>SJYT01002792.1:0-13299 GCA_006410635.1 Cephalophus harveyi
CAATTCTGAAACTCCAGTACTTTGGCCACCTCATGCGAAGAGTTGACTCATTGGAAAAGACTCTGATGCTGGGAGGGATTGGGGGCAGGAGGAGAAGGGGACGACCGAGGATGAGATGGCTGGATGGCATCACTGACTCAATGGATGTGAGTCTGAGTGAACTCCGAGAGATGGTGATGAACAGGGAGGCCTGGCGTGCTGCAATTCATGGGGTCGCAAAGAGTCGGACACGACTGAGCGACTGAACTAACTAACTAACACTCAATTCTGAAGACAACATGTAATACTCCTACTACTTCCACTAGCAGCTGTATTAGAACACTGTAAGAGAGACAGTATTTAATTAAATTTTACTTCAGCAATAAGCTCTTATTTGTCTTGGGCTCGTTCCACAATTCAGTGAGGTCCTCTAGAACCCAGACTCTACAGATGTCAATGTGCCAGTGATGGCTCTCTCAGTGATAACAAGAGAACCACAGTAGTGCCTAGCATCAAGTCTTCAGATAGCCATGTCCAAAGGTTAGAAAAGTAAGGTAACGGCATGCATCCTTAGGCTCTTATTTCTCTCCATTAGGAAGAGCAATATTTCTTAGAATAACAAACAGAGTTTTTTATGTTCCAGTGGACAAGCTATATCTTCCCTGATGGCTCAGCAGGTAAAGAACACGCCTGGAATACAGGACTCACAGGAGATGCCTGTTCAGTCCCTCAGTTGGAAGATCCCCTTGAGGAGGAAATGGCAACCACAGAACAAAGAAGTGTGTAGGCTGTAGCTGGTTTAAATAAGTAAGTGTTATATTAATGACCCAAAGATGGCCTTTCTATGTTGGCCCCCAGATTGTTCACAGCAGGCTGACTCCTTTTCATTATTAGCTCAGAATCCTGTTGGTGCTAAACTGAGATTTTTATACACCCAATTATTTAAAATACAGCCCAAATCAGCTACTTTGCCCTCCTCAGTCTGTTTGCCTTGCCCCGACCCCCGCATGAAACTGAGCTTACTCTCTGCTAGCCATGGACAGGTCTGGCACTATACAGACCTCAAGCTGCTGCCTTTCCAGGCTCTCAGATCCAGGACTGTCTGTCATGCTGGTGATTATCACCTAGACATATAATCCCCTTCTCAGTACCTTTCTCTTTCTGGATAGTGCTCCCACACTCCCAAAGCCTCTAGAGTGTTTCATGCTTTGAGAGACTTCCTTCACATCACGTGTCAGTCTCACAAATCAGGCTTGTATGTGCTACTGGGTTTTATATAGATTGATGGGGATATATATATAATATCCGTTATAGCTGTACTTATCTCTGTTTCATGGAGCCAAGTGCATTTGCAGAGAAAAGTGGAAGGATGTGACAAGGTAATTAAAAGTTTAGACTAGCTTGACTGTGGAGAAGGAGAAGAGGGTACCATAATTCCAGGTATTTCAAAGACTGATCAACTGATAGTGGGAACGATGAGTTTGTAATAGCATAGACCACACAGTTTTGTTCTTTTCTGTTTGTTTTCGTGTTTGTTTTTCTTTGCACTGTTTGGCAACCTTTGTGGCAAATAAAAGATGGAAATTTGTGTTGATACAATGTTTGGTGCTTGTGTTAATGGTGAAATGAAGGGCAGAAGGAGTCAATATGTTGAAAGTATTACTAAAAATCTATAATGACCACCTGTGAGATCTGGTCTATAGAAAAGCATGTGAAGATAGAATACTATATTGGAACAAAGGATAAAATAATTTTCTAGAGCAGGGCTATATAGTCAAACTCACTGAAAAGATAGAGATGTTCTATAATCTGTGTGTCCAATACAATACAGTACACTAATTACATGTGACTGTTGAACATTTGAAATGTAGCTAGAGTAACAGAGGAATGGATTTTTTTTTCCATTTTTTTATTGTGGTTCAGTTCAGTTCAGTCGCTCAGTTGTGTCCGACTCTTTGCGACCCCATGAATCGCAGCACGCCAGGCCTCCCTGTTCATCACCATCTCTTGGAGTTCACTCAGACTCACATCCATCGAGTCCGTGATGCCATCCAGCCATCTCATCCTCGGTCGTCCCCTTCTTCTCCTGTCCCTAATCCCTCCCAGCATCAGAGTCTTCTCCAATGAGTCAACTCTTCGCATGAGGTGGCCAAAGTACTGGAGTTTCAGCTTTAGCATCATTCCTTCCAAAGAAATCCCAGGGTTGATCTCCTTCAGAATGGACTGGTTGGATCTCCTTGCAGTCCAAGGGACTCTCAAGAGTCTTTATTGTGGTAAATAACATAAAATGTACAATCGTTACCAGTTTTGTTCAATAGCATGAAGTATATATTGTAAAGCTATCCATCTTGCAGAAATGAAACTCTGTATTGATTAAAAAATAGCTTCCCTTTATCCCTTCCCAGGTCCCCAGCCCCTGGTAGCCACTATTGTTACTTTCTATATCTATTGATTTGACTACTTTAGATATATCATAAATGGAGTCATACAGTATTGGTCCTTTTGTAACTAGCTTATTTCACCAAGCATCATGTACTGAACAATATCCTAATTGTGGTATGTGATGAGATTTCCTTATTTTTAGGGTTTCATGGTATTCTGTTGTAAATATCTGTCATATTTTGTTTATTCATTTGTCTGTCAGTGGGCATTTGGGTTGCTTCCACCTCTTGACCATTGTAAATAATGCTACTGTAAACATGTTTTCACTTACTGCTTCAAGATCCTGCTTTCCACTCATTTAGATGTATACCCAGAAGTCAGGTTGCTGGATTTTATGAGTAATTCTATTTGTAATTTAAATTATTCTGTTACTTTAAATTTTAATTTCCTTTGCTGTTGACTATCCCAGTTCACATACCAGTTTTTCCACATTTCTGCCAAAATTTATTATTTTCTCTGTTTTTTTGAAGTGGTAGACATATTAATGATTGTGAGGTGATAACTCAATGTGATTTTAATTTACATTTCTCTCATGAACGTCTTTTCATATACTTGTTAGCCATTTGTATATAATCTTTGGAGAAAGGTCTAAGTCTTTTCTCTATTCTGTAAATTGGGTTATTTGATTTTTGTCTTTGAGTTGTAATTCTTCATATATTCTAGATATTAATTTCTTATCATATCTGTGATTTGCATGCATTTTTTTCTCCTAGACTTTTACCTATTCACTGTTGATTGTATCCTTTGATGAATAAAATGTTTAAGTTTGATGTAATAGTATATGTATATCTTATCACTTCTGCTTATGCTATCATATCCAAAAAATTATTGCTAAATCCCAATGTCACAAAGTTTTTCGCTATGTTTTCTTCTGGGAATCTTATAGCATTGGGTTTTATGTTTAGGTCTTTAATCCATTTAGACTTAATTTTTGTATACAGTGTAAGAACCCGATGTTATTTTTTAGCATGTGGGTATTCAGTTTTCCCATTGCAGTTAATTAGAGACTGCCCTTTCCCCACTGAGTGGCCTTGGCACCCTTGTTGAAGATCATTTGCATATATTCTCAAGAGTATATTTCAGGACCTTCTATTTTATTCCTTGGCCTATATGTCTTTCTTAAAGTCAGTACAGATTTTTGATTACTATAGCTTTGCAATATGCATTGAAATCAGGAATTGTTAGTTCTTCAAACTTGCTTTTCTTTTTCAAAAATTTTTTGGCCATTTGTGTTCTCTTGAGTTCCCATATGATTTTTAGGATGATTCCTTTCTATGTTTGCAAAATGTACCATTGGGATTTTGATAGGGAATGCACTGAATACATAGATCACCTTAGGTCATATTGGCATCATAACAATTAAGTCTTCCAATCCATGAACAGAGATGTCTTTCATTTATTTGGGTCTTTTTTTTTTTTTTTTTCTCTAAGTAACATTTTGTATCCTCAGTGAACAAATCTTTTATCTTTGGTCAAATTTATTTCTAAGTATGTTATTCTTTCGATGGTATTTTGAATGGAATTGTTTTCTTAATTTATTTTTCCATTTATTGCCAGTGTTCAGAAACACAACCGAGTTTTGCTTGTAATTTTGTATTCTGCAACTCTGCTGAATTTGTTTATTACTTCTAACAGCTATTTTCTGTGTAACCTTTAGGGCTTCCTACATACAAGATAATGTTATCTGTGAGCAGAGATAACTTTAGTTATTGCTTTACAATTTGTACCTTTTGTTTCTTTTTCTTGACTAATTGCACTGACAAGGACTTCCAGTACTGTGTTGAATAGAAGTTAATTAGAGTGGGCATCTTTGTTTTATTCCTGATCATAGAGGAAAACCTTCCAGCCTTTCCTCATTGAATATGGTATTAGCTGTGAGTTGATGAGCTGAATTTTAATTGAATTTAATTTTAATAATTAAATTGTAATTTAAATAGTGCCATGCAGTTCATGGCTACCATTTTGGGTGGTATAGTCCTAGAGATTCCAGAAATAGGTAAATATTGGCTTTGTTGGCAGATATGAATTTAGTGTTTTAAAAGCAGAATTCATTCATAGGGCACACTTTCAGGTAAGATGATGTAGAGTTGTGAAAATGTGAGGAATATAGAGATTTTTTTTTCTTTTTTTGCCAAATCTAAATTTAGCTTTGTTTAAATTGGGTTCGTGTCCGACTCTGTGCAATCCCATAGATGGCAGCCCACCAGGCTCCCCCGTGCCTGGGATTTCCCAATGCCATTTCCTTCTCCAATGCATGAAACTGAAAAGTGAAAGTGACGTCGCTAAGTCGTGTGCAACCCTCAATGACCCCATGGACTGCAGCCTTCCAGGCTCTGCCGTCCATGGGATTTTCCAGGCAAGAGTACCGGAGTAGGGTGCCATTGCCTTCTCCGAGAACAATGAAGTAACATATCAAATGCCTATTCACAGTCATACCAGGAATTATTACATAAAGTTCTATCAATGACAGATAAGTCAGAGATTGGTTTTCTCCTCTGATTTGGGAAACTGTCAATTTTGATATAGGTGAAAAATGATGAAATAACATCCACTGTTTCTTATGTAACATAAGAATCTACTTATAGTTGTGAGTCCATTAAACTGTAAGAAAACAATGAGTTGTTAAAAGTACCATTGTTTGATTACAAAAAAGGCAAAGGAAGGAAATAAACTATGGAGAAGATTGAGGGATACATTTTGTAACAGAAGTAAGACACTATTTTATTCCATATTTTTTCATATTATCTCTCATAAACTCTGTTTATTTCTCTCACAGAATTTCTGTTTGGTAGTTATTGTTTTTTTCAAGCTGGTACTCCTAATTTATTCTAATAGATCAAGTCAGTATCTATTGGACCTGAAAATAATTACATTAAATTCCACTTTGGTTCAGTTACTTCAATCTGTTTTTGGGGTTATATTCACATGAATGCAAAATCAGGGAAAAATGAAAACAGGTTCTCAATGAATATATGAAAGTTTTGATGTTATCTAAATTTCTATAGTCACCAATATGGATATTTACTAATGAGACTAAATTAGACCTGGCATTCTCTCTGTTTGCAAAATTTCAAAGCAAACTGCCTTCCTACAATCTAACTTAAAACTACACATTCATAATATGCACTAGTTTTCTCTGGTGCTTTTTAATAATTAGAAAAAGATAGGCTCACACACAACCACATTATGTTTTGCTTTCTCTTCTATATTAGGACACAAAAATGCAATTTCTTTATTCCCGTGTTAACTCTCTGGTGGCTTAATAAAAGTGGTTATTTTTAAAATCAGTTAGATAATTTCTTGTTCAACATATGGTACTTCTTAGTTGTTTCCATCCCTGAGGAAGAAGAAAAAAAATAATATCTTATTCAGCCTAATGTTGATATGACTTGCAAATTTTCTGAAGTCATTGACTACTGGCCTTCTACTTCTCTAAAATGAACTACACCGCCCTATGTGGAAGTTTTGGTGTTCTAGGGTTTCAGATGTTTTATTTAAGCAATTTCTCAGAATAGTACTGCAGAAAGTAATGGTGTCTATTATCATTTTCATAAAGGAAAAGTTTTTAGAATATGTGGCATATTTCAGTGGCATGGAGGACTAAAATGTATGCATCAGCAAGAGTTTTTATGTGAAATTAAATATTTAACTCTATTAGATCTATATTCTCTTAAGGCTAATATTGTCCATGAGTCACAGGCAGGATTATATCCTATAAATGCATCAGGGATGCTTAAACTGTGAATATTTCATAATTTAAAGCATAAAAGAACAAATAGGAATATTATAGCATTTCCAAGGAAAAGGTCAGTTTTCATTCAAATCAAAGAAAGGCAATGCCAAAGAATGCTCAAACTACCACATAATTGCACTCATCTCACACGCTAGTAAAGTAATGCTCAAAATTCTCCAAGCCAGGCTTTAGTAATACGTGAACTGTGAACTTCCAGATGTTCAAGTTGGTTTTAGAAAAGGCAGAGGAACCAGAGATCAAATTGCCAACATCCACTGGATCATCGAAAAAGCAAGAGAGTTCCAGAAAAAACATCTATTTTTTCCTTTACTGACTATGCCAAAGCCTTTGACTATGTGGATCACAATAAACTGTGGAAAATTCTGAAAGAAATGGAAATACTAGACCACCTGACCTGCCTCTTGAGAAATCTGTATGCAGGTCAGGAAGCAACAGTTAGAACTGGACATGGAACCACAGACTGGTTCCATATAGGAAAAGGAGTACGTCAAGGCTGTATATTGTCACCCTGCTTATTTAACTTATATGCAGAGTACATCATGAGAAACACAGGGCTGGAAGAAACACAAGCTGGAATCAAGATTGCCGGGAGNGCACGTCAAGGCTGTATATTGTCACCCTGCTTATTTAACTTCTATGCAGAGTACATCATGAGAAACACTGGGCTGGAAGAAGCACAAGCTGGAATCAAGATTGCCGGGAGAAATATCAATAACCTCAGATATGCAGATGACACCACCCTTATGGTAGAAAGTGAAGAGGAGCTAAAAAGCCTCTTGATGAAAGTGAAAGAGGAGAGCGAAAAAGTTGGCTTAAAGCTCAACATTCAGAAAACGAAGATCATGGCATCTGGTCCCATCACTTTATGGGAAATAGATGGGAAAACAGTGGAAACAGTGTCAGACTTTATTTTGGGGGGCTCCAAAATCACTGCAGATGATGACTGCAGCCATGAAATTAAAAGACACTTACTCCTTGGAAGGAAAGTTATGACCAACCTAGATAGCATATTCAAAAGCAGAGACATTACTTTGCCAACAAAGTTCCATCTAGTCAAGGCTCTGGTTTTTCCAGTGGTCACATACGGATGTGAGAGTTGGACTGTGAAGAAAGGTGAGCGCCAAAGAAATGATGCTTTTGAACTGTGGTGTTGGAGAAGACTCTCGAGAGTCCCTTGGACTGCAAGGAGATCCAACCAGTCCATTCTAAAGGAGATCAGTCCTGGGTATTCTTTGGAAGGACTGATGCTAAAGCTGAAACTCCAATACTTTGGCCACCTCATGCGTAGAGTTGACTCATTGGAAAAGACTCTGATGCTGGGAGGGATTGGGGGCAGGAGGAGAAGGGGACGACAGAGGATGAGATGGCTGAATGGCATCACTGACTCGATGGACATGAGTCTGGGTGAACTCCGGGAGTTGATAATGGACAGGGAGGCCTGGCGTGCTGCAATTCGTGGGTTTGCAAAGAGTCTAAGATGACTGAGCGACCAAACTGAACTGAAGGATTATAAAAATGAGGAGAATCAAGAATAGAAAATTTTAAACAAAAACCATAAGTAAATATTACCAAGTGAAGTATCTTTGAAGCCATTAATCTTCTGTCTAAAAAACATTGTTTTCAGTTCAATTCAGTCACTAAGTCATGTCTGACTCTTTGCGACCCCATGGACTGTGGCACGTCAGGTTTCCCTGATCATCACCAGCTCCTGGAGCTTGTTCAAACCCATATCCACCAAGTCGGTGATGCCATCCAACCATCTCTTCCTCTGTCATCCCCTTCTCCTCCTGCCTTCAATCTTTACAGCATCAGGTTCTTTTTCAATGAGTCACTTCCTCGCATCAGGTGGCCAAAATATTGAAATTTCAGTTTCAGCACCAGTCCTTCCAATGAATATTCAGGACTGATTTATTTTAGGATTACCTGGTTTGATCTCTTTGCAGTTCAAGGGACTCTGGAGAGTCTTCTCCAAAACCACAGTTAAAAGCATCAATTATTTGGTGCTCAGCTTTCTTCATAGTCCGATTCTCACATCCATATGTGACTACTGGAAAACCATAGCTTTGACTAGATGGACCTTTGTCGGCAAAGTAATGTCTCTGCTTTTTGATATGATGTCTAGGTTGGTCCTAGTTTTTCTTCCAAGCAGCAGGTTTCTTATAACTTCATGGCTCCCATCACCATCTGCAGTGATTTTGGGGCCCGACAAAATTAAGTCTCTCACTGTCTCCATTGCTTCCCCATTTATTTTCCATGAAGTGATGGGACCAGATGCCATGATCTTCGTTTTCTGAATGTTGAGTTTTAAACTAGCATTTCTCCTCTCATCTTTCACTTTCACGAAGAGGCTCTTTAGTTCCTCTTGACTTTCTGCCATAAGGGTGGTGTCATCTGCATATCTGAGGATATTGCTATTTCTCCCAGCAATCTTAATTCCAGCTTGTGCTTCATTCAGCCTGGCATTTCACATGTTGCACTCTGTGTATAAATTAAATAGGCAAGATGACAATATACAGCCTTGACATACTCCTTTCCGGATTTGGAACCAGTCTGTTGTTCCATGTCCCATTCTCTCTGTTGCTTCTTGACCTGCCTATAGATTTCTCAGGAGGCAAGTAACGTGGTCTGTTATTCCCATCTCTTGAAGAATTTTCCACAGTTTGTTGTCATCTATACAGTCAAAGGCTTTGACATAGTCAATAAAGAAGAAGTAGATGTTTCCTGGAACTCTCTTGCTTTTTCTGTGATCCAGCAGATGTTGGCTCTTTGATCTGTGGTTCCTCTGCCTTTTCTAAATCCAGCTTGAACATCTGGAAGTTCACAGTTCACATCCTGTTGAAGCCTGGTTTGGAGAATTTTGAGCGTTACTTTACTAGTGTGTGAGACGAGTACGGTTGTATGGTAGTTTGAACATTCTTTGGCATTGCCTTCTTTGGGATTGGAATGAAAACTGATCTTTTCCAGTCCAGTGGCCACTGCTGAGTTTTCCAAATTTGCTGGCATATTGAGTGCAGCACTTTCACAGCATTGTCTTTTAGGATTTAAAATAATTCAACTGAAATTCCATCACCTTCACTAGTTTAGTTTGCAGTGATGCTTCCTAAGGCTCACTTAACTTCACATTCCAGGATGTCTGGCTCTAGGTGAGTGATCACATGCTCATGGTTATCTGGGTCATGAAGATCTTTTTTTGTATAGTTCTGTTTTTTCTTGCCACCTCTTCTTAATAAATTCAACTGAAATTCCATCACCTTCACTAGTTTAGTTTGCAGTGATGCTTCCTAAGGCTCACTTAACTTCACATTCCAGGATGTCTGGCTCTAGGTGAGTGATCACATGCTCATGGTTATCTGGGTCATGAAGATCTTTTTTTGTATAGTTCTGTTTTTTCTTGCCACCTCTTCTTAATATCTTCTGCTTCTGTTAGGTCCATACAATTTCTTCCATTTATTGTGCCCAACATTGTTTTAGGCCCAGACAATAGTAAGATCTGTATTATTGCTATTACTTTCTTTCTCAGATGAGTCCCTCAAATCCTATTAACTCCTTATAGTTCATAATGACATATAAATACAATATATACTTTCTCAAGGTATTTTTAGTAGATTCTTATTTACAAAATTGATGTATTTTGGAGCTGGAAATGACTTTGAATATGGTATTATACTGAATTCTAAAACACTGAGATTCAGTGAGGTCAATTGTATTTCTAAAATTAGAGAATTTAGTGGTACAACTAGAACTCTTACCTGGACACTTACTTGATCCCTGTCCTACAGTTGTAGATTGCTATGTATCATCTCCTTGATACCCATCACCAGATAAGGACATTCTACTGAAGATTGAGCCTTTGTCTCCGTTCCTTTCCAAGTCAGAATATATAGTAGGTTGGCATATTGGAAAAACCTATCAGTTAGTTTATTAATAGTTAAAAATCAAGGCTAATCATTTGTAGTCTTTCAAAAGTAAAACAAAGAACAGCCCCAGAAGCAGAGTGATTATTTAAGATTTATTAATAAACTATATATTAGTAGAGGAAACTTCCATACTCTGATAAGTAGAATTTGTTTCAATTTTAGATTTCTTTAAACCACAGATCAGAAATCTCTAATAATAAATACCAAAAATCCCTCATCGTTGAAACTCTCCCCATATTTCTGAATCTTAGGAGGACTCATAGTTTCTTTTCCTACCTATGGAATGATGAGGTCTCAAATTTAGTACCCCTTGCAAACTTAATTTGTGTGCTTGTTTACAACTTCTGCTAGATATTTAATGAATATCTTTCACAAGACAAGAACTGAAAGCATTCTATTTTTCACAGCTCAGTTCATTGTAATTTACAATACTTAATGTTTAGTCCTTAACTAGTTTTTCAATGTAAATGAACATCAAGTTATATAAACAAACTTTATTTCTTATCAAAGAGTGAAAGGGGCTATTAACATAATCCACATATTAGCTTATATATTTCTTTTAAAAATTCTAGAGAACTAAAAAAAGTAAAGGCATTAATATGAAGCTGAGAGGTTAGGACAAGGTCAGTTTTCATTCCAATCCCAAAGAAAGGCAATGCCAAAGAATGCTCAAACTACCACACAATTGCACTCATCTCACACACTAGTAAAGTAATGGTTAAAATTCTCCAAGCCAGGCTTCAGCAGTATGTGAACCGTGAACTTACAGATGTTCAAGCTGGTTTTAGAAAAGGCAGAGGAACCAGAGATCAAATTGCCAACATCTGCTGGATCATCAAAAAAGCAGGAGAGTTCCAGAAAATATCTATTTCTGCTTTATTGACTATGACAGAGCCTTTGACTATGTGGATCACAATAAACTGTGGAAAATTCTTCAAGAGATGGGAATACCAGACCACCTGACCTGCCTCTTGAGAAATCTGTATGCAGGTCATGAAGCAACAGTTAGAACTAGACTTGAAACCACAGACTGGTTCCAAATAGGAAAAGGAGTACGTCAAGGCTGTATATTGTCACCCTGCTTATTTAACTTATATGCAGAGTACATCATGAGAAACGCTGGGCTGGAAGAAACACAAGCTGGAATCAAGATTGCCGGGAGAAATATCAATACCCTCAGATATGCAGATGACACCACCCTTATGGCAGAAAGTGAAGAAGAACTAAAGAACCTCTTGATGAAAGTGAAAGAGAAGAGTGAAAAAGTTGGCTTAGAGCTCAACATTCAGAAAACTAAGATCATGGCATCTGGTCCCATCACTTCATGGGAAATAGATGGGAAACAGTGGAAACAGTGTCAGACTTTATTTTTGGGGGCTCCACAATCACTGCAGATGGTGACTGCAGCCATGAAATTAAAAAACGCTGGTTCCTTGGAAGGTAAGCTATGACCAACCTGGAGAGCAGATTAGAAAGCAGAGACATTACTTTGTCAACAAAGGTCCATCCAGTCAAGGCTATGGTTTTTCCTATGGTCGTATATGGATGTGAGAGTTGGACTATAAAGAAAGCTAGGCACCAAAGAATTGATGCTTTTGAACTGTGGTGTTGGAGAAGCCTCTTGAGAGTCCCTTGGACCGCAAGGAGATCCAACCAGTCCATCCTAAAGGAGATCAGTCCTGGGTGTTCATTGGAAGGACTGCTGTTGAAGCTGAAACTCCAATACTTTGGCTACCTGATGCGAAGAGCTGACTCATCTGAAAAGACCCTGATGCTGGGAAAGATTAGGGGCAGGAGGAGAAGGGGACAACAGAGGATGAGATGGTTGGATGGCATAACCGACTTGATGGACATGGGTTTGGGTAGAGTCCGGGAGTTGGTGATGGACAAGGAGGCCTGGTGTGCTATGGTTCATGAGGTCACAAGAGTCGGACATGACTGAACGACTTAACTGAACTGAATTGAGAGGATAGTGCACATTGATGATTTAAGGTGCAAACATGGTGTGTATAATTATGAAATAGTACCTTTGGAGAAATATAATAAGAAATGTTCTGGTAAAAGCTATAACCAAGGTAACTGGAAATCATGTTTGTTTGTTTTTCCATACAGTTCATAATCACTCATGCCTCCTCCTTTGGTATCTCATCACTTTTAAGTATAATATTTTAAAATTCTAGACCCAATTTTGCTGTATTCAAATCCCAGCTTTGTCATTCACTGGCTGTGTAATGGGCTTCCCAGGTAGCATAGTGGTAAAATAATCTGCCTGCTATTGCAGGAGACACAAGAGACACAGCTTCGATCCCTGGGTTGTGAAGATCCCCTGGAGTAGGAAATGGCAACCCACTCCAGTATTCTTGCCTGGAAAATGGACAGAGGAGCCTGGCGGACTACAATCCTTGGGGTTAGAGAGAGTCATTCGTGAGTGACATGCACACATACACACACACACACACACAGAGCTGTGTAATATTAGGCAGAATTATTTGTGGCTCAGTGTTTTTATCTGTTAAGTGGGAGGAGCATTAAGGGAGGATATCTTCTAGAAAATTACTGACATGTTGAAAACATTCTTTTAAATACTTATTGTTGTTGTCATTATTTGTTAACACACACACACACACAGAGCTGTGTAATATTAGGCAGAATTATTTGTGGCTCAGTGTTTTTATCTGTTAAGTGGGAGGAGCATTAAGGGAGGATATCTTCTAGAAAATTACTGACATGTTGAAAACATTCTTTTAAATACTTATTGTTGTTGTCATTATTTGTTTTGATTTTGTTTTCTCTGATATGATGGCCTTATTGAACAGAAATTAATACTTCCTGATCAAAACAACCCAGCCAGTAACCTGATCATCAGCAGTTTACAGAGGGCACAGACTAATGAGGTTCCTGCTCTTTATTTCACTAACCGTACACCAAATTTATAATGCATTTTGTCAATGAGCCAGTAAAAGATTAATAAAATAGATATTCAATCATATGACTCTTCATTTTAGCTAGGACCTTACTCTTCATGTATTAATTTTATCCTTAGCCTTATGATTTATTAAATGGCTAAAAGTGATCTTCCAAATTATTTAGTAAGATGTGTATAAGAGACAGCTCCAATACTTTGGCCACCTCATGCGTAGAGTTGACTCATTGGAAAAGACTCTGATGCTGGGAGGGATTGGGGGCAGGAGGAGAAGGGGACGACAG
>SJYT01002792.1:14080-73685 GCA_006410635.1 Cephalophus harveyi
ACTCTATTAAAGGAACTTCTAATATTAAGAATATAGTTCTTCATAGGAATATCATTGCCATTTCTATCTTGAAAACTCTGATTAGAACCTCTTCTTTGGGTTATAAGTGGAGGTAGGAGGTGTAGTTACACAAAATATTTTGACAAATTCCATTGTAGAGTTGAGAATTTAAAAGAGATGGTTATTCTAATATTCAAAATTACATAAGTTAGAATTTATATATATTCAGAAATATTATATGTAACCAGAAAGCTCTAATCATTTAGAAACGTAAAATATTTCCTCAACAATCCCACAACTGTATCCACTGTTACAAAAATGTGGCTACAGTAATGAACTGAGTTGCTTCAGTGGACAATGTATGACCAGAACAGGTACTAGTACTTGCTAAGACTTGGAGCTTGTGAATCAGTTTTCACTCAAGTAGAACTGATTCATATTGAATTCCATGGGCATTTGAACAAGTACTTGGTTTGAGTAGCCAGGGAGGAAATCTTTTTTAAATTGCTTGAAATAAAGTTGTTGAAAAACAGGAAAAGTATTCTACAAGTTTGATGAACTAAGCAATGCAATTAAATCATCCACTGGTCATTTCTGTAGAGCATAAATCTTAATATTAAAAAGTTTAAACTGAAGTATTGATATAATTATTTTCTACATTTTCTTCTTTTTTTTACATTAGAATAAAGATGATAAAGTTAAAACTTATAAATGAATGAACACTAAATAGTGGAAAAAGTTAAATATAGGTCAGTTGGAGCAAAGCTTCCTACAATACTTTTAGTGAAGCATCACTAAACTACAAAATAGCTTTTGGAGAAAAATAAAAAAGATGTATATTTAAGGATTGGGAGCTAGTAGACACCCGTGGTGGATGCATGTCAATGTATGGCAAAACCAATACAGTATTGTAAAGTAAAATAAAGTAAAAATAACATTTTTTAAAAAATTAAAAAAGAAATCCCGTTTCTCTCATGCCTTGGTTTTTGGAAACAGGTCGGTGAATTGTGCTGTGTTTGTGTCATAATACCTTTTTACAAAAAATTGCTTTTATGGGGTTTTCTAAATGACATTCATAAGTGGAGTTCCAAAGGTAACATCAATTGCTCGTTTGCTCCATGACATTTTTATTCACAAAATAATCCTGAAATATTCATTTTGTAGTACTTGATACTTCAGTGTACAAGACCATTTATAGAAAAGGAAAACCCAAGAGAGACTTTACTAACAGCTGGAAAAATGCCAGCAGATTTTAGTAACTTTCTCTGTAAAACTGTAATGAGTAAAGCAATCGTAAACCTGTTAAGTTTTATCATTTATTATTACTTATTCAAGTATAGCTATGAGAAAAATATATTATTGATTTTAAATAAATTTTACGTTTATAAATAGTTGTTAAAAGTTTGGGCATTTTGATCCTTTGAAACAAATACTGGCAATGTATTTGTGACCTTTTATTAGCATTTATATTTAGTAAGAATTCTTATGAGTGCTACATAAAAATTAACATTTTAAATTTCCTCTGTTACTGGTCTTAAGAAAGTGGATCACATGTTATTAGGCAAAAAACAAACAAACAAAAGACTGTTGTGGAGATAACAATTATTCAATGGCAAACTTATTATTAACATTCAGGCAGTTTTATCATATCTTTAGACTGATTTCTGGCATGAAATTCAACGGTATCATCATCTTACTCTGATGTCCACATTGCTAAAGCTTCACTTCAGTACCTGAAGATAATATCTGATTGAACTCTCGAAGTGGAAGAAAGTAAAACTGAATGTGCGACTTTAGTTTTGTGCAGTTTAAGTAATGAAAATCCCCAAGCCTGACACTAATCTTTTGAGTTTATAGATTTCTTACTTGGCAGCATAAACTCCTTGGCTACTTTCCTCTTGTTGTGAAATAAACTGCTACGCAAATCCTAGCAGGAGACTCTGATCTTTGAAAGTGTTTTACTGCCGAAACAAAAATGATTACCCAACTCTTAAGTTTCCTATTATAGTTAAAATTAGCAAAAACAAGCTGTTTGACTACTAATTTTATTGCATCTTCATAATGATCCTTACTTTTATCAGAGCATTTTTAATACTTTGTTCAGTTATTTATATCTTTGCATTATGAAATATAGCTTATTTATTTGTATATCTATAGCACTTTGGACAGTGCTTATTCAAGGAAACACCATATTCCTTGTTGAACCAATAAGATCAATTTATGTATAGACCTGGGGCCATCAATAAAACATAGTATAAACAGAGAATGACCAGAGGTAGATATCTTTCAAATATTTTTATGTTTCTGTACCTTAATATCTTTAAAGTTAAATGTAGATGTGGAGATGAACCAGTAGCTCTATCAGATTTCTTTATAAATCAAGAAACTCAAATCTTGACATGTCTTAGAATACCATCCTATAATTTAAACCAAGAAACAATTAAAAATACAATATTTAAAGCTTCCATATTCAAATATAGTTTAATTAATTGATAAACTCATGACAGGTCAAGCTGAGCCTGGTCAAACAGATCTTTGTCTACAGGGATATTCTTGGATTCACTACCAAACCAGCAAAGAAGTGTTACAAACATTATAACATATAAAATTTATACAGCTCCTTGAATTCTCCCTTGTTCTCTGGAAGAAAAAAGCAAGAGTGATCAACAGTCAAGAAATTAAACTAAGGTTTTTGACTCTTATACCCTTAGGGTGTGAAGGAAACAGAATTCAGGAGTCTCTCTATTGCTGAGATACATACAGATTCTTACTCTTAATTTCTTACTGTACAGTTATACTGAAAAGACTAACCATACCTAACAATGACCTAAGATACCAGCTCAGCTTGGTAATCCTGGAGGCATGTGTCTCCTGGCCTGAAGCTACCCAACTGATGGTTCCTTTCTTTTAGCTCTAAATACTGTGCATCTGCCCTACCAAGATTAGTCTAGATTAGAAGTGAACTTTATCTCTAAAGTTGATCTTTCACCTAAGTTTCTTTTGTAGAATGTTTAGACTTCAATATCCAGTAGTCCTTTATGATTCATGCAAAATTCACTAGTGTGCTAATCTATGATGAGATAAGAAATGATCCTTGGAAATTTTAAATTACCTTCCATACATGTCCTGTTAGAACTTTAAAAAGAATTCATTTGAATCAGTTCTAATGAGGTAGATGAAACTGGAACCTATTATACAGAGTGAAGTAAGCCAGAAAGAAAAACACCAGTACAGTATACTGACACATATATATGAAATTTAGAAAGATGGTAATGATGACCCTGTATGCGAGATAGCAAAAGAGACACAGATGTATAGAACGGACTTTTGGACTCTGAGGGAGAGGGAGAGGGTGGGATGATTTGGGAGAATGGCATTGAAACATGTATACTATCATGTAAGAAACGAAGCGCCAGCCTATGTTCGATACAGGATACAGGATGCTTGGGGCTGGTGCATGGGGATGATCCAGAGAGAGGATATGGGGTGGGAGGTGGGAGGGGGATTCAGGATTGGGAGCTTGTATATACCTGTGGCGGATTCATGTCAATGTATGGCAAAACCAATGCGGTATTGTAAAGTAAAATAAAGTAAAAATAAAATTTAAAAAAAAAGAACTTTTCAAAAGGCCATTTTTTTTAAGGTGGAGAGGTCATTAACAACATAGTGATGAATATCTGTATTTTTCCCTAGTTGTTGTAAAATCTTAAGAAAATTTAACACATTAAGATGTATTCATAAAACAAACCCCACAATAATGAAATTTGTATTCTTTTGAACTAAATTAAATCAAGGTGGGCATTATGCATCTTTGGATTGATTATGTATAGATTGTCTTTATTCTCTACCTATTTAAAAAAATCTCTCATCACCTCCAACATCTTCCCTATAATGCAGTAGTCCATCCTTCTCCATTCAAATCACTTCATTCTACTCTGATATTTCTTATGTTGCCTAAGGCAATACACTAGTGAGTAGAGATGCCTCTATTTTTCTACCAATCATTTGCCCCATGAAGGAAACTTTCAGTCTTGTATTTTATATTTTTCAGAAAGCATTATTGGATTTCCCTTTAAAATGAAGGCAAAGAAGGCTCTTAAAGAAGAAAGGTTAAAGGTTCTGTTTTATATTTTCTGGGTTAACAGTAATTAACCAAACAGATATGCCTAGTAAGTGTTTATAGATAGGAAATTAGGAATTAGGAAGCTATCAATTAGACATATAGATTATCAAGTCCTTTATATTGAGATTGAAGCTGTGATAATTTTCAAAGCAAGCTCCTCTATGACCCACCTCCTAGAATAATGGAAATAAAAACAAAAATAAACAAGTGGGACCTAATAAAACTTAAAAGCTTTTGCACAGCAAAGAAACTATAAACAAGGTAAAGAAGACAACCCTCAGAATGGGAGAAAATAATAACAAGTGAAACAACTGACAAAGGATTAATTTCCAAAATATACAGGCAGCTCATACAAGTCACTACCAGAAAAACAAACAACCCAATCAAAAAGTGGGAAAAGGACCTAAACAGGCATTTCTCCAAAGAAGACATGCAAATAACCTAACAAACACATGAAAAGATAAAAACAAATCATCTTCAGGAAAGATGAATTCTATTAATGTAAATTGAAAACTATGATAAAATAAATATTGAACCAGCAGCATAGCAAGAAAATAGGTTAAAACTATTTTCAACACTACAAAATAAAATAATTTTGTGTAATATTTTATTAAATTTCATAGATCTGAAGCGTTATTACATTATAAGCAAGAATACTGTACTCTTTTTGGCAAATGAGTTGCCATTTCCTACAGCTGGGGATCTTCCCAACTCAGGGATCAAACCTGGTCTCCCGTGTCTTCTGCATTGGCAGGCATATTCTTTACCACTGCACCACCTGGGAAGCCCAACAGCCATCCTATTACCTGCCATGTAGTAATTTATTTCATTTATTCAATTTTGATATAATTTATAGTCATTATTTAACTTACTGTTTTTCATCCTTGTGCCAAAAATAATGTTATTATTTGTTCTTCCACCTTCTATTTTTTAATCCCCCAAATATAAAATCCTCAGGTGGCACTGAGTGCATGCAGCCATTGCCAGAGGCTGAGAGGCTATTGATTTGATAGTTGTTGTTTTTGGATCAGTGGGAGTCTGGCACTTCTAAGGATGTTTTGCAGCCAACCCATCTTGGCTCACTGGGCAAAGTAAACTCCCACGCCAATAAGAGAGACCTGCTGATTGAAATAAATCACTTGAAATGGCACAAAAGCAGTAGAACTCTTTTTCATTTTTTTGGTCCCAAATTGTGTTGATTTTCTTTCACCAAACATGTATTCTATCTTGGGACCACAAGTGAGAGAGGATCTTTAAAAGCTGCAAGTGGAAGAATAAACAACCACCCAGTGTCTTAAGTGAGAGTATAATTTCAAACAAAGATGATAAAGAAAATGTAAAAGAGAGAGGGAAAAAAGAAGAAGTGGGATTTTTTAGTTAGGTCTAACCCTTGGACTGCAAGGAGATCCAACCAGTCCATTCTGAAGGAGATCAGCCCTGGGATTTCTTTGGAAGGAACGATGCTAAAGCTGAAACTCCAGTACTTTGGCCACCTCATGCAAAGAGTTGACTCATTGGAAAAGACTCTGATGCTGGGAGGGATTGGGGGGGCAGGAGGAGAAGGGGACGACCGAGGATGAGATGGCTGGATGGCATCACGGACTCGATGGACGTGAGTCTCAGTGAACTCCGGGAGATGGTGATGAACAGGGAGGCCTGGCGTGCTGCGATTCATGGGGTCGCAAAGAGTCAGACACAACTGAGCAACTGAACTGAACTGAACTGAATGATAATCTTTCTAATTTAATTAATTTTCTGTCTATGAATCTAGGTAGGAATAACATATATTTTCCTCATATTTTTTCCTTAAGTTATATTAAAATATCTTTTAGATGATTTCTATGTCAGAGTATGTTTTCCATATATATATACACATAGAGATAGGAGATATGTACATATATATATGTATATATGTATACAGTATCCCCATTGCTTTAAAATCATTTTATATTTTTCTGTATTCTGAAGGTGACTGGAGAATAAATGCTTAGAGATGTGTTTCTTTAAAACTTTGCTTGATTTTAGCATTTTGATTGATTCATTTTCTGAAATTTCATTAGCACATAAAGAGTTCATGTTTCTGAAGTTGTAAGAAATCTTGGTTAATTTAGTTAGGTGTGATTTGCTGAAGGATTTGCCTCTGTCTCAAAATATCATGAGTTCTATCAAATTCACAACTGTATTTAACCTAATTTCTGGGATAGACTTAGGTTTAGAATATATTCATTAAGACTCAGTTGAACTGAATGAATTTGGTATTTTAAATGGATGGACAGTTTTCTCTTTGAATTCTATTTGCTTTGGTTATTATTTGAAAAATTTGCCTACTTTTCACGCTGACCTGTGTAGCAACTGGCTGTGTGCTTGTTATTAGAGTTAAAAAAAAAAAAAAAGCCCAGAACTTAAAAGTAGAAAATTCTCCTCCACAATAGCTCTGCGACATTATGTAAACCAGCCCCCATGAACCTCAGTTTTTTTCATCCATGTAATTGCAATGATGATATCATCTTTATCTTTCTTTCCTGGCTGGGAATTTGAGCCATTAAAATCAACTTTGACACAGGAATGATGTAAGTCTATTGGAAAACTGTTGTAAAATCCCCTTTATATACTTCTCTAGCTGCTGATCTTCTCAGCACAGGTATTGTTTTTTCACATCTTACTCATTATCACAAATCTTTTTTGGACCCTCTTCAGACATATATGTGTCTCTTAAATACTTTGGTAGAGAAGTGGACATAAAACAGTCCTAAAATAGATGGAAAAAATTGGCTCTTCTATAGAGAAACACAATTACCTCAACACAATCTTTTTAATACTACCATCAGTGTTTTTAATATCATAACCAGAAAATAACTTTTTAAGAGTAGTACTATATTAAATTTTATATCACTTTGTTATTCTGGTATAGAGGAAATTGTGAACATATTTTCATTATGAAAACAAAACCAAAATTTTTTTTTCAAGAAGGCTCACAATTTTGTGCAGACACATTATTTTTTATGAAAAAGTTTGTATGACAAATCATTAACTCTGAGGGTAGAATTAAAAGCACCAATGAAAGCAATTTTTGTGATGACCAGAATGTGGAGTCACAAATAAGTACAACTGCAAGAATATGCATGTACTATACAGTGGTCCAGATGGATAGGTTGTCCTGCCGTTACATTAAGCAGAAAACTTAAAGAGAATTGATTCTGGTAGAAAGAACGTGAGGTCAGCCATAGGTATGTTGAGGGGACAGTATGTTTGTGGCATCAGAAAGGTGGTATGGATTAGACTGAAAGAACAGAAAGCATGGACTCAGAGATCTGTTTTGAACATTTGTACATCTGCACTTAGGAGCCAGTCTTAGAAATGAAGTCCCTGAGAAAGGATATAAAGTGGGAAAAGAAGAGGGTCTGAGATCAAATCTCTAAATCCCAACAGATAAAAGATGAGAGAATGAGCTAGCTAAAGAGGTAAAGTGAATTAACAAAAGTGGCTAGGCAAAAATCAAGAATATATTTAGTTAATTGTTTTAATAATTTATCAGGAAGAAGAGAGAGAAAGGAAGGATGTGTTTTGAGCATTAAGTACAAATGGATGAACATCATATTATACACCCAGTCAAACACCTATATTTAATTCAAACAATAAAACAATTTATGTGTCCATAGCACTATCCACTAGGGAATTGAGAGATGCAAGATACAGTATAAAAGAATGAGCAGGGGAAACTTCTGAAATGGCTAAGGAGCTCAATATAACCTGTCCTTGAAAAGCAACAATAAATGGACATAATTGTCAAAGACAACTACTTTAAGATTCTGGAAATAGATCCAATACATACACAAAATTTGAAAATGTTTATTCTGGAACTACTGCAAGGATAGTAGGGAGCTTTGGTGTTTTAGCTATAGGAGGGTCTTCCATTTCTCCCCATACAACTCTGTTACATGGAATACAGGGCAGGGCATGAGGACCTACATCTCTGCTGCCAAAGCGTCTGGATTTATTTGGTATGGGTGCTTGGAAAAATCCATACCATGGCAGACTGTTGAAAACAATAAAGAAGCAATCCAGAAACAATAGCAAACAATCTGGGATGGCTAACTTCACACTTATTTTAATGTCATGCTGCAGTGTGGAGCAAGCAACAGTCAAGTGGACAAGTCATAAATGTAGCAGAAGTTCTTGGGAACTTGTCTTTATAAGACTAGTTGTCTTGTCTTTCACATAACCAAGGTGGTCTAGATAAGATTTCATGTAACATGGTGGTCTGGAATACCGTGGGTGTGTGTATGTAAGTATTTCTTCAAATTCAGGAAAGACCATAGAAAACCTTAGTTATCTCTTTGTCTTGCTGACTATGAGACCTTGAACATACAGAAATTAAAGGGTAGAAAAGAATTGTAAGAACATTGAACTTTGAATGTGTTTTCAAGCCATACATAGATCTATCATCAAAGAGAGACTACCAGTTCAATGACTAAGTACAACTGCTTACTAGTCATTGACTGACCCTAAACTGTGCTGACCCAAAAGGAAGCCCTAGTAAGCCAGGCTTAAAAATAAAGACAAATGGTAATAAAAATTGAGCTGAGACTTCAGTGGCTATTCATTTGGGGTAGGGGAGACATAATCTTGAATTATCCCAAATAAATGAACACAAGGAGGGTTAATTAGAATATATGCTTGTAACAATATATTACCTGTGTGTATGTGTGTGTGTATGTGTGTGTGTGTGTTCAGTCATGTCCAACTCTTTGAGACCCAATGGACTGTAGCCCACCAGGCTCCTCTGTCCATGGTATTTTCCAGGCAAGAATCCTGGAGTGGGATGCCATTTCCTACAATGTCCCATTTTCAAAAAGGAAAAATAAAAATGAGACATGCAAAAGACCAGGAAATTTAAATATGTGCACATGAAAAAAAAGATAATTGTCAATGTTATTGATGGATTAAGCAGAGAAATAATTCAAAGAAACTATCGTAAATATATTCAGAGAGTCAAGAACACTCTTGTCTGTCGTAGATAGTGTCATTTTTGCTTTACTCGATTGGCTGAAGCAACAGTCATAAGCCCACCAAGATTCAAGGGGAAGAAAAATAGACTCACTTCTCAATGAGAGGAGTTCCAAAGAATTAGCAGTCGTGTTTTAGAATCACGACAGTCTGCCCTCTGACTTCAATTTATTTATCTTCCTCCTATGTGTAAATATGGTTTTCTCCTCTCTACACCCAACATCCACTTAAGTTACATTCCATTACAGCATCATACTCAAGGCCCGGCTCAGGATCTTTGCATGAGGTCCCAGTATCTAAGTTCTTTGAGTGTGGCTGCTCAAGTATGATTTTTGTCAATATGGACGTCTGAGAATTAAAGATAAACCATTTACACCCATGCCACCAACAAACGATGCTGAGACAGATGTAGGATAAACATAGTAGACAAGCCCATACACAAAAGAGGAAAGCAAGAGACACAGCAGTCACTGGCCAATAGCAATTCTGAAGTCAGCCAGGCAAGAATGCCACTTTCTTGGTTAGACAGTGCTGTTCCCTGGGATTGTTTTTATTGTGTCTGCTATTTGGATGTGAAGAAAGACTTGGAAAGACTGCAAACCCAAACTAGACATCCCACTTGTTTAGCAAAACAGCTTAATGAATTTTTGAATGTGTTAGTCGCTCAGTCATGTCCGACTCTTTGCGGTCTTCATGTACGGTATTCCACCAGGCTCGTCTGTCCGTGGAATTTACCAGGCATGAATGCTGGAATGAGTAGTTCTCCTCGCCATGAGATCTTCCTGATGAGGGATTGGACCCGTGTCTTTGAATAGGCAAGCTTAATTACATGTGAAATGGATTAAACCGTTGAATATGTGATAACAAAGTACAGTCTTTAAACAAGATGAAAAGTATTTATCACACAATAGTCCAGGTAGTGGTCAGAGCTAGTATAGTTGCTCAATAACACTGAGGACCTCACTTGTTCTCACTTTTTAAACTACCATCCTTACAGTGTTGTGCATTCCAAGAAAGAAAAAAATACTTTGGAAAATGTAGAAAACATAAAATCACATATATAATCAATAACATCCTTTTGTCAGACCATATTGGATGAATCAATTATATAAAATAAAATTTTATTTTCAAATAGCATTTAGCCTTATGGAGAACTGACCGTATTAAAAGTAGAAGATGAGTATAAATTTGCATTTATAACATGATCCTTAGTAAGCACACACGTATACAAACACACCTCCATATATACAAAGAAAGAAAACTAAAATTACTATCATTTGCAGATGTTGTTTGTATGCAAGTGGGAAATTGTAGGGATTTAATATTTTAAAATAAAAATACTAATTAGAAATATCCTGGATGGCCTGCTTCCTAATTTTAGAAGCCCTTTAGATATATGTAGGTAATGGTTTTAGGAGACATTGCATATATACATTTGCTTAACTGATGCTGTGGTAATAATAAAACTGACCAGAGGAAAGTGTTTTACAGGTATGACTTCAAATACATCACAGGTGCTTTCTTCCTTGAATAGATTTCTGAAATGCTTTAATGATGGAAGACTGGGAGCAAGGTCTCAGCCCCAGGCATGAAACTCTTTTACATCATTTTTTTTTTTTCTTCTTGTTTGGTCACTCCTAACTTAAATCACTACACTGATGGGTTCAGATATGACCTGAAATCTTTTGTCCAACTGGAATCTCAGAATATGACCTTAGTTGCAAATAGGGTTTTTCAGGTATTTTTAGTTAGGACAAAAATCATCCTTGGGTTAGGATGGACCCTAAATCCAGTGACGAGTGCCTTTGTAAGAAGAGGCGAGAACATATGAAGATAAATTCACAGAGGGCAGAAGACCATCTGACAGTTCAACAGGAGCTGGAGTGCTGCAGCTGAAAGGCAAGGCAAGGGCGGTGCAGACAGCAGAGCTTGGGTGAGTCAAGGAGGGATTTTCCCCTTGACCCTTTAAAGGAAACATGGCCATGATGGCATTTCACTTGAAAGGGCTAGACTCCAAAACTGTAGGAGAAAAAGAAATTTCTGTTACTTCAAGCCACACTGTTTGTGGCAATTTATCATGGTAACTCAGGAAACTAATATAATTACCCTCCAGAGAAAGGAATATATTGTATTATGTAAGAATATTATATGTATATAATATTTATAATATTATGTAATATCTAAGAAAAACATATTCTTTGAGATGCAAAAATAGAGATTACTTTTTAAAATGATTAACGTACGTCTAGTCAAGGCTGTGATTTTTCCTGTGGTCATGTATGGATGTGAGAGTTGGACTGTAAAGAAGGCTGAGTGCCGAAGAATTGATGCCTTTAAACTGTGGTGTTGGAGACGACTCTTGAGAGTCTCTTGGACTGCAAGGAGATCCAACCAGTCCATTCTGAAGGAGATCAGGCCTGGGATTTCTTTGGAAGAAATGATGCTAAAGCTGAAACTCCAGTACTTTGGCCACCTCATGCAAAGAGTTGACTCATTGGAAAAGACTCTGATGCTGGGAGGGATTGGGGGCAGGAGGAGAAGGGGATGACAGAGGATAAGATGGCTGGATGGCATCACGAACTCGATGGACGTGAGTCTGAGTGAACTCCGAGAGATGGTGGTGAACAGGGAGGCCTGGCGTGCTGTGATTCATGGGGTCACAAAGAGTCAGACACGACTGAGCGACTGAACTGAACTGAATGTAACTGCTGATCTAAAAGATAATATTTGGGAAAGTTTTGTTAGCCATCAATTGCTATGCAAATGTTAGTTGTACACAAGCTTATGCATTTTAGCTTCTGACTCTATCTATAATATATATTAGAATGATTTAATTTCCCCACCCACATTCTAAAACTTCATTAGCAGGGATATAAATTATTTCACATACTTTAAACAATTTATCTCAATGAAGGATGAAACTTAAGAATTTGAACTTATAAATCAAGATCAAGACAAAAAGCACGCCACTGACTAAATATATGAAGTTCAATATAACTTTCTCTCAGATAAATTTTTTTTTTGAGAATGCAGAATTAATTACTAAATTAACTTCTACTATCAAAAACATAGACATTAAAATGTTAATAGCTGTTATATTTATCTGCTTGGATTTGAAATTTTTGAAGAAATCACTATGCAGTCTATATTTTCCAAATTATTCTTTGAGCATATGTACTTTAGATGTGTATAAGAGACAGATTAATTACTAAATTAAATAAATCCCAATTAATTTAGAATGCACATAATATAAGTAATAATTACAGTTTGGATATCAATTTTGCATTGCACAAAAATTTACATTTATTTAATCATTGGTTCTTATTGGAAAAGAACAATGGGATATTTGGAGTGGAAATTATGTCTCTAACATGTTCTGAAACATAAAAGAAAACTAATAAATATTGAAGTAGTGTTATAAGTCAAGATAACAGTTTTGAAATAATATTTATTGAATTTTAATGTAATATATTCAGTATATACGCATATAATGTAATATATGCAGAACATGTAGTAGGAAACAGTGAGACAGCTTGTTCAGCCTTCCTTTCCAATAAAATGGAAATAATACTTTCCACCTGAAAATGCAGGAGGATTAAATGAGATACCATAGGAGTATCTGTCATTTGTTTCAGATGCATTCCCTTTCTTTCATCTATTCTGCTAATTATTTCAGGAGTTCCACCTCTTTAGCTTGTGTGTTTCTCAATCTCCATGACTCTTGACTTCCAGCTAGGATTGGCCAGTGACTTTCCTGGCAGGAGAATGGGTGTAGAAAGCACTGTATTAACTGAGAAACTCCTCCCCCTTTTCCTCTGCTTTAGTCAGTAGCTTCGAAAGTAACTGTCTCCTTGGTGGTTTCAGTGCCATGGGGCAGTGCTAAGTTATTTGGATCCTGATCAAACAGACATTATAGGCATACATTGTTATGCAAAATATTGTACATGCCTGCCTGCTCAGTTGCTTCAATTGCGTCTGACTCTTTGTGACCCTATGGACTATAGCCCACCAGACTCCTCAGACCATAACTCCATGGGTTCTCCAGGCAAGAATACTAGAGTGGGTTGCCATACTCTCCTCCAGGGTATCTTCCCAACTCAGGGATTGAACCTGAGTCTCATACATTGCAGGTATTGTACGCCTATATATTAATTTTAGCTTCTAATTTCATCCATAATGTAACTTGGAAATATTTATCTCCCTCCTTACCACACATTCTGAAACCAGTCATTACAAATGTGGCATTTTTCCAGGAATTTGTCATCCTAATCGTCCCTTCCTTATCTGTTAATATTCTTGTAGATGTTATTATTAATAGAACTAACTCCAGTAACTCAGAAGTAATGTAAATACTTTAGCATCTCAATCCATTCCCAGTATGAGTGGAAATACATTCAGTTCAGTTCAGTCGCTCAGTCATGTCTGACTCTCTGCAACCCCATGAATCGCAGGACGCCAGGCCTCCCAGTCCATCACCAACTCCCAGAGTTTACCCAAACTCATGTGCATTGAGTTGGTGATGCCATCCAGCCATCTCATCCTCTGTCATCCCCTTCTCCTCCTGCCCCCAATCCCTCCCGGCATCAGAGTCTTTTCCAATGCGTCAGCTCTTCTCATGATGTGGCCAGAATACTGGAGTTTCAGCTTTAGCATCATTCCTTCCAAAGAACACCCAGGCCTGATCTCCTTCAGAATGGACTGGTTGGATCTCCTTGCAGTCCAAGGGACTCTCAAGAGTCTTCTCCAACACCACAGTTTAAAAGCATCCATTCTTCGGCGCTCAGCTTTCTTCACAGTCCAACTCTCACATCCATACATGACCACAGGAAAAACCATAGCCTTGACTAGACAGACCTTTGTTGGCAAAGTGGTATCTCTGCTTTTAAATATGCTATCTAGATTGGTCATAACTTTCCTTCCAAGGAGTAAGAATCTTTTAATTTCATGGCTGCGATCACCATCTGAAGTGATTTTGGAGCCCAGAAAAATAAAGTCTGACACTTTCCACTGTTTCCCCATCTATTTCCCATGAAGTGATGGGACCAGATGCCGTGATTCTTCGTTTTCTGAATGTTGAGCTTTAAGTCAACTTTTTCGCTCTCCTCTTTCACTTTCATCAAGAGGCTTTTTAGTTCCTCTTTGCTTTCTGCCATAAGGGTGGTGTCATCTGCATATCTGAGGTTATTGATATTTCTCCCAGCAATCTTGATTCTAGCTTGTGCTTCTTCTAGCCCAGCGTTTCTCATAATGTACTCTGCATAGACGTTAAATAAGCAGGTGACAATATTTAAACAAACTTTTTACCCTCCTGCTCCATGATTATATCTATCCTGTTTCCACTTATGTTCATTTCCGTTTTTGCTGTTATTTCTCTTATCCTCCCACTTTCTCTCCTAGCTTATAAACAAGCACTGTTACCATCTGTCCTGCCAACTGAACTGGGTTTCCATAAAGGCAGAATAAGCATCTGCATCTATTAGTGGCTTGTGAACTGTAAAGATGTGCTCACCCCTTACTGTATCATTTTGCAGCAGCTTTTCTTTTTTTCTTTCCCCATGAATACCACTGACTTTCCCCAAGATTCATTCTCAATGCTTTATATTTTGCCCTACAAAATATCTTAGACTGCCCATTAATTTTATGTGACTGAATCTCAGTTCTCTTTCTAATTGTGACATGGTTGGCAACTATCTACTCACAGTTCTTACTTGAGGTTTTTTTAACTACCTCCTCATTCTCATATGGGATTTCCCAAGTGGTCTTAGTGATAAAGAACCCAATTGCCAATGCATTGGATGTAAGAGAGCAGGTTGGATCCCTGGGATGGGGAAGATCCCTTGGAGGAGTATATGGCAACCCACTCCAGTATTCTTGCCTGGTGAATCCCATGGAAAGAGGAGCCTGGTGGGCTATAGTCCATGGGGTTGCAGAGTTGGACATGACTGAGTGACTTTCATTTCACTTTCATTCCCATAAGTTCCAAAAGCAAGCTGCACCTATTGCTCCAAAACTGATATATTTGGCTCCATTGTCTAACTCATCGACATAAATTTTTTCTCCTTTTTTCTTATGTCCTTTATTCATACCTTCAAACACCCAGATTTATTGATTCTTCTTCCCTTCTCTCTTTTTGCTTTCTTCCTTTTACTGTTTTTTGAGTTTGGGTGTGTCATTTCTGTTGATTTTTCCTTTTATCATTTATTTTGAGGATTTACTGAATGTGTGCAATTGTTTTGCTTTTGTATCCATCAGAATCAGTCAGGAAATCACCACTGATGTCAGTTAGTTACACGTGGAAATTTTAAATAGGATGACTGGCTTGGGAGAGCTAAACGACAACACAAAATGTTGCAATCCAGGAATTAGCAACAGCAGAAAGCTGCCGTCACTGTGTAGACTGGAGGTAAAAGGGGAAAAGAGTTCAGTCCTGTTTTATTAATATTATAACTGAAAATCCTGAATTTAATTTTAGGTACCACATTATAAGAAGGATATTAAAAGTTAAGAGGATGGCTATTATGAGAATGAGATGGCTGGAAAATGTCAAGTGAATAATTTTTGAGAGAACTATATCAGTTTGCCTAAAGAATAGGTGTACTGGTGGCATTGAGAAGGATACAATGGTCATTGTTCCAAATATTAATGGAAGTGTATATAGTCCTGGGAGAAGTAAGAAGTTTATGACATTGATTTTGGTCAGTGTGAAGCCTGATATTGGAATAATTAATGCTGCCCCAAAATATGCATTGCCTTGAAAATAATGAATACACTATCACAAGCTTGATATTGGAATATTCACACAGAGAATAATAATATTAGCATTGTGAAGGAGTAAAAGTGATTAACTTATTAAGTTCTTGCCAAATTTTAAAGTTAACATTGATAGAGAAGAATATCAAATAAGTACAAATTGATTTGTACTTAAAATTAAAAGTCAAGATGATCCCCCCCCCCTTTTTTTTTTTTTTTTTGATGACGGATAATTTCATCAGCTTCCATGAATGCATTTATTTATGCAATTATCTGTACAAAACCAAGTTGGCAAATAGAACTGTTGGTATTGATTACTAAAATAATGAGAAAGTCATTATAGGGAAGGAATATAAAAAGGAATGAACTTTTGCAAACTCTAGAAGTAGTCAAATATGCTTACAAGTAGTAAAGACAGAATATTGAACTAAATAGAGAAACAAAGACCAGATATGCACTTTGTAGACATTTGAGGAAAGGATGGAAATAATACACACACAAACACAAGCAGTAAAGACAGAGTATTGAACTAAATAGAGAAACAAAGATTTTACGTAAAATGGGATGATTAGATGTGACTCTATTAGCAAGATGTATTTTTAATTTTCCCACCATAAACATGGTAAGTGAAGTGAAGTCGCTCAGTCGTGTCTGACTCTTTGCGACCTCAAGGACTGTAGCCTACCAGGCTTCTCCGTCCATGGGATTTTCCAGGCAAGAATACTGGAGTGGGTTACCATTTCCTTCTCCAGGGGATCTTCCCGACCCAGGGATCGAACCTGGGTCTCCCGCATTGGAGGCAGGCACTTTAACCTCTGAGCCGCCAGGGAAGCCCATATAAACATGGTAAAGAAGTGAAAACTCTCCTTCCCATTTGCCATAAAATAATATTCATTGGCTTCATTTCTGAGAGCTCTTTGGCCTTTCAGCTTCATTTCACATCTTATCCAAGCCACTTATAATCTTCAAGGATAAACCATAAGATACTTCATAAAAAGGCAGGTAGGGGGCAAGTTGGGAAGGACCAGATATGCACTTTGTAGACATTTGAGGAAAGGATGGAGTTAATACACACACAAACACAAACACACAAGCACACACACAAACTGTTTATATTAGGAAGAAGGTAAAATTGACTTCAGTCTTCAGTAAATAGAGTTCTTATTTCTGAGGATGGCAAAGGTAGATACGATTTTGAGTTTGCAGAGAGCATGGCTGCTGAGAATAAGGATTATGAGAAGTTCATGTAGTTGAGAAAGAGGATTACTGAGCATCACTCAGGAAATGATTGAAGACACAACATGTAACATTGTAACAGGTCAAAATTTCGTGGCTTGCTATCTTTCCCTATTAAAAATGCTCATGTCTACATAAGAAATAAGGAATGAAAATAAAACTGATATTTAAAAAGCAATCAAGCTTTTTACCAAAGGAAAATGATTTCTTCACAGAATTTATTTTAGAAAAAAGTTGAGAATAGGGGAGTTTTGAGACACCTGGATACAGAAGGAACAGAGAAGGAAAGATACAAAATATAGAGATGAAGGCACAGTTCAGGTTAAATAGATTATCAGCTCTATCACACAGTTACATATTAACACATGCATTTAAAAAAATCAGAGTACAAGAACATATTCTAAGACACATGAAAATATTCTGGTCACTTCAACTTTGCCCCCTTTCAATTCAGTGGGTTTATAATAACAGTTTAACAGTACACTTGTGGATTTTTTTAATCATTCTGATAGAATGTTGCAAGTTTGATAGGAAGTTGGTGATAATACCTCTCAATCTGTGTAAACAAAACTTATCTTGATAGTTTACACAGACTTTATCAGCCCCAACAACATTTCCAATGCATTTAGAAATATCTGTTAAACTCATTTAGATTACGGTTCCTTTTAAAATATAATTGTACAGTAGTACATTTTTATGCCTTTTCTGTATGCTCAGGAAAAGAAATAAGCTTCTACTATCAAAAACATAGACATTAAAATGTTAATAGCTGTTATATTTATCTGCTTGGATTTGAAATTTTTGAAGAAATCACTATGCAGTCTATATTTTCCAAATTATTCTTTGAGCATATGTACTTTCTAAAAATACATTAATACTTAAATGTTTGTATATAAACTATTCTCTCTATATGTACATGTGTTTGTATGTATATCTAAACAGTAATGTGAGTGATAAAAAAAAAAAAAAAAGATTCTGTGTTGCAGGCTAGTGAGCAAAACATGACAAAAATGAAAGGGGTTCTCAAAATTTTCATGGGAAGCTGAAGCTCCAATACTTTGGCCACCTGATGCGAAGAGCTGATTCATTGGAAAAGGCCCTGATGCTGGGAAAGATTGAAGGCAGGAGGAGAAGGGGATGACAGAGGATGAGATGATTGGATGGCATCACCGACTTGATGGACATGAATTTGAGCAAGCTCCGGGAGTTGGTGAGGGACAGGGAAGCCTGGCATGCTACAGTCAATGGGGTTGCAAAGAGGTGGATGCCACTGATCGACTGAACTGAACTGAACTGATGTGGTCCTATCTGGATGAATATAAACTGTAGTCAGAACTGGGCTAATGAAGAGAATAGTGTGTGATGTTCAACAACTATTTAAGTAAGTGTGAGGGAACCAGAAGAAACGAAGCTTTTGATTCTGAGAGTGGCACACCTATTCAAAATTTTGGAGGGCAAGAAGTGGACTATAATAATGTTGATAAAATTGAAGGTATCCTGGTCAATAGCAGGCGTAGACTAAAGGAAAACAATCTTTTAAAAGATGAAGAAAAACTGGATAGATTATCTAGCTAACAAAAGCAAGATAATTCGAAGCAGAAGTTAAGTTTTATAGAAAAAAATGAAGAGAATCACATTTGACAAGGTAAATTTGCTTTTCTCTTACATTTCTGAGCCTGTCTATAAAATAATTTTAAAACTTCTGAAAATTGGTACATCCTTTCTGTCAGTCTAGAATATTTGATTCTGGACAGTTAGAGTAGCAAAACAATTTGTAGTAGCAGAAATGGTAAAGAAATTTTAATGTTTAAGTGATACCTGCTAATATTCCAATCGTGTGTGATTATATAGAATCATGATCGTGCTCCAAAAGTAAGAAGTTAAATGCCATTAATGGACTGTTTTCTCAAAGAGCAAACTGAAGTGGGAGGAAACCCTTTCAAAACTCATTAAAAGAACAGCATAATTATAGTAAGTTGAGTTTTGATTATAAAGATTAGTCCCCAAAATCCAAAAGTTCCCTGTTGGAATTTGTCTTGAAAATATTAGGCAATCTGTTGCAAAACAATATGGTTGCCTGTATGAAAAACTATGTTCATGCCAAACAGCTCGTAAGCAGATCATTAAGAAACTAAACAGAGAAGCAAAACGATGGGATCCCCTAAGGAGATAAGGCTCAGAAATTCTCTTGTATTTAACCCATCAGGTAGTCCCATACAAAGACACCATCTGTCCAGTGAATTAAAATGGATTTTGGGTTTTAAATGATATAGGGAACAACAATCCAAATTCATGTGAAAGTAAAAGTACTCCTGCTCTTACTAATTCTAAAACGAAAACATATTTTCTCCTTAGGGCAATTGATTATGATATATGTAGACTAGCCTGAAATGAATAGCATGCTAGAATATGTGAATGTAAGGGAGACTTCTGATTAAAAAATTAATCATATCCTACCTTTCAATTCTAACTGCCCAATCCAGTTAGACCACAGTGCAAAAGACTGAGTTAATCATAGTCCTCTATTCTTGTAACAATATCATAAGCACCCAGATGGACTTTCTCTTGACTATTAATTTGATTTTATTTACAAATAATTCTCCCATCCATTTCTCATCTTATCATGAATCATATAGGTAGATTCATTTGTTCATGTAAAATGCACTTAGTAATAATTGTTTTATTAACATACCTTAAGGTAATTTTTACTATATCTCATTTTTTTCTATTTCATTGAGACATATTTTTAAAGATCAGTTTATGAGACTAAACTGTATCCGGTCAGTTATTTTTAACTTAATGATACAGTGTAATGTTTTCCTCTACATGTTTTCCAGTGTCTTTCCCAATGATAAGTACCTAGATTCCTACCATATACTTAATATGTACCACAAACATGATTGCAAGGAATATTTTTTTGTGCACAGCACTTAATAGATTTATGTGAGTGATATATACACATATGTATATATAATGGAATTTATTGTTCATAAGATAATGTATAATATTATTTTTAGCTTGGCTTTTATCATATTGCTTGCTAAAATGAATGCACCTGTTTATATTCCTGATAGGTACACGAATGTTTCTATGTACCAAAATTCCCACAAACAACATTATCAGTTTTCTAAGTTTTTTCAAATAAGTATAAAAACTGTAAAGTGTGTGCTTTAATCTCTCTCTCTTTTGTATGAATTCGCTCTTATCCTGATTACTGATAAATATGATTGTCCTTTAACCTTATGGCTTTACTTTTTAGTGAATTACCTAATTGCAAATTGTACATTGAGATTAAGACTGTCTTGGTAATATGAAGCTTTAATGATAATTCTAAGGGAAGATTGAATGTATGTGAATATCAAAGAAAGCATCATTATTTAAAATGATGAAGAACCGAAGAGAATGCATTGCCTGGTAGTTAAGAGTCGTCAGGATCCCTATTCTCTGTGCCTTACTAGTTGTACCATCTTTGCACATTGTGGCAGTGTTTTCTCTTTTAAAAAGTAGGTGTAATATTGATATTAGTACCCACTTAGTAGAGTTCTTAAGAGACTAAATCATATACAGAACAGACTACAAACAAAGCTCAATCCTGGGGCGAACTGAATAAATGAATGTTTTAAGAACAATTTACCCTCAATTTTTCATTAATAATTTCAGATTTTTCTCATTTTCTAAAGACAGTTTTACCTACTAGGTAATGTTAGTAATTAAGTAAATATTAATGAAGGGACATAAATTGCATTCAGCATGCTTCAGATATTCACATCAGCCTCCTCTGGACATTTTGTTATGTAGTAACTTCTCTGTCTTTATTTCATAGCTCAGATAAACAGAGCTGGAACTGAGAAGCCTGAAATCTGTTCTCTGAGCATCTTCCATATATTTGTGAGATGTTCTGATTAGATATATTTATTGAAAAGGTTACTAGGACAACAGATGCTATCTGAAAATGTTATCTTAAAAGTTAACTAAATAATGCACTCCAGAAAGGCAAGCCATTCACCAGCCATTTGTAAATTCTTGCATCTCATTCTCCTCCACCCTTGCTTAATTTGTCTTCAGGCATTTTTTAATCTGTAAGCAAAATATCAGTTGCAAAGGTTAATATCTCTCTTGTTCCTAATTAGATGAAATATGCCACCTCTAACTATGAATTTAGTTCCGATATTTCATGTCTTATGGTGCTCATAAATTAAGTGTGTTCAGGGAAAACTATATAGAATTATGGACTGCCCTACAAAAATCTGTTTACATAATTTTATGAGCAGCTGTTGAAATTCTTTAAAAAAAAAAAAGGTACGCTTTTCATAAAGATAAAGGTTTTTTTATTCCTCTGCTTTAGTAGGAAAAAAATAAGAATAATTGAGAAAACTTTGTCAAAGAAGCATATTTTTAGGCCAACAGCTTAAACACAAGTGAAATCAAACCTGTTGTCTCAATAGCAAGGGTTTATTTTAGTTTTTTGTTTCAATAGGGGTATAATTTGTTAAACATTGGACATAGTCACTAACTATGTGTTATTATTCTGAAAATTGAAATATTTCACACTTATAAAACTAAGAAGGAAACTAGAAATAGACTTTATGAAAGTATGAAAATTAAGGTCCTGCAACTGGCCCAAACCCATGGTTTCATTGACCAGGAAATGTTTTCACCATCACCATAGCTGCTCAGTTCTCTCCAACTCTGGATAAACTAAATTTGCCTCTTTTTGAGGATTTTAGTATATATCAACTGGCCAAATATTTTTGAGTTTACAACTTTCTAGTAATTATTGAAACCATGTTATGATGTCTTCTAGTGACCAGGCATAGGATTTAGTGTTAATCAGAAAGAATAAGACAGGTCTGATGTTCTCCTCATATTTACAAAAATACCAATTTGTGTAAATTTAAAAACAATGGTTTGGACTCCGTGCTCTCACTGTTGAGGGCCTGAGCTTAATCCCTGGTCAGGGAACTAAGATCCTGCAAGCCACAGTGCAGAAAATAAATAAATATATGATAATAATAATACTAAACAGAGTGTCAGATCTACTTGTCCCTGTTTCTCTCTCACACAGCTAACTCTTTTTTGCCGTTCTCTTCTTGCCCTTTATTTTCATACCTATGGAGAGAAATCAAAGAAACAAATAAATCCAATAATGTATAAACAGATACTCCCAGAGTTATAGCATCTTCTCAGAGGTACAAGTGAAATCTAGCCTAGACATTCTAGCCTTATAAGTTCTGTGATCCACCAAACCCTTAAAAGAGACATTAATGGGTTTTGACCTTATCAGTTCTTTCTAAGTCCTATATGGTTGCTTTGAAATGACATAAGTGGTTCCCAAGTACCTGATGTTTAATTAAAGCTATTTTCAGTTCCAGAGGGAAAAACAATCTTAGGGTCACATGGAGCACTACTAAACTGCTTAGGCTGTTCTAGAAAAGAAATCAAAATTCCATGGGAGTTATGAATTTTCATAGACGAATTTGAGGTATTAGTAGCAAAGTGTTCATAACTAACAGACTAATGTGTGTGTGCTCATTCCCTCAGTTGAGTCCAACTCTTTGTGACCCTGTGGAGTCTAGCCTACCATGCTCCTCTGTCCATGGAATCCTTAAGACAGGAATACTGGAGTGGGTTGCCATTCTCTTCTCAGGGGATCTTCTCAACCCAGGCAGCAAACCTAGGTCTCCTGCACTGCAGGCAGATTCTTTATAAACTGTGTACATGGACTATGACCAGAATGGAAACCTTTTGTTTCTCTCACTAGGAGAATGGATCCAAAGAGACAGGGATTATACATTACTGAAAGTAGAGGTAGGGGTATATATCCTGGGCTCTACTACTTGGATTTGAATCATGTGTGTATGAGAGCTAAGTTGCTTCAGTTATGTCTGACTCTTGGGACCCGCCAGGCTTCTCTGTCCATGGGATTCTCCAGGCAAGAACACTTGAGTGGTTTGCCATGCCCTCCTCTAGGGTATCTTCCCAACCTAGAGATCAAACCCCTGTCTCTTAGGTCTCCCGCATTGGTAGGCAGATACTTTATGCCACTGTTGCTGGCCAAAATTTTGGCCTTCTCTGCCCATCAAGGCCAAATAAAAAAATACAGAGACAGAGTTTGAAGGAAATAGAAAGGTGGCTTTAATTCTCAGCCAGTGGAGAAGAGAAGACAATAAGCTCATGCCTCAAGAACTGTGTCCCCGCTCTATGAATCTAGGGGCTTTTTTAAGGCAAGGGCTCACAGTCAGGAGTCAGTGATGAGGAAAGAAGGTGATAGGATCTTGATTTCTTCCTCTTGCATTATTTCAGAGATAGTCGTAGACTGGCATCAGTAACCCAGTAAATCAATCTGGCAGTTTGGTGACTCTGCAGTCTTCTTCTGATATGTAACTACAAAGGGAAGGGTGTCATAAGGGTAAGCACCAGATACAGGATGTATTCAGCGGAGAGTCAAAGGAAAAATGTGAATTGTAGCTCCTTCAGATTTAGGGAACAGAAAAGCAAACTTAGTTACAAGCATGCAGAGTTAGAAACAGTTAAGGTTAAAGGAAAAAAAAAAAAAAAGGAATATTCAGGCCTGCTCACTGTTCACTCTGTCTTCTTTGTTCACAGGAAAGGGAAAGAGAAAAACTTATTCCTCTTTTTTTTTTTTTTCCTTTTCACTGCAATACCACCTGCGAAACCCTTTTGAATCATGATGTCCCACTTATGAGCTTTGAGAACTCAGTTACCTACACTTGCTCTTAAACTTTCTCATCTGTAAATGAGAGAAATATAGCATAGGTAAAACACAAACAACAGTGCCTAGACCAAAGAGATCACATGTACATATTTGTTCAGTGAATATATGCTCTGATTTGCATATTCGCATAATAACTTGATGAGATTATTTGAAAATTCTTTCTTAGATAAATATTCATTTTTTTGTAATTCCAAGTGTAGGAATCTGAACTTTGAGGTTTAGAAAATTGCCTAAACTCATGGAAAACTAGGATTCAAACAAGTTATTTTGATTCTAAGCCCACTACATTTGGTTATCTTGTTGTTGTTGTGTTGTTAAATCTCGAAAAAATAGGCCCTCAGGTCTGATTTTTTCTATTTTTTTCTTTTTCTTTTTTTTTTACTTTATTTTACTTTACAATACCGTATTGGTTTTGCAATACATTGATATGAATCCATCACGGGTGTATATGAGCTCCCAATCCTGAATCCCCCTCCCACATCCCACCCCATATCCTCTCTCTGGATCATCCCCGTGCACCAGCCCCAAGCATCCTGTATCCTGTATCGAACATAGGCTGGTGCTTCGTTCTTACATGATAGTATACATGTTTCAATGCCATTCTCCCAAATCATCCCACCCTCTCCCTCTCCCACAGAGTCCAAAAGTNAATCCACCATGGGTGTATATGAGATCCCAATCCTGAATCCCCCTCCCACATCCCACCCCATATCCTCTCTCTGGATCATCCCCGTGCACCAGCCCCAAGCATCCTGTATCCTGTATCGAACATAGGCTGGTGCTTCGTTCTTACATGATAGTATACATGTTTCAATGCCATTCTCCCAAATCATCCCACCCTCTCCCTCTAAGGATGAACATTCATGTTTTTCTCCTGATACTCAAACAAAGGCTGCTAAACTTGGTCCCTGGAGAAGGAAATGGCAACCCACTCCAGTGTTCTTGCCTGGAGAATTCCACGGACAGAGGAACCTGGAAGGCTACAGTCCATGGGGTTGCAAGAGTCGGACATGACTTAGAGACTAAACCACCAAACTTGGTGGCCAAGATACCCCCAAATAAATGGGGTCTGGGGGAGACACAATAGGGCAGGGAATAGGTGTGCTTGTGCACATGAGAGTCAATATTTTGACCTTATTCTTATAGTCTCTTCAGACTGCTTGGATAATACCTGCTTTACATGATTGTTACATTAGAAACATATATCCCAGGTCCAATTTCTAGCCCATATTGACTTTGTCAGCATTTCTCACAAAAACGTTTAGTAATCCTGATGCTAAAGTTCTGCCTCTGTGCACCAGTGCTAAATCCAATCTCAAAGACAAGAATTTTGGTTGGAATAGAGAATAGCTTTATTGCTTTGCCAGGTAAAGGGGGGCACATCCTTCTGCCCCAAAAAACCTTGAAGGATTTGCTCCAACCTGGAAGGATTTGCTCCAACCTGGAAGGATTTGATGGGGAGTTTTATAGTACTGATTCAAGGGTGGTGTTGCTGATAAGATTATGGTGTGTGTGTGTGTGCCTGCATTCCTCTGTTCTGGTCTCAGGTAATCTTCTTGATGAGCTTCTTTGGTTACTTTAATGTAACCTCAGGTAGTTTTCTTCTGGTATGAAGAATGCTGATATCTTCAAGAGCTTCAATTCAGTTCAGTTCAGTTGCTCAGTCATGTCCAATTCTTTGTGACCCCATGGACTGCAACACACCAGGCTTCCCTGTCCATTACCAACTCGCAGAGCTTGGTCAAACTCATATCCCATAGTTGGCGATGCCATCCAACCATCTCATCCTCTGCTGTCCCCTTCTCCTCCTGCCTTCAATCCTTCCCAGCATCGGGTCTTTTCTAATGAGATAGTTCTTCGCATCAGGTGGCCAAAGTATTGGAGCTTCAGTTTTAGCATCAGTCCTTCCAATGAATAGCCAGGACTGATTTCCTTTAGGATTGACTGGTTTGATCTCCTTGAAGTCCAAGGGACTCTCAAGAATCTTCAACACCACAGTCAAAAGCATCAATTCTTTGGTGCTCAGCCTTCTTGGAGAATCCCAAGGATGGAGGAGCCTGGTAGGCTGCCATCTGCGGGGTCGCACACAGTCGGACACGACTGAAGTGACTTAGCAGCAGCAGCAGCAGCAGCTTTCTTAAAGGGCTTAAAGACATTGTTATAAGTATCCCCTGAGGTGATACCAGGATCCTGTATCCCTTCCCTTCTTGGATGAACAACCATTCAAATCTGACCTTTGGAACTCAGGAAAGGTCATGGAATCTGGAGTCTGTTTCCTATAAGAAACAGGAGACAGAAAGGCTTCAGTGCCCAGAAGCCCCACAGAGTCCTGCTTGTTTTCAGTACCTATGTTAAAATAACGTCACTGACAATTTGACAATGGCTTTTGTAGCATTTAAAATGCTAGGAGTTCATGTGTCTGTAAAAGGAATTTCTGAAAAATATTGTGCGAGCAAAACATAGAGAAATAATTGTCTTTCAGTGCCTGAGGCATGCACTCACCAATCCAATTTTAAACTAGAAACAAAGCACAGAGCAAAGGGGTAATAATAGTCATGTTTTAGAAGATGAGGCAGAACTGTTAGATGGTTTGAGGAATGTCTATAGATTGAGAGGATTTTTTTTTTGTTGTTTTTTTTCCAAGCTGGGCCCAAGGGAGGAGAACCATGAAAATAAAAAAATGAACTGAATATGAACTAATATCATTTCAACAGGCTGAAAGCTGACAGAAAAATAAAATGTGTAGCAGTAAAAAATGCGAAAAGTGAATGGCTTTCTAAATGGAGGTATAAAAGAAGCATCACTATACACACGGCATACATCTGGTTTCTTATAGTATGAGGAATGCTCTTGTATCAGATGAATTCCCAGAAAGCTGAATCCGGGAGAAATATTAGCATAAATTCAATTGAATCTCCTATTTTTTTGTAAATGAGGACATGAACAGAGAATTGGCAAAAATTTATGCCTGCTATATAGAGAGCTTTACCTTATTCAGCAACCTCTTCCAACAACACAAGAGAAGACTCTACACATGGACATCACCAGATGGTCAACACCGAAATCAGATTGATTATATTCTTTGCAGCCAAAGATGGAGACACTCTATACAGTCAATGAAAACAAGACCAGGAGCTGACTGTGGCTCATGAACTCCTTATTGCCAAATTCAGACATAAATTGAAGAAAGTAGGGAAAACCACTAGACCATTCAGGTATGACCTAAATCAAATCCCTTATGCTTATACAGTGGAAGTGAGAAATAGATTTAAAGGACTAGATCTGATAGAGTGCCTGATGAACTATGGACGGAGGTTCATGACATTGTACAGGAGACAGGGATCAAGATCATCTCCATGGGAAAGAAATGCAAAAAAGCAAAATGGCTGTCTGGGGAGGCCTTACATATAACTGTGAAGATATGCAAAAAGCAAAGGAGAAAAGTAAAGGTATAAGCATCTGAATACAGAGTTCCAAAGAATAACAAGGATAGATAAGAAAGCCTTCCTCAGCAATCAATGCAAAGAAATAGAGGAAAACAACAGAATGGGAAAGACTAGAGATCTCTTCAAGAAAATTAGAGACACTAAGGAAACATTTCATGCAAAGATGGGCTTGATAAAGGACAGAAATTGTATGGACCTAATAGAAGCAGAAGATATTAAGAAGAGGTGGCACGAATACACAGAAGAACTGTATAAAAAAGAGCTTCATGACCAAGATAATCACGATGATGTGATCACTCACCTAGAGCCAGACATTCTGGAAGTAAAGTCAAGTGGGCCTTAGAAAGCATCACTACGAACTAAGCTAGTGAAGGTGATGGAATTCCAGTTGAGCTCTTTCAAATCCTGAAAGATGATGCTGTGAAAGTGCTGCACTCAATATGCCAGCAAATTTGGAAAACTCAGCAGTGGCCACAGGACTGGAAAAGGTCAGTTTTCATTCCAATTACAAAGAAAGGCAAACTCCAGAATCACTGCTGATGGTGACTGCAGCCATGAAATTAAAAGACACTTACTCCTTGGAAGGAAAACTATGACCAATCTTGATAGCATATTAAAGAGCAGAGATGTTACTTTGCCAACAAAGGCCTGTCTAGTCAAGGCTAAGGTTTTTCCTGTGGTCATGTATGGATATGAGATTTGGACCATGAAGAAAGCTGAGTGCCGAAGAATTGATGCTTTTGAACTGTGGTGTTGGAGAAGACTCTTGAGAGTCCCTTGGACTGCAAGGAGATCCAACCAGTCCATTCTGAAGGAGATCAGTCCTGGGTGTTCTTTGGAAGGACTGATGCTGAAGCTGAAACTCCAATACTTTGGCCACCTGATGTGAAGAGTTGACTCACTGGAAAAGATTCTGATGCTGGGAGGGATTGGGGACAGGAAGAGAGGGGATGACAGAAGATAAGATGGCTGGATGGCATCACCAACTCGATGGGCGTTAGTTTGAGTGAACTCTGGGAGTTGGTGATGGACAGGGAGGCCTGGCATGCTGCAATTTATGAGGTCACCAAGAGTCAGACACGACTGAGCAACTGAACTGAACTGAACCTTATTCAAGGGGTGTGGTGGAACATAATATCTTGTTTTTGGTGGTAAAGAGATACTCTTTGTTTAGATGATAAGATCACTACCTTTATGTATGTAAGCCAACCCTTTTCCCCTATCAAGAACTTTCTCAAGGCAATCTGTAACTTTTCAATTGTTGCAGAAACCAGTAATCAAGAAACCAAGCACCACACGTTGAGAGTTGGAGAACTCAGGTTTACTATGCTGGTGGGCCCAGAGGAGTTAACACTCCAAGCTCTGCACCCCCCGCCCCCTCAAACACAGGGTTACAGGGTTTTTATAGACAGACTATGGTGGGTAACACTGGCTGTTAATAGGATGGTTTAAACTAATCAATAACTTCAGATATGCAGATGACACCACCCTTATGGCAGAAAGTGAAGAGCAACTGAAAAGCCTTTTGATGAAAGTGAAAGAGGAGAGTGAAAAAGTTGGCTTAAAGCTCAACATTCAGAAAACGAAGATCATGGCATCCAGTCCCATCACTTCATGGGAAATAGATGGGGAAACAGTGGAAACAGTGTCAGACTTTATTTTTTTGGGCTCCAAAATCACTGCGATGGTGACTGCAGCCATGAAATTAAAAGACACTTACTTCTTGGAAGAAAAGTTATGACCAACCTATAGAGCATATTCAAAAACAGAGACATTACTTTGCTGACTAAGGTCAGTCTAGTCAAGGCTGTGGTTTTTCCTTTGGTCATGTATGGATGTGAGAGTTGGACTGTGAAGAAGGCTGAGCACCAAAGAATTGATGCGTTTGAACTGTGATGTTGGACAAGACTCTTGAGAGTCCCTTGGACTGCAAGGAGATCCAGCCAGTCCATTCTGAAGGAGATCAGCCCTGGGATTTCTTTGGAAGGACTGATGCTAAAGCTGAAACTCCAGTACTTTGGCCACCTCATGCGAAGAGTTGACTCATTGGAAAACACTTTGATGCTGGAGGGATTGGGGGCAGGAGGAGAAGGGGACGACCGAGGATGAGATGGCCGGATGGCATCACTGACTTGATGGACGTGAGTCTGAGTGAACTCCGGGAGTTGGTGGTGGACAGGGAGGTCTGGCGTACTGCGATTCATGGTGTTGCAAAGAGTCAGACATGACTGAGCAACTGAACTGAACTGAAACTAAGTTGGGGTGGGGGGATAGCAGTCAAGATGGGGAGGATGATGCCTGACCCTTACACAGAGAGACATGATTAAGTAGGTTTGTAGAGGCTGGGGGATTGCAAAGAGCAGGACAAGGGTAAGTGAGATAAGCTCCAGTTCCTTCTGTTGTAAGTCCCCACTTTCTGAGGCTATGTGACTATGTGATCCAGGCTTTGCAAGGAGCAGCTGAGTTACAGAGGCAGAACAAGCAGTAGCTTATGTAAAATTTTAAGTTTTCCTCTTTACAATCACAGAGCTAGGATTGTGAGGCTTGAAAAGACTCTTGAGAATCCCTCCAGTAGCAGGGAGATCAACCATTCAATCCCAAAGGAAATCAACCCTGAATATTCATTGGTAGGACTGATGCTGAAGCTCCAATACCTTGGCCACCTGATGCAAAGCACCAACTCATTGGAAAAGACCCTGTTGCTGGGAAAGATTGAAGGCAAAAAGAGAAAGGGGCAGCAGAGGATAAGATGGTTAGATGTCATCACCAACTCAATGGACATGATTTTGAGCGAACTCTTGAAAGTAGTTGGACAGAGGAGTCTGGCATACTGCAGTCCATGGGGTCACAAAGAGCTGGACCAGCTGAGCAACAGCAAATCAAAAAGCTCTCCTAGGGAAGGAAATCTGTGTGAACATCAGTTTCTAAACTTAAAACTTAAGTTTTTAGCAACTTTAGCAGTTGCTAAAACTGCCTCCTCCAGATGCACTGGTATCAGAATCCCTTATCCTTGCTCATTGTTACTGATGGGTAAATATGGGAGAGAAAGCTGAAGAGTGGGGAAAAATCATGGAAGCCTCTCCAAGAATAAAGGACAGAATCAGCACTCTGAACAGAGCTGTGATAAAGTAGGAGCGACTTCAGTTTCCTTGTTTACTGTACTCCCGCTCTACTCCCAAGTCCCAAGTTCACCATCAGGGATGGGATGCAAGGGAAGAGAGTTACAGTGATCAGGTCCAGAGATTAAATGATCAGATTTTTAAACTGAAAGTGCCTGTCTCATCCAGAGTCTTGGCATTACAGATGAGGAAACAGTTCCAAAGAAGCATCAGAAGCAATCTGCCTAATATCACCCAGGAAAGAGTTAGACGAGAGTCTGTCTCCAAATTCTCTGGCCCAGTGCATTCACCACTGCTGTGCCCTCCTTCTTCAAAGAAAGCACTGGATCCTCATGACTTTATTCATATTCTTATGGGTGAAGAGGAACATAAAACATTGTAAAAAAAGAAAAAGTCTACATAAGAGAAGACAGAGGGTGGAGTTCTGGCTTTGCAAGCCCTCAGTGTGCTTCCTCTAAGACCCTGTGCATATTTCTACTTTACTACTTAGCACATGCATAGCAATCATTTCCTTGTCAGTAATTATCACAGTTTTCAAAATGCCCATTCATTTTAGTTGAATTTAACTGTGTGATATTAATGAAGGAATTGAAATTTTCTATTTCTTCATCAAATTCTCTTTTTTAATAAAGAGAAAGTCATATTTATTTGTCTGTTTAACTAGGTTTGTTGTGAAGAGTAAGCAATAATGAGGGATGTGATGCACTTTACAACTGGAAATTAACCACTAAGGAAAATCAAACAGTTTTGGTGTTCATAGTAGAGAAGTAGTCATACTATTGCATTGACAATCACTATCCAATTAACATGTCTAGAATAGGGAAACTCAAAGAAGAGAGGAGAGGAAGTTTTTTCTTAATGAATACAGCATTTGCCAAAATGATAGTTGTTATATTAGGATCTGAATTAGACCCCCCAAAAAAGGAGTTAGCTGAAGCGAAATGTACTGAAAGGTATCATTCCCATGTACATCTGAACTATGCTTGCAAATTTCAGTGATGTACAATACAGAGGCTCCAAGGTACTTAAAAATAAAAAATGATACGGGTGGGGAAAGATTGCTAATACATTCTACTGTCATAGTCTTATTCATTGTTTCAATCCAAATCAATTTTTTTTTTCCTGAATGGAGCTTCATTAATATATAATTTTTCTATGAAGCATTAGTAAAACCAACTGAAAGCAAGTAAAATATGAAATCAATTATTATACTAGAGTTTGTGATAGAATATTTAGAAAAGACCTTGAGCTGGGAAAGACTGAAGCAAAAGAAGAAGGGACTTGCAGAGGATGAGTTTGTTAGATAGTATTACCGATTCAATGGACATGACTTTGAGCAAACTCCAGGAGATAGTGGAGGACAGAGGAGCCTGGCATGCTGCAGTCCATGAGGTTGCAAAGAGTTGGACACAACTCAGCAACCAAACAACAACAATCCATTGTGAAAAGTCAAGGTTATATACCTTTTAAATTTATTTTAAGTGTAATAGTGAACATTGAGGTTTCTATTCAGATGTTTTGATGTTGCTTATTGAGACAGTTCAGTTTGCAACTAAAGCAAAGCCTTCTGAAAAATTTGAGAGTAAATCTGTTTAGATTTTAAAGCCATGTTTCAGTAAATAACAGACATGACTATTTCCACCCCCACCCCCCACCCCCACCATTTATGGCTACAGTTTGCTTTTTTCAAAAACAATCAAGTTGTTTTTGAATTTTATGGCAAACTCAAAGATGAATACTTGAAAATGGTACCTATAGTACATAATATTAAATCAAATGTATATTAATAGTGAATATTTATATAGTAGATTGTATTTCTGAAAAGTTTTGAACCATTTATTTGTTGACATATTAGTTAACATTTTCCTTATAATCAACTTTCTTTCTCTACAATATCACTTGATGAATTTTACTTAAAGAAGTTTATAGTGAGGTGTGAGCTTCTCCTGTATGAGCCATCTAATTCTCCTTTGAGTGAGTTTTACCTAATAAAATGGTAACTGTAAGTATACTGATATATTTGCTGTTAGTTAAGTAATAGGACTTCTGCGCTCTAAAACTTCAAAACAGTATTCTATTGGCAAATGAAATTTTTAAAAGATACCAATCAATGCAAAACTAAATATTTATAGATACTTGCTCCAATAAGTACTTTCTTCCTATATAAGATGCTTATTAATGTCTATCCAGAGGTGTCTAGATATATGTGTTGCAGATTAGGCAAAATTTCACATACTCTTATCCCTAGAAAGGCCAGAGTTCATATGTGTTTACTGTGATTGGCACCTCACTATTTGCATTGCTGATATACATGGAGGCTTTTTGCTGTGCTTTATTTGATTTTAGAGGAGGGGAAGAGGCAGGAATACTGGCGATTCTGTGGCTGGCCCAGTCAAACAACATGTGAGTTTTAAAAATGTACTCTCCTCACATGGGCTTAAATTTTTCTGTTTAGAAACCTGAGGTTCAGAAGCTGTGAGAGCTGTTTAATTTTGAGAAATATCGGTTAGTGTGGGAAGGGATATTGTTCAAGAAAGATTAGGTAAGGTGCTAAATCCAAGGAAATAAGTTTTGGAGTCTGATGAAAAAGGGTGTTGCTAAGCTGATGAGGAAGGGGTGAATCTACCAATTTCTATGTGCTGCACAAAAATGCTCAAGCCCTGGAAGTACAAATGTTTTTTTCACTGAATTCTACAAATCTCAAATCTACAAACCTCGATTCCTTTAATTATCAAAAGGATGTAAAGGTAATAGTAGCACTTTGTTTTTAGTATTGCTGCAAGCATTGCAGTGGAGTTTCCTAGGTTAAGTGCCTAGAAGACTGTGTGATACAGTGTATCCACTCAGCAAATATCAGGCATTATTTTTCATGTAATTATTTTTTATTAAAGTTAGACTTGTGAACATGCTGAGACTTCAGCAAATGTATTTGCAGGATTCTCTGTTACAAAGAAGTTGATAAAAAAAATATATCTGTTAGAAATTTCAGTGACCTGTGTGGGCCATAGTGAGCTATGGATGAAGATAAGAATAACTAGTAGAGAAGAAACAGTTCTGTGTTTGACTTACTGTTTAATCATTGCATCTGAAGCTTCTTTGTAGTGTCCAAACAATATCTCTTCATGTTTTTAATTTGCAAATGTGCTGTCTCTGGTTAATTTCTTCTGTTCCTATCTCAACATGAGGATAAGTAGCAATGCTTCTATTACTCACAATGCCAGGGTCTTTGGAAGATGTTTATATTGAAACAATATAAATCTGCTTGCCTCCCAGTTTCCTAATACTATTTGTTTCATTCCAGCTATATGATTTTGCATGATGTTGCATCAACCACTGAACCACCCATAAATCCTGGATTCCAGTGGCTCTCAAAGTTCATCACTGTGCTTCATTGATAATAAACACATATGTAAGTTTTATTTTGAATATATAGAAAATGTAAACAATAATTTGTTTGAGAGCCATGTTGTACAGTTTTGATTGGGTTTATTGCTCTTTTAGAGACTGACATTTTTCCACTTCAGATTCTACTCATGAACTCTATTTAGCATTCCTCAAGAACCCAGTGATATATATCTTTACTTCTTATGAATTCCAGTAATATTCTTGTACTATATTTAAGATACCTGTTATATTGTTCTTCAAATATAATACTTAATCAAGATACTTTCTCTCATTAAGATTTGTTTTTAGTATAGTATATGTCCCATATATTTTCTTTATTTTCTGCAAAAACTACTTATTCAGTAAATGTTCAATGAACTTCAAAACATAGTTTATTTATCTCCAGTGTTAAGTACTGATATGCAACAATCAAATAAGGGCATATTCTATTTGTCACTTATTAACTACTGAGATAGATCACCATCAGATTTCATCTATATCATCAAGAAAGATATCTTATTAGTCTAGTAGGTTTCCTGAGTACTTTTTCTGAGCTCTTCAAAATGTCTATTTTCCCTGACCAATTGAGGATTAGAAATTTACCCAATTAGTTTAATGTTTTAACTTAAATTACACTATTATTAATTTCCCCTTCAGTGTTTGTGCACTCTTAAGACATTGACAGGAATAAATCTGAGATCATTTCCAAGGGCAAAGTTCTATAGGAAAAATAAGAAAAAATGTTATGGAATCAGGATCCAGAGGAACATAGAAAAAATATTAAGTAGATATTGAAGATGCTTAAGCTAAACTTTGAACTCACTTTCAAAGATCACCCTTTTAATCTTAAGTATTTAGGTAGTTTGCTTTGCCTTCCCTGTTGTGTTGTTGTGTTCAGTCACCGAGTCATATCCAACTCTTTGTGCCTCCATGGACTGCAGGACACCAGGCCTCCCTGTCCCTCACCATCTCCCGGAGTTTGCCCAAGTTCATGTTTATTGCATCGGTAATACCGTTCAGGCATCTCATCCTATGATGCCCTTTTCTCCTTCTGCCCTTAATCTTTCCCAGCATCAGGGACTTTTCCAGTGAGTCATCTATTCACATCAGATGACCTATACAACATCCCCTGTTGCTGCTACTGCTGCTAAGTCACTTCAGTCGTGTCCGGCCCTGTGCGACCCCATAGAGGGCAGCCCACCAGGCTCTGCTGTCCCTGGGATTCTCCAGGCAAGAACACTGGAGTGGGTTGCCATTTCCTATGCAACCCCAAATCTTGAATCCTAAATATTTAACATGAGCCTAAACAGGGGAGAAAAAAAAAAATTATAAAGTCCTGGGAAGTTCATGTTAAATTTTTCTAAGTTTTTTTTTTTTAATATTGAAAGGGAAAGTATTAAATAATGAAGTATTCCTAAATTCATTGATGAAATATGTTGCAAATCACTTAAATATGAAATATGTTGCAAATTCACCTTAAATAATGAAGTACATACTGTAAATTCATTGATGAAATATGTTGCAAATCACTTCTAACATAAACTCTGTATTCTTTAAAAATTGTTTGCCACATATATTAACTTACTTCTAGATCACTTAGTACGGTTGACTAATTATTCTTCCAATAAAGAAATTTTATTTGTATTTAATCTTTCTAAAATACAACAAAGTATCTTACTTTGTATGTATCAAAGAGGTAAATCTGTCTAATTTTCCCCCTTTGTCATTTTATAACTTGCATCTATTACTCACAATGCCAGGGTCTTTGGAAGATGTTTATATTGAAACAATATAAATCTGCTTGCCTCCCAGTTTCCTAATACTATTTGTTTCATTCCAGCTATATGATTTTGCATGATGTTGCATCAACCACTGAACCACCCATAAATCCTGGATTCCAGTGGCTCTCAAAGTTCATCACTGTGCTTCATTGATAATAAACACATATGTAAGTTTTATTTTGAATATATAGAAAATGTAAACAATAATTTGTTTGAGAGCCATGTTGTACAGTTTTGATTGGGTTTATTGCTCTTTTAGAGACTGACATTTTTCCACTTCAGATTCTACTCATGAACTCTATTTAGCATTCCTCAAGAACCCAGTGATATATATCTTTACTTCTTATGAATTCCAGTAATATTCTTGTACTATATTTAAGATACCTGTTATATTGTTCTTCAAATATAATACTTAATCAAGATACTTTCTCTCATTAAGATTTGTTTTTAGTATAGTATATGTCCCATATATTTTCTTTATTTTCTGCAAAAACTACTTATTCAGTAAATGTTCAATGAACTTCAAAACATAGTTTATTTATCTCCAGTGTTAAGTACTGATATGCAACAATCAAATAAGGGCATATTCTATTTGTCACTTATTAACTACTGAGATAGATCACCATCAGATTTCATCTATATCATCAAGAAAGATATCTTATTAGTCTAGTAGGTTTCCTGAGTACTTTTTCTGAGCTCTTCAAAATGTCTATTTTCCCTGACCAATTGAGGATTAGAAATTTACCCAATTAGTTTAATGTTTTAACTTAAATTACACTATTATTAATTTCCCCTTCAGTGTTTGTGCACTCTTAAGACATTGACAGGAATAAATCTGAGATCATTTCCAAGGGCAAAGTTCTATAGGAAAAATAAGAAAAAATGTTATGGAATCAGGATCCAGAGGAACATAGAAAAAATATTAAGTAGATATTGAAGATGCTTAAGCTAAACTTTGAACTCACTTTCAAAGATCACCCTTTTAATCTTAAGTATTTAGGTAGTTTGCTTTGCCTTCCCTGTTGTGTTGTTGTGTTCAGTCACCGAGTCATATCCAACTCTTTGTGCCTCCATGGACTGCAGGACACCAGGCCTCCCTGTCCCTCACCATCTCCCGGAGTTTGCCCAAGTTCATGTTTATTGCATCGGTAATACCGTTCAGGCATCTCATCCTATGATGCCCTTTTCTCCTTCTGCCCTTAATCTTTCCCAGCATCAGGGACTTTTCCAGTGAGTCATCTATTCACATCAGATGACCTATACAACATCCCCTGTTGCTGCTACTGCTGCTAAGTCACTTCAGTCGTGTCCGGCCCTGTGCGACCCCATAGAGGGCAGCCCACCAGGCTCTGCTGTCCCTGGGATTCTCCAGGCAAGAACACTGGAGTGGGTTGCCATTTCCTATGCAACCCCAAATCTTGAATCCTAAATATTTAACATGAGCCTAAACAGGGGAGAAAAAAAAAAATTATAAAGTCCTGGGAAGTTCATGTTAAATTTTTCTAAGTTTTTTTTTTTTAATATTGAAAGGGAAAGTATTAAATAATGAAGTATTCCTAAATTCATTGATGAAATATGTTGCAAATCACTTAAATATGAAATATGTTGCAAATTCACCTTAAATAATGAAGTACATACTGTAAATTCATTGATGAAATATGTTGCAAATCACTTCTAACATAAACTCTGTATTCTTTAAAAATTGTTTGCCACATATATTAACTTACTTCTAGATCACTTAGTACGGTTGACTAATTATTCTTCCAATAAAGAAATTTTATTTGTATTTAATCTTTCTAAAATACAACAAAGTATCTTACTTTGTATGTATCAAAGAGGTAAATCTGTCTAATTTTCCCCCTTTGTCATTTTATAACTTGCCTATGAAAATATACTACAACACCAGGCATGTTTGCTAATCTGTAATATATTCCATCTCTGGAATCTGATTATAGAGTTGATGTCACCGTCTGAGTCATGTATAACTAGCCTTGGGATAAAATTTATAAAATTTACTATGGTCCACCATTATTCATGTAGATCTGTTGTCCTAGTCCATCCAGCTTTAGAAATAAAAATAAAATATGTTACAACCACAAAGTATAAAATTATATTATTTTATATAGAGACAAGAAGCTGATTAGTAGATTATCAGAAATTGAGGATAGGAAGCTAGCTGGGCTTCCCTGGTAGCTCAGCTGGTAAGTAATCCACTTGCAATGCAGGAGATTCTGGTTCAATTCCTGGGTCAGGAAGATACCCTGGAGAAGGAATAGGCTACCCACTCCAATATTCTTGGACTTCCCTTGTGGCTCAGTCCACAAAAGAATCTGCCTGCAATGTGAGAGACTTGGGTTCAATTACTGGATTGGGCAGGTGGCAACCCACTGCAGTATTCTTGCCTGGAGTATCCCCATGGACAGAGGAGCCTGGTGGGCTACAGTGAATGGGATCACAAAGAGTCAGACATGAGTGAGTGACTAAGCACAGAGGGTAGGAAGAAATGGAAAGTAATTTCATGATGGGTACAGGGCTTTATGTTCAGTTCAGTTCAGTAGCTCACTCGTGTCCGACTCTTTGTGGGTTATAAAAATATTTTGAATCAGATAAAGTTGGGACTAGCTAAAAGTGATGTTTGCTAAGCATCGTGAATATACTAAGTGCCACTGAACCACATACTTTTCATTTTATATTGTGTGAATTTTACCTCCATGAAAGGAAAAAAAAAATACCTGTATTATGGGACTCCCAGTCCCAAACTTTCAAAGGATTTCTTACAAAAAATAATGATTCATATATGTGTGGATTTGAAAGGATACATTTTAAGGGTTATATTTCCATATATTATTGTCCAAATCTGGCCTTAATCATATATTTCCTTTTCCAATTACTAGTATTACAATTATCAGTCACCAGTTCATTCCTCTCTCATAATCTGTATCTTCTTTTTAGTTTTTTAACCCCATTACTTTAGTCATAATGGCCTAATGCTCATAATTTCTCTTATCTATCTCAGTGAATGAAATTTTTACATTCTCCACTTCTGAATTTTCTAGATCAGAAATGAGTATTTCACTTTTGACCTTTCCTGTTCTGTGATATGCAGAGTAATAATCCTCAAAAATGTCCATGTCCCAGTCTCCAGAACATGTGAATATGTTAGTTTAAGTAACAAAAAAGATCATACAAATGTGATTAAGTTAAGGACCTTGGGAAGAAAAGATTTTCCAAGACTATTTGGGTCAACCCAATCAAACCCAGTCTTTAAAATCCAGTAATCTAGCCTAGTCATGGTTAGAGAGGGAGATATGGTTATGAAAGTTGGTTCAAGAAGTTGCAACAAAACTAGCTTCAAAGATGGAGAAAAGGGGTCATGAGCCAGGACTATCTCTATGAGCTAGAAAAAATAAGGAAATGGATTATCCCCTAAACTATCCAGAAAAGGACATAATGCTGCCTTTTAACCTTAGAGTTCAGCAAGATTTGTGTTGACTCTAATCTGTAGAACTGTAAAATAATAGTTTTGTGATAGCTATTTAGGTAGTTAGTGGTAAAAAGAAAAATCTGCTTGACAATGCAGGAGATGCAGGAAGACGCAGGGTCAGTCCCTGGATGGGGAAGATCCCCTAGAGTAGGAAATGGCAACCCACTCCTGTATCTGTGCCTAGAAAATTCCATGGTCAGAGTAGCCTGGTGGGCCACAGTCTATGGGGTCACAAAGAGTTGGACATGACTGAGCACGTACCCAGTTATTTTCAGCAACTACATTTCTGATAATTCATTTTTAGCAGCAAGAGTAAAATAATACATCTTCTTTTCTCATAAGATTTATGATAAATATCTCATTGTCTTTCAAATCTATTTACTTTTTCCCATTTACACCTCTACTGCCTTGCTTTATGATTCATTACATTTTTGGATCATAGCAATAAATTCATAAATACTTCGTTTTATTTCTAAAGTCACTTTAATTCATTTCCCACACTGCAGTCAGAATTTCCATACCAAGAGACAAATCTGTATATAAATTACTAATAAATCCCTTCAATCATTTCTATAACCCTCAGGATAAAGTCCAATCTCCTCATATGTTTCACCAGGCCCTTCATGATCTAGTTCTTGATCTCTCTATGCTCCAATGAATTATCATACAAATATACATGAAGTTCTTGCAAAATGCCCTATTTTCTCCTGCCTTCAGGTAAGTGAGAACTTTCCCTCATTGACAGTACCATCTCTACCTAGTTCGTTGTTATTTTGTTGTTGTGTAGGAGAAGGCAATGGCACCCGACTCCAGTACTCTTGCCTGGAAAATTCCATGGACGGAGGAGCCTGGTGGGCTGCATTCCATGGGGTTGCTAAGAGTCGGGCACAACTGAGCGACTTCACTTTCACTTTTCCCTTTCATGCATTGGAGAAGGAAATGGCACCCCACTCCAGTGTTCTGCCTGGAGAATCCCAGGGACAGAGGAGCCTGGTGGGCTGTGCATCTATGGGGTCACACAGAGTCGGACACTACTGAAGCGACTTAGTAGCAGTAGCCGCAGCAGTTGCTAAGTCATGTCCAACTCTTTGCAACTTCATGGACTATAGCCCCCTAGGCTCCTCTGTCCATGAGATTTTCCAGGCAAGAATACTGGAGTGGGTTGCCATTTCCTTCTCCAGGAGAACTTCTCAACCCAGGGATCGAACCCACACCTTCTGTGCCTCCTGCATTGACAGACAGATTCTTCACCACTTAGCCACCACCTGGTTAATTAATATGTTTTTATTCTTTACCTATCAATATGTACCTGTTGCCTTTTTGAGGAAGTCTTTTCTGAACCTGTAAAATTAGGTTTCCTATTACTAATTGCTCTTGCTGTCTTTGCATCCATAATAACCTGTCATAGCATTTATCAGTCTATGAATGGTGTCATTTATTTTTGACTCTAACTTTATTTTCATATCAGTCACTTGATATTCAAAAGTAATATATAAACTAAAATGAATGAATATAGGTATTTGTGCTGTGCTTAGTCACTCAGTCATATCCAACTCTTTGTGACCTCGTGGACTGTAGCCCACCAGGCTCCTCTGTCCATGGGGATTCCCAGGCAAGAATACTGGAGTGGGTTGACATACTTTCTTCCAGGGGATCTTCCCATCCCATGTCTTCTGCATTGCAAGCAGATTCTTTACCATCTGAGCCACTAGGGAAACCCAGGAATACTGGAGTGGGTAGCCTTTCCCTTCACCAGGGGAACTGCCTGACCCAGGAATCTATCCAGGGTCTCCCACATTGCAAGTGGATTCTTTCCAGCTGAGCTACCAGGGAATATAGGTACTTACCTTTTGCCAATATGTAAGCAGATATATGTATGTGTACCCACATTTAACCACTTACTGAAGGTAGTTTCTGCCTTACTATAATTTTAAGCTTGCTGCTAAGTCACTTCAGTCGTGTCTGACTCTGTGCAACCCCATAGACGGCAGCCCACCAGGCTCCCCCATCCCTGGGATTCTCCAGGCAAGAACACTGGAGTGGGTTGCCATTTCCTTCTCCAATGCATGAAAGTGAAAAGTGAAAGTGAAGTCGTTCAATAGTGTCCGACCCTCAGTGACCCCATGGACTGCAGCCTTCCAGGCTCCTCCGTCCATGGGATTTTCCAGGCAAGAGTACTGGAGTGGGGTGCCACTGCCTTCTCCATTTTTAAGCTTATGACTATGTTATATTATGACTTTAATAAAAATATTCTTATTAAAAATCTAAGGCTTACTGAATGATGTGGAGAATGTTCTCAGAGTATTGCTTGGTGTAAATCTAACTTACTCATTTATGTCCAACTCATTGCATCCAAAATAATGAATCTGCTATCTAAATTGTAGGCATACTGCCTGGGAAGAATTAACCACTTTTAGAAGTTTGCCTTGAAAATCCAAACCTGTTACATGACACAGAATGTCTCAGCATGTCATACGGTAATACAATCATCAGTGACATTAATTATTACATTCCAAATTGCCCTTTTAATCATGTTCTAAAAGAGGAAATTATGATTACTTTCATCTCTTTATCATTTATCTCTTTTCACAGTATTTGAATAAGCAGTGTATGGGTCCAAAAGAATAGTTATAATAAGCCATCAATGAATATTTTAGTTACTAATACTTTTAAAGTTCTCCAGTAAAGCCATATAAATATTGAAAATATCTGGCATATAAGCCACTTACTGATACTGCTGCTAGTTGATTATGTTGTCAATTCAAAGACCATTATATTCAAACATTATCTTAACTTAGGAAGCTTTAAAATATATTTTACAGCAAGAGTATATCATTTATGCAATTATTTATTATGGAAAATAAATAGAAATGTAAACTCAATTTTTTGCTTCTGAGGAGAACATTTTACATACTTAGTGACTTTTATACTATATGTATAATATTCAGATGTAATAAAATAAAAGTCCAAATAAACTTGTTCCAATTTAGACTGCTCATGCACTAGTTATTTCCCCATGAGTATATGGGATATATTTATTAATATATATAATGAGGGTAATATTTCTTCCACTTCCCTATGTTACAAAATTAAGAGAGTAAATCATAAATCAAACAGGATAGGATATTGTAAAACCCTAAAACTATGAAATTATTACTAAAATTAAAAATACTCAGTTATGAAAAGGGTGCTGCTGCTGCTGCTAAGTCACTTCAAGTCGCTTCAGTCGTGTCCGACTCTGTGTGACCCCATAGACGGCAGCCCACCAGGCTCCTCTGTCCCTGGGATTCTCCAGGCAAGAACACTGGAGTGGGTTGCCATTTCCTTCTCCAGTGCGTGAAAGTGAAAAGTGATAGTGAAGTCGCTCAGTCGTGTCCGACTCTTAGCGACCCCATGGACTGCAGCCTACCAGGCTCCTCCATCCATGGGATTTTCCAGGCAAGAGTACTGGAGTGGGGTGCCATTGCCTTCTCCGNTGGGATTCTCCAGGCAAGAACACTGGAGTGGGTTGCCATTTCCTTCTCCAGTGCGTGAAAGTGAAAAGTGATAGTGAAGTCGCTCAGTCGTGTCCGACTCTTAGCGACCCCATGGACTGCAGCCTACCAGGTTCCTCCATCCATGGGATTTTCCAGGCAAGAGTACTGGAGTGGGTTGTCATTGCCTTCTCCAATGACCAGGGTGAATACTTAGTAAATAAGTAAAATATAATTTATTTTAGAATAAGCAATGTTCCAATTTAATCATTTAACAGTCCCCAAAATAAAACATATCATCTCCCAATTCAGCTATCTTAAATGATAAATTTGTTATGTTTTCAATTGTTGCTAACTTTTAACACATCTTCAAATAGTAAAATCGGACTGCATTGATTACATTTTGGGTGGTGATAGGGGTAGAGATTATCCATATTGTCTGTGTAGTTTGTGTTAAAGAGCAGCAACTTGCATCAAGACCAGACAAATGAAGACAAGAATCTTGCCTTCAAACATATAAATGGTCAAGGAGAAAAATCAGCTTTTTCTTAAATTCTAAATATCTGCTGCTACTGCTAAGTCGCTTCAGTCATGTCCGACTCTGTGCGACCCCATAGATGGCAGCCTACCAGGCTCCTCTGTCCCTGGGATTCTCCAGGCAAGAACACTGGAGTGGGTTGCCATTTCCTTCTCCAATGCGTGAAAGTGAAAAGTGATAGTGAAGTCGCTCAGTCGTGTCCGACTCTTAGCGACCCCATGGACTGCAGCCTACCAGGTTCCTCCATCCATGGGATTTTCCAGGCAAGAGTACTGGAGTGGGTTGTCATTGCCTTCTCCAATGACCAGGGTGAATACTTAGTAAATAAGTAAAATATAATTTATTTTAGAATAAGCAATGTTCCAATTTAATCATTTAACAGTCCCCAAAATAAAACATATCATCTCCCAATTCAGCTATCTTAAATGATAAATTTGTTATGTTTTCAATTGTTGCTAACTTTTAACACATCTTCAAATAGTAAAATCGGACTGCATTGATTACATTTTGGGTGGTGATAGGGGTAGAGATTATCCATATTGTCTGTGTAGTTTGTGTTAAAGAGCAGCAACTTGCATCAAGACCAGACAAATGAAGACAAGAATCTTGCCTTCAAACATATAAATGGTCAAGGAGAAAAATCAGCTTTTTCTTAAATTCTAAATATCTGCTGCTACTGCTAAGTCGCTTCAGTCATGTCCGACTCTGTGCGACCCCATAGATGGCAGCCTACCAGGCTCCTCTGTCCCTGGGATTCTCCAGGCAAGAACACTGGAGTGGGTTGCCATTTTCTTCTCCAATGCATGAAAGTGAAAAATGAAAGTGAAGTCACTCAGTCGTGTCTGACTCTTCGTGACCCCATGGACTGCAGCCTTCCAGGCTCCTCCGTCCATGGGATTTTCCAGGCAAGAGTACCGGAGTGGGGTGCCATTGCCTTCTCCTTCTAAATATCTGGTGAATTATGAAGTTTTAATTATAGTGTTAAAAAGTTTTCTATGAAATATGAGGGACTAATATATGCAATTTGGTATGCATGCTTTGGGCATCATGTACTTTCATATGTACCAAGTTCACTAATGAAATAATTGTTAGGCTTACATAAATTAAATCATAATTTTGCATACATAAAAAATTAAGGATCAGATAAATCAAGTAATTGTTTTGTATACATTATAAAGGTTGAACTTTAAGGAAAGGACTTAAATCAAGAGGTGACAGACCCTTTTGCACCACTCATAAGATGTGGAATAGAACTTTGGTCCAGTGAGAAAACCCAAGATATGTGTTTAAGTCATTATTTCCCAAATATTTGATTGTATGACTGAATAGCTGAGGGAATTTTCCAGAGTTTTATGTTCCTATGAAATGGAAAATTAATACCTACTGCACTGAATTATATAACTTAACTAAGCTTACAATCTAGTGTATCAACTATTAAAAAGCTGTATGTAATAGTAAGCATATTCATTGAATATAATAGGAAATTAAAAATGTACATATTATCAGTACATGATGATTTTATTCCTTTTTAAAAAAATATTTTAAATGAAGGATAATTCCTTTACATATTTTTTCTGTCATACATGAACAAGAATCAGCCATAGGTGCACCCATGTCCCCTCCCTCCTGAACCTCCCTCCCATCAGTCTCCCCATCCCACCCTTCAGCCTATCAGAGTCCCTGTTTGCATTTCCTTAGTCATAACAGCAAATTCCCATTGACTATCTGTTTTGCATATGGTATTGTAAATGTCCATGTTACTCTCTCCATACATCTTGCTTTCTCCCTCCTCCCCCCACAATGTCTATTGGCCTGTTCTCTATGTCTGTTTCTCCATTGCTGCCCTGAAAATAAATTCATCAGTGCTGTCTTTTTAGATTCCATATATATGTATCAGTATATGATATTTTTTTCTCTTTCTGACTTCCTTCACTCTGTATAATAGGTTCTAGGTTCATACACCTCATTAGAACTGATTCAAATGTGTTCCTTTTTATGGCTGAGTAGTATTTCATTTTATACATGTACCACAGCTTCTTGATCATGGTGTATGAGCTTTTCAATGTTGTTGAATTCTGGTTGCTAGAATTTTGTTGAGAATTTTTTGTCTATATTCAGTGATATTGGCCTGTAATTCTCTTGTTTCATGTTTTCTTTGCCTGGTTTTGGTATCAGGGTGATTGTGGCCTTGTAAATTGAGTTTGGAAATATTCCTTCCTCTGCAATTTTTTGGAAGAGTTTCAGAAAAATAGGCATTAGCTCTTCTCTAAATGTTTGATAGAATTACCCTGTGAAATCATCTGGCCCTGAGCTTTTGTTTTTGGTGAGACTTTTGGTAATTGTTTTGATTTCCTTGTTTGTAATTGGGTTGTTCATAATTCCTATTTCTTCCTGGTTCCATCTTGAGAGGTTGAACTTTTCTAAGAATCTGTCCATTTCTTCTAGGTTGTCTGTTTTATTAGTTATATAGTTTCTCTTAATATTCTCTTATGATCCTTTGAATTTCTGTGTTGTCTGTTTTAACCTTTTCTTTTTCATTTCTAATTTCATTTATTTTATTTTTCTCCCTTTTTTTCCTTGATGAGTCTGGCTAGTGGTTTGTCAATTTTGTTTATCTTCTCAAAGAACTAGCTTTTAGTTTTATTAATCTTTACTATTGTTTTCTTCATTTCTTTCTCATTTATTTCTGCTCTGATCTTTATGATTTATTTCCTTCTGCTGACTTTGAGGTTTTTTGGTTTTTCTTTTTCTAGCTGCTTTAGATGCTGAGTTAGGTTGTCTATTTGATGCTTTTCTTATTTCTTGAGGTATGAATGTATCACTATAACCTTCCCCTTTGAACAGCTTGTGCTAAATGTGTTGGGTGTTGTGAAGGTGTTGGGTCATCCTGTTTTCATTGTCATTTGATTCTAGGAATCTTTTGATTTCCTTTAATATTTCTTCAGTAGCTTCTTTGTTATTTAGTACTGTATTGTTCAATCTCTATGAGTTTGTGTTTTTTGCTGTTTTTTTTTTTTTTTTTTTTTTCTGTAGTTGACATCTAGTCTCCTGGAGAAGGGAAAGGCTACCCACTCCAGTATTCTGGCCTGGAAAATTCCATGGACTACAGACCATGGGGTCACAAAGAGTTGGAAACTACCGAGTGATTTTACTCACAGGATTGTGGTAAGAGAAGATACTTGATACAGTTTCAATTCTCTTAAATTTACTGAGGTTTGATATGTAGCCCAAGATGTGGTCTATCCTGGAAAATGTTCTGTCTGAACTTGAGAATAAAGTGTATTTGTCTGCATTTGAGTAGAAAGTCCTGAAGATATCAATTAGGTCCATTAGGTCTAATGTTTCATTTAAAGTTTGTGTTTCCTTATTGATTATCTGTTTTGATGTTCTGTCCACTGGTGTAAGTGGGGTATTAAAGTCCCCTACTATTAGTGTGTTACTGTTGATTTCCCCTCTTATGCCTGTTGGTGTTTCTCTTATGTACTGAGGTGCTCCTATGTTGGGTGCATAAATATTTACAGTTGTTATGTGTTCTTCTTGGATTGATCCCTTGATCATTATGTAGTGCCCTTCTTTGTCTCTTATAATAGTCTTTATTTTAAAATCCATTTTATCTGAAATAAGGATTGCCACTCTGGCTTTCTTTTGGTTTTCTTTTGCATGGAATATCTTCTTCCATCCTTTTACTTTCAGTGTATGTATCTCTAGGTCTGAAGTGGGTCTTTTGTAGGCAGCATATATAAGGGTCTTATTTTTGTATCCATTCAGTCAGTCTGTATCTTCAGTTGGTGCATTTAATCCATTTACTTTTAAGGTAATTATTGACACCTATATTCCTACTGGCATTTTCTTGATTGTTTTAGGCTTGTTTTTGTAAGTCTTTCCTTTCTCTTGTGTTTGCTAGCTCTGTAAGTTCCTTTCATATTTGTTGCAAGGCTGATTTAGTGCTGTTGAATTCTCCTAAATTCTGCTTGTCAATACATGATGATTTATAATGATAAAAATGCAGATGACTAAATTAAGGATTTTTAAATAAAATAAGGCAATCTTTAAAAAGAATTATAAAATATCAAGAATAAGAAAAATTATAGGATGTTACATTAAAAGAAAAGTACAATAGTTAATTAGTGGACTAAATCTTACAAATATTTTTGTACTTTCTAGATTGAAGAGACAGAAAATTCCAGGTCACAAACTGAACTCATATTTGCTGTGTTCAAAGGACAGGAAGAAGGCATATGTTACTGGATTTTTATAAAGATAAGATGGTATTAAGCCTGTTTTGAGTTTTAGAATAGGGTTCTATTAAAATGCAAGGAGATGAATAAGGCAGGTGTGGCTTGGTTAGAGAGCTGAAGAGAATTGTAGGAGAAGAAATCAGAGTTAGCCCTCATCTGAATTAATTTAGATTTCCAAAGCCATTGTGAGGATATAGGCTTTTATTTAGAAAGAGATTGGATGCTACTGGTGGATCTGAATGGAACAATGAAAGATTCTTTATAAAGTATCTCTTCACCTGCCATAGAGAGTGAAAAGTCATTCTGAAGCTATTAGAATAATTCATTTGTAGGAGTTCAAAGCAGGGTGACATGTCAAGGGTTGTTACAAAAATTGAAAGAGATGAGGAACATTTTGACCAAAGTAGTGGCTAATTAGATTCTGATGACCACATTTTGAATAAATATTTTATTTAGAATAAATAGAAATTGCTTTTGTACAGAAAATAATAAATATGTGTATTATTTTGATTTCAAAAATCATTTCAAGTCTCATTTTCTTTTTTTTTTTTTTTTTCTTGTGTAACTTGGAGACTGCAGTGGCATTTATTGAGATGAAGATGGCAGGAAAAGTACATTAAGCACATGAAGATGCTGAGGCTACATCTGAACTTTAAACTTGAGTTGACTTCTAGACATCCCCATGAGGATGTCCAGTAAACCATATGATGTACATGTCTTTCATGCAGAGAATATGCCTGACTTGAGCTAGGGGATTAAATTTTGGATGGATAACATAGATAATATTTAAATCCCTGAGATCACTGATAAGTGAGTAAAGATGATAAAGAATAGAGACTCCAAGACTGAATGCCAGATTTCTGAAAATTTTAGAGTTCAAGGAGAAGTGGAAAAACCAGCATTGGAAACTGAGAAGGTGTTTCTTGTGAGGCAGAAAGTTATCTGAGAGAGGAGCATCCCAGCCATAACTTGACCACTATGAAGACACTATAGGATAACTGCATAAAATTATTAATGAAATACCTGAATACAGTTATCTAAATGAATTATTCAGCATGTCTTTGTTTTTTTTTTTTTAATCCATCCTGCTAAAATATTTATAAACAAAACCCTGTCAGGGCCATTTCCATTGTTCATGACTATTCAGGTTAGAAGGTACAGAATTTGAACTTGAACTCATACAGAAAAAAGCAAACAAACAGAAAATTCCAAAGACAAACTGACCAAATGATAAAAAGAAAATAAGACATATATATATATTTGTTTCTGTTGCTCAGTTCCCCAATCATGTCCAACACTTTGCAACCCCATGGACTGCAACATGCCAGGCTTCCCTGTCCTTCACTATATCCCAGAGTTTGCTGAAACTCATGTCCATTGAGTCAATGATGCCATCCAACTATCTCATCCTCTGTCACCCATTCTCCTCCTGACCTCCATCTTAACCAGCATCAATAGATATAAAACTTAAAAGTAAGCAAACAAATAAAAACCACACTATATCAGGAACTTGGATGCCATCAAGTCTCTGTCAAGCTCCTCTCTCAGATAACTTTCTGCCTCACAAGAAATACAAGAAAAGCATAGTTTTTCAATTATGCTTATCTCCACTTGTATACTTCATTTTTTTTTTGGTCTCTCTTCAAGCTTATTTGCCTTAAGGAGGATATGAATACTCACACATCTCCAGTTCTTCATCTTGTAATATCTATCACCACAAAACCTGAAAATTTTGAAAACCTTAAAGAAAAATCTTTGCTGGACTTGAATCTATTCTTGAACTAGTCAACTATGAACAGAGAGTTGGAGTCAGGTAAAGATATAGAGGGTCCCAGTGAAAATAAAGGCTTCCCATGCTGCAGTAGTGGTAAAGAATCCCTCTGCCCATGCAGGAGACGCAAAAGACACAGGTTTGATCCCTGGGTCAGGAAGATCTCCTGGAAGAAAGCAAGGCAACTCACACTAGTATTCTTGCTTGGAAAATCCCATGGACCAAGGAACCTGGCAGGCTATAGCCTATAGCATCACAAAGAGTTGGTCATGACTGAAGCGACTTAGCATGCACACACATACAGTGAAAACAAAGTGATGAGTTGGAGAAAATACAAGCCCTCAAAAGAAAATGAGACAGGGATTGTTATTCTTGCAAAAAGCTTAACAAGTAACAAGGTGGGGAGAAAAGTAACTTCCAGAAAACCCTGAGCCACATTCTCAGATATATTTCAGCCTCATATTCAAACAGACCTTTATTTCTCAGATGTTCTTCTCTCTGATTAATTTTTTCTAAGTGTCAATGAGTCAAAAATGTTAATGATAAAATGAGTGTAAATTATTGATGTACTATATGAAATTAGAACTAATTTTATTGAATTCTGACTTCTCAGAATGGCGATTAATTTGTTGACTTTAAACTCAGAGAACTGAAGAAAATAACAGAAGAGTTATTCAATTTGCAGTATTATTGGAATTAGTCTTCTGAGGTTCTTTTTAAGATCTACAAGGTGCACACAATTCCTCAGCAACATGCTGTTTCTAGAGGATTCCAGAGAGGGAATCATCTTTGAATTGTTGATACTGATATTTTCCCCAGATTTTATAAAAATAAGTTGGTATCAAGCTGATTTTAACTTTTAGAAGAGGATTCTATTAAAATGCAATACATACACCCTCAAAACACACACATATCACGCATATTTAATTTTAAGGACAAATTATCTCACATAATACTCATTTATGTAATAAAGTATAAATTTTATTCTGAGATAAAAATTGCACCCATAACTCACATATTATGATAATCCAAATAATTGAAATTCTATAATCCTTAGATTTTATTAAATATTCATGTTAATATTCAAAACAATAACAGCTATTTTATTCTTTAGAACCTTCTCTTTGTGATTTCTGTGCCACTTGATTGCTTTTTTGCCTTTCAATTTTATTTCAGATTGCAGAGATAAAAAATAAATACTGTTTTTCCATTCATTTAATGTATCACAACTCTGTTTTCCCAGTTTCCCCTGGATCTTAGTTTTCAGTTATATAACTGTCTCACATGGGCACAACGTGAGTGCATGTGTGCTAAGTCTCTTCAGTCCTGTCCAGTCTTTGCAACCCTGTGGACTGTGGCCCACCAGGCTCCTCTGTCCATGGGATTCTCCAGGCAAGAATATTAGAGTGGAATATTGCCATGAATATTGCCAAGAATATTGCCATGCCCTCATCCAGGAGATCTTATCCACCCAGGAATTGAACTCACATCTCTTGTATCTCCTTCATTGGCAGGTCAGTTCTTCACTATTAGCTCCAGCTGGGAAGCCCATGGGCACAATATTATATATTTAAAATCTGATATAAGATGACCTCTCATCCAGTTTTCAAGAGTCATTAAGCTCAAATTAGTGTGCTTAATGTATGTATGTAAATGTCATGTACATTCTCAGCCAGACACTTTTAGTGAAATTTTTTTTAATTAATTTAATATTTTTTCATAATTTTAAATTTGAATTGTTTGTTGGTATTATTTGTTAGCCCAGCATATCTTCATCAGAAGCACATCCTGAATTAGTTAATATCCAGGGACTCTTCTAACATGTATGTTTCTGATCACAGTGCATATATATTTTTCCCTATTTGACTATATATTTTTTTTCTTTTAGAGCTATCTGGATTTTATGTCTGTCAATAATGCTCTCATTTTCTTTCAAGCTGGTATATCACAGTTTGACACAGTCAGTAAGTAATTTCTATTAAAAAAAATTTCCAATTTTGAATATCTTCAGGAAAAAAATAGGAATTGTTGATTTGGTGTTTCTAGATAATGATTTGCTTCTTTTCACAAAATATAAGAGGAATGAGATTTGTTATTAAATTTATAAAATGTAGCATTAGAATTCATCTACTGGTATACATTTCATTAGTTAATTAAATACATATAGATGTGTATAAGAGACAGCTATTATACAGAGTGAAGTAAGCCAGAAAGAAAAACACCAATACAGTATGCTAACACAAGTGTCACTTTAGTATTTCACTATCTGTATACAAATAGCAATTTTCTCATTAGTATAGTGAGGAGAATTTTTCATAGACACCAGGAGGAAAAAAAATTTTAGTACTATGTATAGTGCTGAAATAGAAATAGGATTTATTGTCTATATATAAGTATAGACTATTCTGATGAAAGAAATAACCTTTGAGACTCTGTCAATGTTCAAGGTACCAGCTCCCTAAAATAGATTATTTCCTCTTGTCTTTGCTAACATTTTATTTGATGCTATTAACTGCAGACACCTACATCCAGTGCTCTGTCCCAGGTAATCAACATGCCAAGACTCTTTCTCCTCTTGCTTAATTATATAGAGATGACATTTTCTGTCCTCAAAGTTTTAAACCTAGATTTCAAATTCCACAGAAAGATTTTTTTGAAAGTACAGCTCATTCTCTGTCATCTCTAACTGTATTCTCACTGTTCTAAATTCTGGAAAATAAAAAAAAAAAACAGCAGAACATATTTTTTAAAAATCACTAGAAAACAGTACAACAGAGATTTTGTCCAACTTGTCACTAATTATGTTTGTGACCTTCAGTTCAGTTCAGTTCAGTCACTCAGTCATGTCTGACTCTTTGTGACCCCATGAACTGCAGCACGCCAGGCCTCCCTGTCCATCACCAACTCCCGGAGTTCACCCAAACTCATATGCATCGAGTCAGTGATACCATCCAGCCATCTCATCCTCTGCCGTCCCCTTCTCTTCCTGCCCCTAATCCCTCCCAGCATCAGGGTCTTTTCCAATGAGTCAACTCTTCGTATCAGGTGGCCAAAGTATCAGAGTTTCAGCTTTAGCATCAGTCCTTCCAAAGAACACCCAGGACTGGTTGGATCTCCTTGCAGTCCAAGGGACTCTCAAGAGTCTTCTCCAACACCACAGTTCAAAAGCATCAATGCTTCAGTGCTCGGCCTTCTTCACAGTCCAACTCTCACATCCATACATGACCACTGGAAAAACCATAGCCTTGACTAGACGGACCTTTGTTGGCAAAGTAATGTCTCTGCTTTTGAATATGCTCTCTAGGTTGGTCATAACTTTCCTTCCAAGGAGTAAGCGTCTTTTAATTTCAAGGCTTCAATCACTATCTGCAGTGATTTTGGAGCCCCCCAAAATAAAGTCTGACACTGTTTCCACTGTTTCCCCATCTATTTCCCATGAAGTGATGGGACCAGATGCCATGATCTTAGTTTTCAGAATGTTGAGCTTTAAGCCAGCTTTTTCACTCTCCTCTTTCACTTTCATCAAGAGGCTTTTTAGTTCCTCTTCACTTTCTGCCCTGAGAGGGTGGTGTCATCTGCATATGTGAGGTTATTGATATTTCTCCCGGCAATCTTGATTCCAGCTTGTGCTTCTTTCAGCCCAGCGTTTCTCATGATAAACCTCTTAATCTGCTATATATATATATATATATACATGAAAAAATTAGAGTTAAATAAAGTCTTCAGAGGCCTTTGCACAAAACTGCTTCTCCAATTTGTGCTCTATTACTAATTATATGTGTGGTGTAATGAAAAAAAGCAAACCGGCTTCATGTCCTCTTTCTTGGTTAACTTCTCCATGGTCATGAAATCAATAACAGAATATGCATGGTGGGCATAACTGCCTAAAGAATAGGCAAAGTGACTGACTTTTCTGGATTTGCTATTTTTTATAGCATTGTTTCTCTAGAGAATGATGGAATCTTCTTTTCATTTTGTATGGTAGTGATCAAGTTGAAAATTTATTTACACTTAAAAAATGCTTTTAATGATAACAATTATATCCTGGTGTGTTCACCAAGTTCATAGAACTGAAATATATTGCCTAAATATTGTAAGTTAACTAATGAATTAGATTTCCTGTAGTTGAATTATGCAAGGAGTTCAGTTTATAAATAAGTCAATTATAAGGGCATGTTGGTAGCTAAAGAAGCAGAATCTCCTGTCCTCTGATGAAGTGTATTACCCTTTGCTTTTATTAACTTGGATACTCACTTTTTCTACAGCCCTCTTTTCTGTTGAAACACTGTTAAAGACGAAATGTTTTGTGTTTCATGGAGTGCATATACTGAAGAACTAACTCCCAGTTTAATTACATTTGGAGATGGATTCTCTAAGGAAATAGTTAAGGTTAAATGAGATCATAGAATTAGTGTCCTTATAAGAAGAAGAAGCTTCTCTCTTTCTCTCTCTCTGTATCCACAAAGAAAACATAGCATGATAGAGAGATGGCAGCTGCTTAAATGCAAAGAGAAGTAATCTTAAAATGAAACCTACCTTGCTGGCAACTTGATTATGGACTCCTCAACTTCCAGAACTGTGAGAAATAAATTTCTCTTAAGCAACCTGGTCTGTGATGTTTTGTCATGGCAGCACTAGTAAACTAGTATGAATTTTGGTACTGAAAGGGGGGTGTTGCTGTAACAAACTCCTCAAAATATGTAAGCAACTTTGAAACTAGATAATGGTTAGATGTTGGAAGGAGTTTAAAAGTACATGCTAGAAAACGCCCAGATCGTAGTGAAGGGGCTGTAGTAGAAAAATGAATGTTAAAAGTGATTCTGGTAAGAACTCAGGAATTTTAAAAAGAGAGCTAGAGAGAAAGCCTCCATCTTCTTAGAGGATTATATAAATAGTCATGAACAAATGGTGGTATAAATGTAAATATTAATGGATACTCTGTTGAAGTCTCAAATGGAAATCAGGAAAAGGTAATTGGAAACAATAAAAAAGGCAGTCTTTATTTTCCAATGGCAAAAACACTGGCTGAATTGTTTTCTATTGTTTTTACAAAAGATATAATATTTTAATCATGAAATTTAATATTAGCTAGCATTTCTAAGCAAAGGTGTCACTTGGATCTTCCTGACTACTTACATGAGAATTCAAGAGTGGAAATAAATAGAACACAGAATTGTTAAACAAAAAGGAACCAGAACTTGAGGACTGGGAAATGCTCAGTCTGTCCATATTTTAAAAGATAACAAAGATGTTTCTGGAAAAATATCAAAGATGTGGCTGGACTGTCACTAGAAAATGAGATTATATGATTATATGAACAGATACTCATCTAGTTTTAATTGAAGGAGATGGTTACCATACAAAATAAAGCGTGTCAGAATCTTGGATTTTGCACAACAGAACCATAGAGTTATCTGTCTGAAAACACATGCTATTCTTCAAGAAAAGGAAAGAATGACCCCAAAGGTGCTCAGAGATTATCAGGAACACCAACTCAGTTTCAACCTCTAGTGACCCTGGAAGGTGGGGCTGCAGTTCCAGTGGGTCTAGAAGACAGGGCATGAAACCAAGGAGGATTATGCTCAACACTTCAGATCTAATGGAATTTGCCTTCTAGGTCTTAGACCTGCTGGAACCTGTCATCCCTTTCTTCCTTTCTGATTTATCACTTTAGGAACAGAAATGTGTATCCTATGTCTCTCCTACCATTGTAATTTTTGAAGCACGTAATGTGTGGTTTCATAGATTTGCAGGTGAAGATGAATTTTGCCTCAGGAAGAATCATCACTCTCTTCTCACCCTCTGCTATGATTTAGGACATGACTCTTTCAACTTTAGATTTTGGAATGAGTCAATGAAATGAGTCAATTGAATGAGTTAAGAATTTTGGGGCTGTTGGAATTTAATGGATATATTTTGATTACATCAAGAAAGACATGAATTCTGGAACTGAATATTTGTGTCTCCACTGACATTCATATGGTGAAGCACCAACTCTTAAGAGTGTGGTGCTTGGATATGGGATCTCAGAGGGAGTGATTAAGATTAAATGAGATCATAGGGTGGGGCCCTGATCTGGTAGGACTATTGTTTTTAAAAGAAGAGATGTCAGGGAGCATTTTTTTTCTCTTTCTGTGCACACACAAAGAAGAGGTCATGTGAGCACACAAAATTTGCTGCCACCTAGAAGCCAAGATACAAGAAAAGCTATGGGAGGTGATGGAATTCCAGCTGAGTTATTTAAAATCCTAAAAGATGATGTTGTTAAGGTGCTACATTCAATATGCCAGCAAATTTGGAAAACTCAACAGTGGTGACAGGACTAGAAAAGGTCAGTTTTCATTTCAATCCCTAAGAAGGACAGTGTCAAAGAATGTTCAAATTGCAACACGATTGTGCTCATTTCATAAGCTAGTAAAGTTATGCTCAAGATTCTTCAAGCTAGGCTTCAACAGTACATGAAATGAGACCCTCCAGATGTACAAGCTGGGTTTTGATAAAAAAGGAAACCAGAGATCGAATTGCCAACATTCGCTGGATCACAGAAAAAGCAAGGGAATTCCAGAAAAACATCTACTTCTGCTTCATTGACTATGCTAAAGCCTTTGACTGTATGGATCACAACAAACTGGAAATTTCTTCAAGAGATGGAGTACCACATGACCTTACCTGTCTCCTGAGAAATCTGTATGCAGATCAAGAAGTAACAGTTAGAACTGGACATGGAACAACTGACTGGTTCCAAATTGGGAAAGGAGTATGTCAAGGCTGTATATTGTCACCCTGCTTATTTAGCTTATATTCAGAGTACATCATGTGAAATGCCAGGCTAGATGAAGCACAAACTGGAATCAAGATTGCTGGGAGAAATATCAACAACCTCAAATGTGCAGATGCTACCTACCACCTTAATGGCAGAAAGTGAAGAGGAACTAAAGAGCCTCTTGATGAGGATGAAAGAAGAGCATTAAAGAGCTGGCTTAAAGCTCCACATTCAAAATTAAGATCATGGCAGCAGATCCCATCACGTCATGACAAATAGTTGGGAGAAGTGGAAACAGTGACATAATTTATTTTTTGGAGCTTCAAAATCACTGTGGATGGTGATTGAAGCCATGAAAATAAAAGATACATGCTCTTTGGATGAAAAGCTATGGCAAACTTAGCATTTTTAAAAGCAGAGACATCACTTTGCCAACAAAGGTCCATAGAGTCAAAACTATGGTTTTTCCAGTAATCATGTACAGCTGTGAGAGTTGGACTATAAAAAGGCTGAGCACCAGAGAATTGATACTTTCAAATTGTGGTGCTGGATAAGACTCCCGAGAGCCCTTGAACAGCAAGGAGATCCAACCAGTCAATCCTAAAGGAGATCAATCTTGCATATTCACTGGAAGGACTGATGCTGAACCTGAAGCTCCAATGCTTTGGTCACGTTATGCAAAGAGCCAACTCAATGGAAAAGACCCTGATGCTGGAAAAGATTGAGGGCAAAAGGAGAAGGAGGCGACAGAGGATGAGATGATTGGGTGGCATTACTGACTCAATGAACATGAGTTTGAGCAAACTCTGGGAGATGGTGCAGGACAGGGAAGCCTGGGTTGCTGCAGTTCATGGGGTAGCAAAGAGTCAAACATTACTTAGAGGCTGAACAGCAACTAAACAACAAACCAAGGGACGAGGCATCAGAATGCAAACAGTCCTGCCAGTACCTTGATCTTACACTTCTCAACCTCCAGAAATGTGAGAGATAAGTTTAAGTGTTTAAGCCACCCAGTCTGTGTTATTGTGTTATTAGCCCAAGCAGACTAATACAAACACCCGTCTGTTTGATATATGAATGCTGCAAGCTGTATTTGAGCTAAAAGAGTTAGAATTTTGACTGCAAGTTATGTCTTTAGGAAAATATTTGGATAGCCCTCTGCAAATTTATGGTAACCTTTTATTTTTGTGATGGAGATATGTAACTTTTTCTGAAGAAATTGCAGCTGCTTTCCCCAGGAAATGAATGTATTCACATAATTATGATGTTTTGCCTTAATTGTATGGGAGAGGAGAATTCCTGCACTAAAGGACTGACTTGCTTTGAATCAATCCTTAGATACTCAAAAAATCCTTACATTGGTTGTTCAGAATGTTTGATTAAATATTTTGCATAACATGGCTGCCCTGTCAAGTATACTTAGTTTAATTTATCAGAATCTGATGGTATCTCACTTTACTGAAACACCACACTAGTGAATATTTTGAATACAAAGATGAGTGAGACTGAGTTCTGCCTTTAAGAAGCTTTCACTTTCTTTGAATAAACAAATAGAAGTAAATAAGATTCTTTTGGTTTCTGCTTGTCCATTTATTTATAGTGCATGGTCTCAAATCTAGCTAAGAACTATAACAAGCACACAAGAAAACCATCTAAAGACATCTGGAGAAGGTGGCCATCTACATGTCAAGGAGAGAGGCCATCAGAAAGAAAAAAAAAAACAAAACAACCTTACTGATGCCTTGATTTTGGATGGGTTGCCCTCTGAACTTTGAAGAAATAAATTTATGTTGTTAAGCCAACAAGTCCTCAGTACTTTGTTATATCAGCCCTAGCAAACTAACACACCCATTAAAATGAACTGAGCTAGGCTAGGACAAATGCTTAACAAAATGTAAGAAATACTTAAAAAATAACGACTGCTTTTAGTTCCAGTTAAATTTAACCAGAGCTTCATATAATTGACCTCTTCGAAGGACAAGGTTTCAAGGTAATGAACTAGAAATAAACTGAAGTACTCGAGTGGAAATCCTAATTACTAAATGAAATAATTTCAGTTCAGTTCAGTTCAGTTCAGTCGCTCAGTCGTGTCTGACTCTTTGCGACCCCATGAATCGCAGCACGCCAGGCCTCCCTGTTCATCACCAACTCCCGGAGTTCACTCAGACTCACGTCCATCGAGTCCGTGATGCCATCCAGCCATCTCATCCTCTGTTGTCCCCTTCTCCTCCTGCCCCCAATCCCTCCCAGCATCAGAGTTTTTTCCAAAGAGTCAGCTCTTCTCATGAGGTGGCCAAAGTACTGGAGTTTCAGCTTTAGCTTCATTCCTTCCAAAGAAATCCCAGGGCTGATCTCCTTCAGAATGGACTGGTTGGATCTCCTTGCAGTCCAAGGGACTCTCAAGAGTCTTCTCCACCACAGTTCAAAAGCATCAATTCTTCAGCACTCAGCCTTCTTCACAGTCTAATTCTCACATCCATACATGACCACAGGAAAATGATGTTAGATTTCATTTAAATTAGATGACATCTATAAGAAAAGATTAAATGTATCATATTAGATGATGTTGTTCATCATTCAATATTTAGTTATAAACTTTTAATTATTATTGAAATCTTCTTAAGCTGCTCATCCTTTGATGGAGATGATCACTTTTCATTATAGATCATTACATAATGCTTCAGCTGTTTCATGACAAAACTGTTGCTTTTGTAGAAAATCATATGCTAATATGATAGAGAAAATCTTAAAATTATTTCTTCCCAAGTAACTTCCAAAATAGCTGTGGTTATCAGTTTTCAAATGCTGTAACAAGAATGGGAAAATATAGTGAATGCAAAGAAAATGGGCACAGATAGCCACCAAAATAGCCTTGCTAATCCAATATTGTGTTGATCTGGGCAGGGAGTATTTAGAAAAGGCCTGCTCAGTTGATGAAGAATTCTGCAATGCACGAGCCACAGGAGGCAAGAGTCTGATCCCTGGGTCTGGAAGATCCCCTGGAGAAGGAAAAGGCAATCCACTCCATATTTCTTGCCTGAAAAATCCCATGGACAGAAGAGCCTGGCAGGCTAAAGTCCATGGGGTTTCACAAGTTAGACATGACTTTACAACTAAACTACCATATATATGTGTGTGCATGTGTGTGTATGTGTGTTAAGAAATACTCATTTTATTTAACTAGTTTTCACTGCTAAATATTTATTCTATAAAACTTTACAGGTTTTATAGTTTATATATAGTTCAAACTGCTGAACTAAAAAGTAGATCCCATAGATACAAAAATACTGCACCAGCAATCCAAGGTAAAGGCAACTTGATGTGCTGTGAAGCGCTCTAGGAGCCAGGTGTGGTCGACTCTAACTATAAAATTCAAAATTGTACAAAAAATTTTTTAAATTATTTTATTCATTTTTTATATGTTTAATATGATTGCAGGTTCAGAAGCTTACATTTATAATATGAATCATGGTCTAGGGTGGGATTTTCCCACTCGTATATTGAAAATTGGCTTGTAAATTTCAGGAAAATCATCTTGGCTGCTTGAGATACATGCACATGCACTAAATTTAAAATAAAGCTATCTTTCTGTATTTTTGAATATTTTATCTCATGGCTGCATTGCTTCTTCAATTAAAAAATTATTAAATAAATAATAATTTAATCAATAAAACAAAAGATCACAGTATGGTGTTTAGAAAAAATGCTTCTGAAAGTTGAGAAAATTAATATTATTTGAAAAACAAATGTATGCTC
>SJYT01002792.1:73881-96090 GCA_006410635.1 Cephalophus harveyi
CTATTAGGGGCTCATTTTCATCATTCACATATAACTTTTTGGATCAGTTAAATACAATGACTGAAGATGACAGACTTATTTTGGTGATACCATACACTCAAAACTCATTCATTTGCACCTGGCAATGCAAAGCAAACAAGAGAACTACCCAAATAAGAATTTAGTAGATTTTGTTTTCTCTTAAATTCATTGTCCAGTCCTCACTCAGAACACAGCTCCCAAATAATAATCCCCTTCATTGTCAAGAACTTTATAGCAGTAAATTCTTTCATCAGTACTAAAGATGACAACCTTTTACTTCCCAGAAACTGAAGCACCAATGCTCTGGGTACAGCCTGTCTCTTATACACATCTAGATGTGTATAAGAGACAGAGAAATAATAGAAAAAGTTTAAAATGTATTTATTGTTGTCTAATTTACTCAGTTTTCCATTGCTTTAAGTTTATTTTACCCTAAAATAATACTAAAAGAGAAATCTGTATTTTTTCAGATAAATATTAAATTTTATCCAACTGAACATAAGGTTTCACCGTTTGATATTTACACTAATAGCTTTTCTTTGGGGTCATCCTGAGGAAAATCTAACCTGTTTTCTAAATATGGTAACATGATTAAAACCACACTTCCCAGTTTCTATGCATTTAAATAAAAACTTATACTTCCCCTCAAGTAAGCAAAACATATACAAAATGTGTTGGATTACTTCCAAATATCCATCAAAAATAGCCACTAAAATAACTCTCTACACAGAAATATGACTATATTTTATTCTTTATAAATTGTGAAACCTATTTCTCATGCCATTGGAGTTTTAAAGCCAGATTTCTAGTATTTGAATATAGTTATTTTTTAAGGTTTAAGTGATCTGAAATTTTAGCTGTAGAAACTCCCTGTTAAGTTAGTCTCAATAATATTGCATGTGAGGAGTAAATGCTGGTACATGCTATTTACAAAATAAGAAGAAATCATTTTAAAACTGAGTTAGAAGAATTAGATTATTCTGAAGTATGCAATGCAAAAGGCAATGCCATCTTATCCCATGCCAAGTGTTCTAATTGTAAGATGATATTTTCATTACACATAGGCTGCCAAATCAAGAAAAATTACCAAATTTGGCTACTCTTTCTCTATAAAATACTTCATCCTAAACTGTGCTTAAAAATCCAAATGTGCAATCACTGATGTTCTTTTACATTTTCCCTCATTTTAATGTTTTAAATGTATGTGAATTTAATTGGACAATGACTTATTGCGGCCGTGTGTCTGAACTCATGGAAAGTCATTTATTTACCTAGCACTATAATATCCATTAGTAAATGCAAAATTTTTATTCTCTTCTTCACACTGTGATTACTAAAGAAATATATTTACTAGTTCAACAAATCAGATATTGTGATTAAATATGTATTAAATGTCCAGAGATTTCCTGATTTTATATATTCACTGCTTTGAGTGGATTAATATTATCTTCTGTAACAATGAATCTTTCACATTCTCACAGTATAAGCATGGGCTCATCTACTTTATTTTGGATTATGATATACTAAGTTTGCTCCATCTGCCTCTGCATTTCTATAAATGCTGATTATGTGCAGTTTCGGGAGATGTGAATGTGCTTTGAATCATTTAAACACTCTGAGTGTGTTTCCTGTGCTACATTGAATCCCTTCTTATATTCTTTTTAAAAGTCTAATTCAGAAGAAACTTCATTTTTATCTTCAACCAAATTGTTATTCTACTGTCATAAATTTTGCATGGGCTATTTTAATATACATACAGAAGACATAAATGAAAGGGCATCAAGATGAAAAACTACCTTGAACCACTCAGAGATCCAATATTTATTCTTCCAAGTTGACAATATGTCTGTCAGTGGCCTCTCTAAATCTACTCATATTATAAATAGGGTATCATAACACAATATCGTGTTCGGCTAGTTTCAGGAATTGTAAATAGTGTCATGGTTAGAAGCTGGTTAGATTAATTACCTGCCATCAATGAGACTACCTTCATAATTAGCTTTTGTCCAGTATGCTTTTCTCTTGCTATCCATATACTTAATGCTTTATTTTGTCTAATGTGTTCTAACTAAAATAATATTCTCTTTGACCTTATCTTCTTAATTCTTGCATACCATTAACAAAGTTTTGGAAGAATTTATATGTGGCTAAAAAAAAAAAAGCTTGTTATTCTTTCTAGCTCCTTTATATGTTTATTTTGTAAATAAGTCCAAGGTATATTTGACTTACAGTCTTCATTTTGGATCTCAGATTCACAAAATGGGATTGTAATACTGAAAGTGAAGTCGCTCAGTCGTGTCCGACTCTTTTGATTTTATTTTATATCATTATTCATTTACGTTTTAGCTAAAATATCATTATATTCTGTCACAAGTCACTTACTCTTTTATATTATTTGCATAAATAGTATGATGTGTTTTACATTTTTACATAGAATAAATATATATTAAATATTTCAGTATTGGTACATACTTATCTGATTTCTTCCTTGTTACTGCTGTATAGTTTTCATAGTTACTATGTTACACATTTTACTTATTCTGTTTTTTAATAATTGAAGGACATATGGGTAGTTTCCATTATTGTGACGAATTTTACACTAATGAGCCTCTTTAGGCAACCTTCTTTGAGTACTTATACTCAAGTTTCTCTGGATATGTGTTTGGAAGAAAAGTTTCTGAGAGATAAAATGAGCACAGTAAACCTGATAAAATACATCTATTTTCCCCAACATTATATTCCCACTGATATTACATAATATTTAAGGTTCTTTATATTTTCATACTTTAATATTATTGTTCCATAAGATGAGCAAAATGATTTTGTTTGTTTGTTTTCTATTATTGCTAAGAACTTGAATGTCACTTCATAGGCTTATCAGCCAATGAGATTCTCTTCCTAGTACTTATTAATTTGATTTGCCCATATGACATTGATTGAATTCTCCTGCTACTTCTCAGGAATTCCCTATATATAAGATAAAAATCTTGGAATGGTTGTTCATATTGCAAATATTTTCACTTAACATTCATTTATTTGTTAAATTGTATTCATAACATATCCTTTGATTTTAATATCATGAATTTGTTCACCTGTTTTGGTTTGGTGCTTTATTTAAAGAAGTTATTCTCCTTTACAGAGTTATAACTCTATTGCCTACATTTTTTACTGGTAGTTTTTACAGGTTTATTTTTTTCTTTTTTTGCTTTCACATTAAATCTTTAATACATCTGAGTTTGCTTGTTATATCTTGTGTCAAGATAATTTTAGAAGTAATAAAACATTTTTTTCAAATTGCAGGTGTTACATAATTAAATATTCAGCAGGATAAATGATCTGATATTCTGTTATCAACTTACTTAACTCAGAATTATTCTGAATATATCATCAATAATTATGAAGCACATTTTAAGGGGTGAAGCTTTTATGTTTATTACAGAGTATGTGAGAGTTTGCACATATTTTATCACTTATGTATATTCTAATATTCAGTTGCTTTGGCCTTTCACCATTGGTGAAGGAAACCTAATAGAATTTAAGTGGTAGGGTACTATAATATCACAGTTTTCAATAGCAAATACCATAAATGAAGCTTCCAAAATGTTCTTTGTAGTATCTAATTTTCTTACATAGCTTTCCTGATACTCTCTTTTGAGATAAAACTTTTCTTCATAATGTCTAGAGGTAAAAATATTTTGGGATATTATGTTGGAATAAACTCAGGCATTTAAAATTACATATTTTAATGATAAATTTATGGTGAGGGTAGGAATATCTCAAAATGAATCTTCATCAAAACTTTGCAATTGTATATATAACATCTTTACCTGACATATAAGGCAGCACCCTACTGCTATAAGACTTAGGTAAATTGAAGCCTTCAGGCTTTTCCTATGACATATTACTAAGAAGATACACACGGAATAAGCAAAAAGCTTACACTGAATATAATATTTTATTTTAAGGAATACTGAAAGATTTACTAGCACTGTAAAAATATTTGCATTACCATTTTGTTTTCTCATATTGGTGAGGAAGAATGGAAAATTAAGGTCACTTAAGAACCAGAGGTCCTAATTCAATCATTTTATGCCTTCTTTATCTTAGAAAAAATTTTGGTGAATATTTTTTTAATGTACACATAAATGTTGATAGAACAGGCCTCAGATTTGTTAACATATTGTTAATGCAAATGAAAACAGTAAGACATATGCACCATGTTAATTATGTATGATGGGCTAACTTGGGTATTATGAAAGCTATTTGATGAGAGAAGAGGAAAATGTCCTTGGAGAAGAGTAAAAATTATTAAGTTAATGGCAAATCCCATCATTACTGATGTTCATACAAAGTCAATTTGAAAATTTGAAACTTGAAACCTTTGATTCTATCCTGATATTTTCTTTCACTGAAACTAAAAGTATGGTGAAGGTATACCACAGATAAAAAAATCAATATCCATTTCCAGGAAATTTGCTTAGTAATGATCTAGTAGTAACAATAATCATGGTTTAACTTTTTTTTCTATGTGTGTGTATCATAACACATTGCATTCTTGGGCACCTTATCCTTGCCTGTAATCTATTATTGACCAGAGAAAACTTATATGGAAAATTAAACAAGATATATAAATTATCCACTGTACTGTACTGACAGCTTCTTCACAAATACATTTTGAGACTACTTATGATAAACACTCTTGAGTTGAAAATTTCTGATAGAGTACATGATGTTAGACTTAAAATACTGTTTCGCAGTGGTAGAGTGAGTTACTATTTCCATACGTATATGAATAAATAAATGAATCTATCAAAAATATTAACATAGTATATTTTATTTGGGAGAGAAAATTACTGGAGATTCTATAGCTAAGTTTTAAATAAAGAAATAATAGAAAAAGTTTAAAATGTATTTATTGTTGTCTAATTTACTCAGTTTTCCATCTGTCTCTTATACACATCTAGATGTGTATAAGAGACAGGCATATCTTCATCAGAAGCACATCCTGAATTAGTTAATATCCAGGGACTCTTCTAACATGTATGTTTCTGATCACAGTGCATATATATTTTTCCCTATTTGACTATATATTTTTTTTCTTTTAGAGCTATCTGGATTTTATGTCTGTCAATAATGCTCTCATTTTCTTTCAAGCTGGTATATCACAGTTTGACACAGTCAGTAAGTAATTTCTATTAAAAAAAATTTCCAATTTTGAATATCTTCAGGAAAAAAATAGGAATTGTTGATTTGGTGTTTCTAGATAATGATTTGCTTCTTTTCACAAAATATAAGAGGAATGAGATTTGTTATTAAATTTATAAAATGTAGCATTAGAATTCATCTACTGGTATACATCTGTCTCTTATACACATCTAGATGTGTATGTCAAGTAAGCCTTATTTTCAGATAGCAAAGAAATTTTCCTCAATTTAAAAAATAAGTTCTCCATAGATCAATGATGCCAACTAATCATTATTTAAGTAAACAAAGAAAATAAACTTATTGGTTATTGTTATCTATTACCATGTGCCAACTGCTTAACAAGGATTATGCCATTTAATCCTTGAGATTTCATGGTAATAAATGTTGCTTTTAATTTTGAAAAGATCAATAATTTCACCTGATGTTGCACAACTTATAATCATTATAGGTAGAAATTGAACACTATGACATCTCAGATAAGTGAATGCAATCCAATGCTTCTTATAGATAAATATGTCTGAAATAAAAGTCTTCTTTATCCCATCATATTCTCATCTAAGACAACATATCTAAATTTCTACAAGATCTAGAACAAGATCCTTGGCATGACTTAGAAAACATCCCTCATCTAGCCACGCCCTACATGTACAAGTTCATCTGCTTGCTTTCCTGTCGTCACTTCGTACTCTGCCCCAGCCAACAGTATCCTACTTTCACATGGCATGGATAGTTCAAGCTTTCCATTCTTTGCTAATGTAACCTCTGTGTCAGCAAATACTGACAATTTCACGTAGATAACTCAGTTATTCTAGGGAGGGCCCTACATTCAGCTTTTCTAGAAAGCATTACTGGAACCCCCATTGCGGACCACATCCATATCCTATGCCTCTGTACATAGTCCATCATTAACATTTTGTACCTCATCCTTAATTTTTTTGGCAGAACAGAGTGCAAGAAGCCTCCAATGAAATGCTCCTTATTCTTGTTTTACAACAAGCATATGACACAGGTCTGATGTATGTTAGTAGCTCAGCTGTGTTTAATTCTTTGCGACCCCATGGACTGTAGCCCATGAGGCTCCTCTGTCAGTGGGATTCTCCAGACAAGAATACTGATATCAGTAACCATTCCCTTCTCCAGGGTATCTTCCTGACCCAGGGGTCAAACCCAGGGTCTCCTGCACTGCAGGCAGATTCTTTACCACTTAAGCCAGCAGGGATATATGGAAGACATGCAATAAAAGCTGGTTTAACTAAACTGACTGTAAAAGCTGGATTAACTGAGCTGAACTGAGAAATCTTTATGCATACAATAAATATTTAGGAAAACCTCCATAAAAATATTTACCAATGTCTATAAACATTTTTCAATTGACTCTATCTTAAATAATCTATTTCTCCTCATTGGAATATAATGTGCAGCAAGGGAAACTCCACCTTTCTTTCTCCAACCTTGAAATATCAGTGACTAAATGTGAAGATGAATAGAGCATCTCCTGTAACCACAAGTTCCCCACAGATCAGGAGTCATATCTGGTTTGCAGTATTCAGTGGGGATAGAGAGTGATCTCAGTTATTCTAACAGACATGATTTATTAAACCTAGTTGCCTGCCTATCTATCTAATGGATTCTTGATTACTCTTAGTAGATTTTAGTGTCAGTACGGTATTAGTCTTTTCTTTCTCCTGTCTGTTGCAGCTATAGTAAGTGTGAGAAATGTGAAAATATCTTCCATAGTGATATGAACAATCAAATTAAATTGTCATGAACTTTGACCACTTTTACCCAAATGAGAATTTAAGTGGGAATATTTAAACAATTCTGGCATTTCTTCATAAAACAGAATACCTAAATCACAAAAAAAATGACCCTATTAGGGGCTCATTTTCATCATTCACATATAACTTTTTGGATCAGTTAAATACAATGACTGAAGATGACAGACTTATTTTGGTGATACCATACACTCAAAACTCATTCATTTGCACCTGGCAATGCAAAGCAAACAAGAGAACTACCCAAATAAGAATTTAGTAGATTTTGTTTTCTCTTAAATTCATTGTCCAGTCCTCACTCAGAACACAGCTCCCAAATAATAATCCCCTTCATTGTCAAGAACTTTATAGCAGTAAATTCTTTCATCAGTACTAAAGATGACAACCTTTTACTTCCCAGAAACTGAAGCACCAATGCTCTGGGTACAGCTGTGAAGGATGAGGCTGGCAATTACTAATATGCCATTTCTCATGCAAAGTATCTCTTGCTCCCTAACTCTATAATTAATTAAAAGATTGGTTCACATTGCATAATGCAAAATTCTCTTAAAAATTAACTGTCCCCTTACACTAAATAATCACATAAAACTGACCAAATACATTTAACAAACAGCTGACTCAAGAGCAGAACATTATTCTTCACACAAAGTGCAAGCAAATAGTTTTATTCCTGTTTGTAGAGCTTAACCTTCTGCAAAAGTAATTAGGTCTATAATTAAAAAGCTATTTGGAATGATTAAAACTCTGTTATCTTCTGGCATTTAAAGACAAATGCAAATGTCAGAAAGGATGAATTCATTAAAATTCCTATTTAAGAGAAAAAAAATTTGGATGGAGGCTGTTATTTATTAAAATGTTACAGTTTCAGAGGAGGTTTGATCTGTAAAGAAAACATTAAAGGTGGAAAGTAACTTTCTGTAACATTGGATTCAGCAATCAGCAGCTATTCACAGATATTTATATTGGGAGTTATTTAAACATAACATCTCATAATGTCACAGTGCTATTTCAAAAGTGATGTTATTCTTCTGAGAGATTTTCTCTTTCCATAAATTGGAAATTGTTACCCTGTCTAGTCTTGATTAGCCATCTATACAGGTATGGTCATCTCACTGGCAAGCTATAGTATATTATCAATCTAGATTTTCAAGCTGTGTATTCAAAACCTAATTACTTTGAATGAAATGGTCATTTTTTCTTGGGCCCCAAAATTAGTATAATTAGGGGTAGAATTTTTGAGGGCATAGAGAACTATTGGGCTTTATGCTGTTCCGTGAGCGTTTTTCAAGTGAATGTTATTTAGGAGCATTCTGCTCATGGTCCCTAGTCAAGTGTTTTGCATTATTTTAAACAAAGAAACAATTATTCATGAGCAAGTAAAATGTACTTCTAGTCACAGAAGTTATTGAATTTTATCTTGTGTTGTGTATGGCTAATTTAAATTCATACCTTTTGTATTGTTTTAGCATTTCTATTCCAACACATCATTAAAATATAAGAAAATAGATACATGAAGAAATAAATTTTAAACCAAAAAGAAAGAAGTTTTTAAAGTATTATCCTAAATGAGAGATTAAGTAAAAAGAATAAAAAGTAAAACACATGATCATTGGTTGGAAGGAAGAAAAACTATATTTAGGCATTATTTGATATATTTACAAAGCCAAGAAAAAATTAAATAAGTATTATTAAATGAAAAATCACTCTTTAACTTTAGAACAAGAGTCCTTTCTTTGCTTAAATGGTCTTTATGATCTCATAGATTCAATTTCCTATCATTAGAAAGATAGTATAGCCCCACCACAAAAGCCTTATATCACTAAGGGTACCCTGGGGCTCTGTCTTCCCAGGTTTATTTTAAGGATCTAGAAGAAAACTGATTATTTCTTGAAAATATAACAACATGATCCATGGGCAAGTCATTTCCAGTGGTGTGAACACAGCGGGCTACACACAGAAGAACTTCAGATGCTTGGTTTTAATGAATCTCTATATTTCCAATTCATTATTTATCTATTGATTGGAATAAGGGAAGGAATCTTGGCTAAATGATATAAAACTGACAAGAAATCTGTACTTAATCTAGGAACCAAGAGGTAAGACTAAGAAATTATCTTATAAAACTGAGATAGATGAAATAAGATAGATGAAGCATAATGGAAGGATGGAAAAATTACAATGCATAGGTCTGAATTTTCTAGCTGAAGATATTATTAGAAATAAAATATACAATTTGAAAAACAAAAAACAGAACTCAGGAGGACATTTTAAACATGTAATATTCATCTAATAATACCCGCTCACTTTTAACATGCATCTTTTATATTCAAATTTGAATAATTTTTAAAAGTTGAGTATTAAGAAAAGTAAAAATAAGTTTATTTATTTATGGCTCATTAGTCTTGTATGGTCATGTGTGTTGGACCTTAAAGAAGACTGAGTGCTGAATAATTGATACTTTTGTATTATGATGCTGGAAAAGACTCTTGAGAATCCCTTGCACTGCAAGGAGATCCAAGCAGTCAATCCTAAAGGAAATCAACCCTGAATATTTATTGAAAGGGCTTCCCTGATGGCTCAGATGGTAAGGAAGCCACTTGCAATGCGGGATACCTGGGTCCTATCCCGGGGTAGGAAGGAGGAAGGCATGACAACCTAATCCAGTATTCTTGCCTGGAGAATCCCATGGGCAGAGGAGCCTGGCAGGGTACAGTCCATGGGGTTGCAAAAGTCCAACATGACTGAGCAACTAAGCACAGCACATTCATGGAAAGGACTGACACTGAAGTTGAAGCTCCAATACTTTGGCCACTTGATGCAAAGAGCTGACTCACTGGAAAAGACCCTGATGCTTGCTTGGAAAGACTGAAGGCAAAATGAGAAGGAGGCAGCAGAGGATGAGATGATTAAATAGCATCACTAACTCAGTGAACATAAATTTGAGCAAACTCTGGGAGAAAGTGGAGGATAGAGTAGCCCGATGTGCTGCAGTCGATGGGGTCACAAAGCCAGACCTGACATAATAACTAAACAACAGATTTATTCAGAAACAAGGAGCCACCTAGTGAGCAACTTTCTACATGGACGGAATATAGAAATACCTATAGTCTTCACATATAATTTACATACATTTGGAAAATATACATACTTGATAAACCATAAAACTCAAGAAATGTCATATTTTATGTATTTATTTTTTAAATTGAGATCTAATCCAGGTGAAAATGCAAGTGAATATAATGAATGTGGGAAGGTCTTTTTCCATGACTAGTGACTTACTCAGCATCAAGGAAGAAAGATTAGTAAGAAAGTAAGCAAATATAAGTAGTGTGGAAAGACATATGTGAAGGATCTGTGTCTTTCTGAACATCTCATTAGTATTAATGGTAAGAAACCTTTCAAATCTGATCACTATGGGTAAGGTAGGGGGAAATTTTATGGAAGTTAGGAATGTGGAAAGAATTATGTTATAACTCAAGACTTATTCTTCATCAGAGAATTTATCCCGGTGAGGAATTATGTTAATGAATACTGTGGTTTCAATGCCTTTAGGTATAGCTTTCAACTATCTCTGTATCAGAGAATGTATGCTGATTAGAAACCCTAGGAATTGAAGCATTGTGAGAAGGTCTTTCCTTTTGTAGTAGGATCAGAGAACAAATGGAAAAAGGGTAAAAAAGAACAAACATCCCACAAATGAGTTACTTTGGAATGGTCTAAGAAATTGTGTCTTACTTGATGAGAGAGCACTTTTATCATCTTTTAACATTTTTCAAATAATACATATGTGTGTATGTAATTCAGTGAATTTCACTTCACTTCTAGTATTCTGTAAAGTTTTATGGAGGACTTTTGTATCTAGCTCACATTTCATTATTCACTATTCACAGTGAAAATTGTATCTGTACTAATTTCAGCAAAATTGTAATTCTATTATCAATACTTTATTCCTTTGCTATTTTTATTTCCTTGATATATTCTTACTTCCAGTAGTTTTTATTTCAGCATACTCTCACTTATAATTTTGATTAAATATCTGTAAATGCCTATGATTTTAATTATTTTTGTCTCTCTCTCTATATATATGTACACACACGCATATACATGTGTGTGTGCGAAGTCACTTAATTGTGTCCGACTCTTTGCAACTCTATGGACTGTAGCCCACTAGGCTTCTCTGTTGATGGGATTCTCCAGGCAAGAATACTGAAGGGGACTGACATTCCTTCCTCTAAGGGATCTTCCAATCAGGAGATTGAAGCTATGATTCCTGTGGCTCCTGAATTGCAGGCAGATTCTTTACCACTGAGCCACTGGGGAAGTGTGTATTGAATGAGTGAGAGAGTGAATCACTCAGTTGTGTCTGACTCTTTGCGACCCCATAGACTATACAATCCATGGAATTCTCCAGGCCAGAATACTGGAGTGGGTAGCCTTTTCCTTCTCCAGGGGATCTTCCCAACCCAGGGATTGAACCCAGGTCTCCTGCATTGCAGGCAGATTCTTTACCAGCTGAGCCATAAGGGAAGCCTGGAAGAGTGTGAGTGTGTATGTGTGTGTGTGTGTGGTGTGTATAATTTTAACAAAACTATGCATACCTAGAGTTTGTCCCAAGTAAGTGATTCAACCTTTGAAAATCAGTAAATGTGATACATCATGTAAACAGGCAAAAAATTGACACTATCATATCAATAGATGTATAAAAAGCATTTGACAAAATCCATGATCTGTTCATGATAACAACTCTCAATCAACTTGGAATAGAAGGGAATGTCTTTGATTTCACAAACAATATCTCCAAAAATCTACAGCTATCACCATGCTTAATGTCAAAAAATTTCAAAGTTTTTTCCACTAAGATCAGGAACAAGGTAAGGATGTCCCCTTTTACCACTGCTTTTCAATATTGTACTGCAAATCCTAGTTAGTGGAATTAGGCAAGAAAAGGAAATGTTAGCTATATGTTTGGAAAGGAAGATATAAAACTATCCTTGTTCACAGAGGATACAATTGTCTATGTGTAAAATCTAAAAGAATTGACAAAATTGCTCCTGAAATGAATAAGTTATAGCAAGTTGCAAAACACAAAGTTTACATTCAAAGTAGTCAATAGTTATTTCAAGTAGAGTTTGAAATAAAAGCAAAATTCTGTTTATATGAGCACCCTCCAAAATGAAATACTTCTTAATAAATCTAACAAAATATATGTAAGATCTATTTGTGGAAAGCTGTAAATTTCCAATAAATGAAATCAAAGAAGAAGTTAATAAATGGAGAGCTATCTCCATATTCTTGATAAGAAGACTCAATATTGTCAAGATGTCAATTCTTCCAAAGCTGAAATAAACTTAGTGCAATTCATGCACTAAGTTTAAGCAATACATGCATTTTCATACAAGTTTTATGTATATTAACAAACTGATTCTAATATCTATGTGGAGAGGCAAAGATATAGAACAGGAAACACAATACTGAAGGAGAAGAAAGTTGAAGAACTGACACTACTTGATTTTAAGACTTACCTTAAAATCAAGTAATGGTAAAGAATGTGGTAAAGAATCTGTCTGCCCGTGCAGGAGATGGAGGTTTGATCCCTGAGTTGGAAAGATTCCCTGGAGTATGAAATGGCACTCTACTCCAGTATTTTTGCCTGGAAAATTCCATGGGCCAAGTAGCCTGGTGGGCTAGTCTATAAGGCCTCAGGGAGGCAGACACAACTGAACGACTAAGCACACAGTAATCAAGACAGTATATTTGTCAAAGAATAGACAAATAGATCAATGTAGCAGAACATAATGTCCAGAAAAGACCTCCATGAGTATAGTCAAGTGATCTCTGATAAAGGGAAGGCAATACAATGGAGCAAAGAATCTAAATATAGAAGTCTACAAAAATTAAATCAGAGTGGATAACAGATATAAATACAAAACACAAAATAATAAACTCCTTAGATGGTAAGGTAGGTGATAACCTAGATGAGCTGGAGTATGGTGATTACCTTTTCGGTACAATAAATGGCATGATCCATGAAAGAACTGATAAACTAGACTTCATTAAACTCCTCTGTGAAAGACAAAGTCAACAGAATGAGAAGAGAAGACATAGACTTGGAGAAGATATTTTCAAAAAGCATGTTTGATAAAGGATTATTACTCAAAATATAGGAAGAATCCAAAATTTAACAATAAGAAAATAAGTAACCCTATGAAAAAATTAGAGCAAAGCCCATTAATAGCCTCTCCATATTTAATGTACATTTCAGTGGCTCTAAGTATATTCACATTGTTGTGCAACTCTCACCATCATCCATCTCCAGAATTTTTCACTTTCCTAGACTGAAACTGTCCCAGTTAAGCATTAGGTCCCCATTTTCCTTCCCACACCCCTGTTCCCTGGCATCTACCAAAGTATAGATACTTTCTGTCTCCATGAATTTGACTTTCTAGGTATGTTGTAAAAGTGAAATCAAACAGTATTTGTCTGTAGCTACTGTACATTATTATAGTAATCAGTTCAGTATTTAATGATATGCATATGTAGTTCATATACTATTATACATGTATGATTGGTATATATTTGAACACATTGATATATATACTGAATAATGGATTAAATTCATTCAGCATATTTTGATAAATTGCTAATAAAATTTACAAGTGGGGTGCTATTTGAAATTTCTTTTTATTTTATTATTATTATTATTTTTTTTACTTTACAATATTGTATTGATTTGCCATACATCAACATGAATCCACCATGGGTGTACACGTGTTCCCCATCCTGAACCCCGCTCCCACCTCCCTCCCTATACCATCCCTCTGGGTCATCCCAGTGCACCAGCCCCAAGCATCCTGTATCCTGCATCGAACCTAGACTGGCGATTTGTTTCTTATACAGTAAAATCTATGGTAGTAGCTAGAATTAAGATTGACTAAGTCACTGTTGACCTATGAATGACAGTTTCCTCTTTATTAAAAATAAAGAAGTTAGGAAATATAACTTCTGTATAAGGTCTGAAGCCAAAAAATCTATTATTTTATTGGATAAATAATTGTCATAACTATGTAACCACACTCAAAGATTTCTTATTATTTTGTACTTTTTTCTGAGTTTTTCCTCAGAGTGAAAAGATCTCAGAAACATGACACATTGCTACTGAGCTGTTTTTCAAAAAAACAAATTATAATTTGAGACTGAATTTTTTTAAAGATACAAAGCATAATATTTATTTTTAAAAATGAAGATCATCTGGAAATAGAATGTAATTTGATACATCATACTGTATTTCAGAACTATATTTACATTAAACCCAATAAAAATAGCATGTATTTCTTAGCTTTTCTTAATGATGTCAGTTATTTATGAACTTTAACTACTCAGCACATTCTATTTGGTTTATCATTCGATGGTGTCTTACAATCTCTTTTAAAATTATGGAAGTGACAAAGAAGTAAGTATTTTAGATGTTGTAGTTCTGCTTACTAACCAAGCTAAACATAAATAAGCTGCCTCAGCATCATCCCAACCTGGCATTTTTCATTGTTTTTCAAATTCTTAATGTTCAGTGTGGCTGACAGCTTTTGTATGTCCCTGACTTTCCAGTATCATGGCCACTGAGTTAAAAAAAAAAAAAAAAGTTTTAAAGGTTCTGTTTCAAGTAACTTCTAAAACTGAAAAATAAAGTTAAAGCTCTCACCAAGGGATATGATGACCATTAGAAAATGGGCTGAGTACATTTATATAACATTTTGCTTTTATACCATGGTTTAAGTACAATTTAGCCTCCATTTTTCTAAAAGAAGAAAAATAACCTCACATTCTTTTCCAGCACTCTAGAAATAGTGAAATTTATATTTCACTTATTCCAGCTTATTGGAATTATTTTCTACCATCATATAGTGAACATTATTCTCAGCATGTGATGCATGCCAGCTTTTCATTAATAATTGATTTGTACATGCTATTTAAAAGAACTCTTTTCTAAAGAAGCATAAGTAGTAAAAGTCTTTTTCTTCTGATCACATAAACCAGTAGCTAGTGCAATATACTGTTTGCTAGTAACGGCAGTTCCTAGAGGAAGCTGTTAGCAAAAATATGGAATTGCAGGACAGATGTTGTATTTTGTGTTTAGGCAGGAGAAGACTTCAGATGGGTAGTAGAATATGCCTGTGGGAATTCAATGTTGTACATTATAGTAGCTCAAAGTCTTTAAGACTTGGCATAAAATAACTTCTGAGCACACTGCAATTGTAAGATAACACACGGAAGTCCATGTCTTATCCAGGTAAAACCAAAAGCAGTCATAGGGCTAGGAGAGCATGAGGCACATAACGTCTATTAAGAATCAGGCCCAAGGGAAGATATGTCTTTTTAGAAGATTATATTTTGATACAAGATGGAATCATATGGTCAGTAACTCAGTTTAAAGAAGACTCGGTAATTACAAAAGGAATATCCCATCTGTCTGTCATTAAAATGTGACAGATATTATGATTTCTATAAGTGGCTTATTTAGAGAAAGATTATTCATTTTTCTGCCTGGAATATGTTCATTTTTGAAGATTGCATGTCTAAGATATCAATTCACTGTACTTTGGATTTTGACCAAAATACATCCATTAAAAATGTTGTCATTTTAGTGTTGAGATTCTTCGGTTCCTAAAATCAATATTATAAGAGACCAGATTGTACTAAAAAAATGTACATTTTCTCTCAGTTTACAAATGAAGTACCTAAACGCCATCAGTAAGTGTCCTGAAGGCAGTGACACAGAGTTTTTTCTTTTCAGTTTGGCATGCCTCTCAGTTATATTTCAGCAGAAAAGGTTTATGCTTTTTCTGTGCTACAGTGGAGCTTATTTAACATGACATAAACAGTGATAGCGGACTGTCTAAAGTGAGCACAGACTGAGATGATAAAATCTTGGCATCATTTCAAAGAAAGTATTGAAAAATATGCATTTTTAAAATATGTTTTATAGCAAGAGACAAAGATGAGATTCACTTGATACAAGGGATGAAGGACTAATGAACTCAAGTATGGGCATAAAAAAAAATATGTTTTATAGCAAGAGACAAAGATGAGATTCACTTGATACAAGGGATGAAGGACTAATGAACTCAAGTATGGGCATAACTATCATTAGAGACTATTGTATCCTTTCCATCTGTAGCCAGTCCAGAGGAAAAATATCTAGTAATGACTAACAAGTATATAGTGCTTATCACTGGCCAGATATTATTCTAAATGTGCTACATATATAATTTCTTTTTATTTTTATCTCTATGAATAAGGTATTATTTGTATCTATATTTTATTTGTAATAAAACTCAAAGAGATTATTTGACTTGCTATTATATACATATACTTTCTATAATATATGACTATTAGGTCATATTCCTAAAACATAGCAGGGTTAGAATTTGAACATAGGCAACCCATATTCCTAATGCTTTACAAGACAAGATCATAACATGAAGTAAGGAAAGTAGGCTTTAGACAAAAATGAGGTCTGAGGTTCAGTGGAATGGCTCTGAGATTCAAAGGAATGGGCTCTACGTTAGCCATATCAAGTTATGTCCTTTTATTAAAATCCTCATAGGATATTGGATTTTGCCTTCATGACATTTCCCACAGCTAACACTGTTTATAAAGTTATTTGTATAATAATGTTTTTACCAAACCAACCTTGAGTCTGCTTGTTGGGGTTCAGTCACTCAGTCACTAAGTTGTGTCTGACTCTGCGACTCCATGGACTACAACATGCCAGGCCTCTCTGTCCCTCACTATCTCCTAGAGTTTGCTCAAGTTCATATCCATTGAACCAGTGATGCTATTTAACTATCTCATCCTCTGTCATCCCTTTCTTCTTTTGCCTTCAATCTTTCCCAGCATCACAGTCTTTTCCATTGAGTTGATGCTTTGCATCAGGTGGCCAGAGTATTAGAGCTTCAGCATCAGTCCTTCTAATGAATACTCAGAGTTGATTTCCTTTAGGATTGACTGGTTTGATCCCCTTGCAGTCCAAGCTACTCTCAAGAGTCTTCTCCAACACCACAGTTCAAAACCACCAATTCTTTTGCACTCAGCCTTCTTTATAGTCCAACTCTCACATCCATTTATGTCTACTGGAAAGACCATAACTTTGACTATATGGATTTGTCAGCAAAGTGATGTCTTTGCTTTTTAATATGCTGTCTAGGTTTGTCATTGCTTTCCTTCCCAGAAGTGAGCATCTTCTAATTTCATGGCTGCAGTCACCATCCGCAGTGATTTTGGAGCCCAAGAAGAGAAAATCTGTCACTGCTTCCCCTTTCTCCGCTTCTATTTGCCATGAAGAGATGGGACCAGAGGCCCTGGGTCTCCTTACCTGCTTGCTTTAACACCTGTGTACTAAAACCAGTTTGTGGTGAAGGAAACTGCAAAGTTTTCTGTAGACACCAAACAAGGAGTATAGACAACTAATGCTCAAAAGACCTCAACATCGCAGATGGGTTTCAGGGGAGGATGTTTGAAGGAAGGGGAAGGGAGAGAGTTGCAGGGTGTGTGATCAGTTCAGGCAACATTCTCTGATTGGTTGATGGTGAGGTAACAGGGATTAACTTCTTTAATCCTCAGGCTAGAGCTAGTTTCAGAGGTACATGTTCATCGTCATTATGCAGGTAACTTTTTCCCTCTGATGGGCATTTTAGTATCTAAAACAGCTCAGGATTGTGCATCAGACACTGTTATCTTTATCTTTCAGAGAGGAACTCAAAATATATGGCTGATTTATAGTTCAAACTGTTACCAATTCTCCAGGTTTAACTGCTACATGTTGTTACTACATGTTCACTTTCTTTCAATTACTAATTTTTCAGCTAGCCTTTTGTGACTTAGAGGATACCTGGAAGACTAAAGCTTGTCTACAAACAAGAGGCAGGTAGACAGTATGGGAAAAGAGGCAGGAGACTCTGTCCCAGGAAGGCCTCACAGAGCTCTGTTCAGTTACAGTGTCTGTTTACCTGGAAATTGTATTTCCAGGTATAATAAAGTGCTTCAAATACTATAAGTATACTTAAGCCTTTTAAAATAAATTGAAAATGGGAGTTTCACAGAGAGTCTAAACAAAACACAATTTTATAAAGGACTCCTAAAGGAAGTTTTTAATTTTAATAATGTCACTTATCTGCTGATATTTCACTGTGCTTTGTGACCTAGCAGACTTCATGGGGCTGTTAAAGAGAGGCTTCTAAAAACATTATTCTCTTTTGAATATGTGTGCTTTCCCGAATCTTCCAGGTACTTTGATCAAAAACTCATGACTGTCCTTTATATAATAAGTTAATTGTGAACACATTGACCAAATAAGAAATGTATTGATAAATAAATAGCATGAAATTCTCTAAGTATATGCATGTTGGGAAATAATTCCATATTGAGAATTTCATTTGATCAATCTATGGATAAATTGATAAAGCATAATGGGGTATATGCATACAATGAAATAGTGTTCAGCCTTAAGAAGGAAAGAAATTCTGACACACACTACAACATGAATGAATCTCGGCATTTGCTAAGTGGAGTAAACCAGACACAAGAGAACAAATGGCGAATGACTGCAATTCAGGTGTATATGGAACAACAGACTGGTTCCAAATAGGAAAAGGAGTAGGTCAAGGCTATATATTGTCACCCAGCTTATTTAACTTATATGCAGAGTACATCATAAGAAACGCTTGGCTGGAAGATGCACAAGCTGGAGTCAAGATTGCCAGGAGAAATATCAATAACTGCATATATGCAGATGACACCACTTTAATGGCAGAAAGCGAAGAACTAAAGAGCCTCTTTATGAAAATGAAAGAAGAGAGTGAAAAAGTTGACTTAAAGCTCAACATTCAGAAAACTAAGATCATGGCATCTGGTCCCATCACTTCCTGGGAAACAGATGGGGAAACAGTGGAAACAGTGGCTGACTTTATTTTTTGGTCTCCAAAATCAGTGCAGATGGTGGCTGCAGCCATGAAATAAAAAGATGCTTACTCCTTGGAAGAAAAGCCATGACCAACCTAGACAGCATATTAAAAAGTAGAGAGATTACTTTGCCAACAAAGGTCCATCTAGTTAAGGCTATGGTTTTTCCAGTAGTCATGTATGGATGTGAGATTTGGACTATAAAGAAAGCTAAGCACTGAAGAATTGGTGCTTTTGCACTGTAGTGTTGGAGAAGACTCTTGAGAGGTCCCTTGGACAGCAAGGAGATCCAACCAGTCCATCCTAAAGGAAATCAGTCTTGGGTGTTCATTGGAAGGACTGATGTTGAAGCAGAAACTCCAATGCTTTGGCCACCTCACGGGAAGAACTGACTCATTTGAAAAAAAACACCAATACAGTATACTGACACATATATATGGAATTTAGAAAGATGGCACTGATGACCCTGTATGCAAGACAGCAAAAGAGACACAGATGTATAGAACGGACTTTTGGACTCTGTGGGAGAGGGAGAGGGTGGGATGATTTGGGAGAATGACATTGAAACATGTATACTATCATGTAAGAACGAAGCACCAGCCTATGTTCGATGCAGGATATAGGATGCTTGGGGCTGGTGCACAGGATGATCCAGAGAGAGGATATGGGGTGGGATGTGGGAGGGGGATTCAGGATTGGGATCTCATATACACCCATGGTGGATTCATGTCAATGTATGGCAAAACCAATACGGTATTGTAAAGTAAAATAAAATAAAAATAAAATTTAAAAAAAAAAAAGGAAGAAAAGACCCTGATGAGGGGAAAGATTGAAGGCAGGACAAGAAGGGGACGACAGAGGATGAGACGGTTGGATGGCATCACCGACTCAATGGACATGAGTTTGAGCAAACCCTGGGAGTTGGTGATGGACAGACAGGCCTGGTGTGCTGCAGTCCATGGGGTCCCAAAGAGTCGGACATGACTGATCGAGTGAACTGAATTGACTGAAGGTAGGTATAGTAGTCAAATTTGCAAAGCCAGGAAATAGAACAGTGGTTACTAGGGGCGGGAAGAAGAGAATGGGTAAATATTGTTTAATAGGTACAGAATTTCAGCTTGGGATGATGAAAATATTATGTTGATGAATGATGATCATTGTATAACAGTGTTAATGTACTTAATGCTAGCGTACTCTACACTTAAAAATTATTAACTTTATGTATAGTTTACCTAAATAAAAATAATAAGGCAAAAGAGAAATTTCATTTGAAGTCAACATCTTATCAGAAATATTGTTGAATTTGAATTTATGGTATTATAGGTCTCTTGGGCCTATGTCTATTTATTGATGATCCTATTAAGATAAAAGGGGAAGCTTCATCTTATAAAGGCATTCAGTTTGAACTTTCCTTTGAATTATTTTGTCTTACGCTTCCTTATCCCTGGAGAAGGAAATGGCAACCCACTCCAATATTCTTGCCTGGAGAATCCCATGGACAGAGGAGCCTGGTGGGCTACAGTCCATGGGGTTGCAAAGAGTTGGACACAACTGAGCAACTTCACTTTCACTTTCACATGCTTCCTTATATAATGGATTATTTTTATTTCCAACTAATCTGTCAATTCGTTAAGAAACTATTTTGTTTTAAAATATCAATATTAAAAGTCAATGTTTTGTTTTTTTATTAAGCATCTGTATAAGCAAGGAAAATAATGTTCTCAATCTTTGGACATATTTATTTAGAATAAGATATAAAATTTTAAATAATCAGAAATATGTAAAACATTGAACACAAATGTACATGCAGTAGAAGAATATGTTGATCATATCAATCCAAATCAATTTTAATATTCATGATAACTAATATTAGTTTTATAAGAATTTTCCCAAGACAATGTTATTTTAGACCTTTCCTATTATATTAACGAGTATACTGGCAAACAGAGTCTAGGCCCTGACTTCAGCTTCCTGGGATAAGTATCGACTCTGCTACAAAAAACTATGAGAACTTCACAAGTACTTCAACATTCCAGGCTGCAGTTTTCTCATTTAAAATATAGAAAAAGAATAATTACTACCTCATAGAGGTGGTTAATTGAATTACATATATTAAACACCTATAAATTTGTCTGGCACATAATTTAGCTCAAAAGTCAATGTCAGTTGTGTTACTATTGTTCAAATAAATAATATTTGACATCATACCGAGACTGCAGACATCCATTTCAAAGTATTTTAAAATCAGTGGTTATTAGGTAGTTATACATCTGTCTTCATGAGTTTTCATGTCGAGAGGTACCTAGTAGAATTATTTTCAAACCATTTATGTGATTAAAGTGATGTCAACAATTTCAGAACAGAACTTTATATTTAATTCAAAACCATGACAATGCCAAAGGGAGAAACCATTTTTGTAGTATGACATTCTCTGTAAACCACCATCATGGACAAATCAATTTAGATTTATAATGCTATTCTGAAGTATAAGATAAAAAGGGACTCTATCAGAACTGACTTAAAATATTCCACATTTGATGTTTCCCTGAGAACATGCAGAGAAGAATCACTGACCAACATTACATCTTACGTTTACCTCATACATTTATGAATTCTAACCTTAAACACCAAATAAGTTATTAAATAATTATACATATAAATTTCAAAACTATTTGCTTATATTCACATGCAATGGAAATATCCTGTTTTAGGAGGCAATAATCCAGGCATGTCAGGAAAGTAAAGTGTGCATATAGTTCAAAATTGAGCGATATTTTAAGCTGAGATGATATATTATGTTTAATATATATATATCAGTAAGACAATGCTTTGTATTAAAATGAGTGAATTTCTCCAAGGTATGTCACATTATGGTACAGTGGTAGGCTTGTGCTAATGGATATATATAACAGTAGATGCATATCTGATTTCATGATAAGTAAAACTGGAGATTCTTGTGAAAAAGGTAATTTAGATATAAATACTAGCAAATATAAATTATAAACTATGTCCTTACACAGTTTTCTAAATAAATTTTCAAATATTTTAATTCTTGTGGAATTAGTGACTTAATTCTCTTTTAAAACAGATTATTTTCAGAAAAAATTAATACTAATTTAAAAATTCAGCTTCCTTGAGCAACTCTCAGTTGTTAAATAGCATTCTTATGTGTGTGCACTGTGTGAAAAGAAAGTCATTTGTATGAAAATAAAGCCACTTTTAAGGTAGCTATCAATGTAACACTGTTTTATAC
>SJYT01002792.1:96279-140548 GCA_006410635.1 Cephalophus harveyi
GTAACACTGTTTTATATGAGTCATTTTTTTTTAATGAGTCAATTTTATTGGCAACTCTGACTCAGATTTGAAAAGGAATTTCAATCATAGCCATGCAATTATTATATTTTTGTATTATGTCAGAGTAAAGGAAGAGAAAAATGTACATTTCACCAATAATATTAAGGCATCAAAGTATTACTAGAAAATATTATTTGATGTCAGTTCATGCATAGCAATAATAAAGAACTCTAAAGAAACAAAGAATAATGCAAAGAAATCAAATGGCTCTGATGATAACACTTTCTGGAAGAGAAGATTCTTCTCATTTATATGAATCAAACAAATAATACTGATTTAATCTCAAAGTGTGAATTCATCATGATTGTCATATTTTAATCTAAATAAATCCCCAATATTTTGCATTAAATATTTATCTTCTTATTTACTTTTTACTTTGGGGCTTCCCAGGTGGTGCAGTGGTAAAGAATTTGCCAGCTAGTTCAGGAGACTAGGACTTCCCTGGTGACTCAGATGGTAAAGCGTCTGCCTACAATGCAGAAGACCCAGGTTCAATCCCTGGGACAGGAAGATCTCCTGGAGAAGGAAATGGCAACCCACTCCAGTATTCTTGCCTGGAAAATCCCATGGACAGAGGAGCCTGTTAGGCTACAGTCCATGGGGTGGCAAAGAGTCGGACACAACAGAGCAACTTCACTTCACTTTCAGGAGACTAGATCAGGAAGATCCCCTGGAATAGGAAATGGCAATCCACTCCAGTATTCTTCTCTGGAAAATTCCATGGACAAAAGAGCCTGGTAGGCTTCAGTTCATGGGGTCCCAATAAGTCAGAGACAAATGAGCGCTTGTTACTTCCTTGTTGTTCTTTTTTTCCTTTAATCAATTTTCCTAAACATTGACTGGCAAAGGAAAGCAAAATAAGTACAAAGTATAGATTCTGTTTGAAGAATGTTACAGAGAACATTATAAAATGTTCCTCTAAAGAGGCTGAGGGGGTTGCAAGAGTTGGACACAACTTAGTGACTAAAACAACAACAAAGACACTAAGAGAGACTTCCCTGGTTGCCTAGTGGTTAAGACCCCATGTTTCCAACGCAGGGGTTATGGGGAACAGGATCCCATATGCAATACAGTGCACCAAAAGTTTTGAAAAGACAAACAGGCACTGAGAAAGCTCTTCTGTATGATTATCAGAAGAGAAAATTCCTTTCTGACTGAAGTGTTAGCATTGGCAGTGATGATCTTGTTACTATGTTCCACACATGCCAAGGAAAACATTAATCTAAATATAGATTCATATCTAGCCAATGCATAGAATTTGTGACATTGTACTTGGGTTCTATCCTTATACTTGCTAAAATCTTGTTACTTTATTTCCCTAGAATTATTTTCTATTTGTGCTTCCTTGGAGAAGGCAATGGCACCCCACTCCAGTACACTTGCCTGGAAAATCCCATGGACAGAGGAGCCTGGTAGGCTGCAGTGCATGGGGTCGCTAAGAGTCGGACACGACTGAGCGACTTCACTTTCACTTTTCACTTTCATGCATTGGAGAAGGAAATGGCAACCCACTCCAGTACTCTTGCCTGGAGAATCCCAGGGACGGGGGAGCCTGGTGGGCTGCCGTCTGTGGGGTCGCACAGAGTCGGACACGACTGAAGCGACTTAGCAGCAGCAGCAGCAGGTGTTGCAATGGTAAAGAATCCACCTGCCAAGTAGGAGACACAGGTTTCATGGGCACAGGAGCCTGGTAGATTACAGTCTATGGGGTGGCAAAGAGTAGGATGCAACTGAGTACAGCAGGATGTTTGCTGTTTAGCTAAGGTTTTGATCCCCATTTCAGAAGAACTTTCTTTTTTTCTTTTTTCTTTTTTTTTTTTTCTGTTTTCAAAGTCATATTTTTTTTTCCTTTGTGTGATTTCAGAATCTAATTGCAAATGCAATAGAAAAATAGAAAGTAAATGAAAAGGTGAGGGATGTATAAACACAAAAAGTTGATTAAAGCTAAAAAATCTTTTGGCACATAAGAAATGCATTTTGGAAGTGTTGCTTTAGTGCATAATTATCAATAATTAATTTAGTTAAAACATATTCATAATATTCTTTTATATATGCTTATATCATCAATCTAGTTAAAGCTTTCATGTATGGATGTGAGAGAAAGCTGAGTGCTGAAGAATTGATACTTTTGAACAGTGGTGTTGAAGAAGACTCTTGAGAGTTCCTTGGACAGCAAGGAGATCCTCCCAGTCCATCCTAAAGGAAATCAGTCCTAAATATTCATTGGAAGGACTGATGCTGAAACTGAAACTCCAATACTTCGGCCACCTGATGTGAAGAACTGACTCATTTGAAAAGACCCTGATGTTGGGAAAGATTGAAGGCTGGAGGAGAAGGGGACAACAGAGGATGAGATGGTTGGATGGCATCACCAACTCAATGGACATGAGTTTGAGCAAACTCCAGGAGTTGGTGATGGACAGGCAGGCCTGGTGTGCTGCAGTCCATTGGGGTCACAAAGAATCAGACTCAACTGAGTGACTGAACTGAACTGAACTGATACCATCAAGCCAAAATATGAACTAATAAGTCAAGAATGCCATCTCTCCTTATAGGCTACTGTGAGGGAGAGTCTAAGAATAGACAGGATTTTTGACTATCTAAAGGGATATAGGGATGGCATCTCCTCCAGACACTGTTTCTTATGAAGAAATAACCTGACACAGCTATTAAAATGTAAGAAATGTAGTTTTATCACAGTTTATGTGTCTATGTGTTAAATTACTTTTAGTCTATTTATTTCCTTGATATATCAGATTTTAACCATGAAAAAGCTGATGTGGATATTATAAAAAAAAAGTATATTGTTGTTGTTTAGTCATGTCTGACTATTTGTGACCCCATGGACTGCAGCAGACCAGGCATCCCTATCCTTTACTATCTCCTGGATTTTGCTCAGATTCATATCCATTGAGTTGATGATGCCATCCAGCCGTCTCATCCTGTCACCCCTTTCTCCTCATGCCCTCAATCTTTCCCAGTGTCAGTCTTTTCCTATGCGTCAGCTCTTTGCATCAGATGGCCAAAGTACTGGAGTTTCAACTTCAGCATCAGTCCTCCCAGTGAATATTCAGGGTTGATTTCCTTCAGGATTGACTGGTTTGATCTCTTTACTGTCCAAGACACTTTCAAGAATCTTCTCCAGCACCAGTTTGAAAGCATCAATTCTTCGGCACTCAGCCCTTTATATGGTCCAACTCTCACATCCGTACATGACTACTGAAAACCATAGCTTTGACTATACAGATGGTTATTGGCAAAGTAATGTCTCTGCTTTTTAATACACTGTCTAGGTTTCTCGGGGCTTTTCTTCCAAGGAACAAGTATCTTTTAATTTCATGGCTTGCAGTAACTGTCTGAAGTGATTTTGAATCCCAAGAAAGTAAAGTCTTACTATTTGCATTGTTTACTCATCTGTTTGCCACTAAATGATGAGAATGGATGCCATGATCTTAGTATTTTGAATTTGAGTTTTAAACCAGCTTTGTCACTCCCCTCTTCCACCTCAAAGTATCAATTTATCTAAATTCTTTTAGCCCTTATATTTATAAAAGCAAAAGAATTGAGTGATTTGGAATTCTTAAGGTCTAACATGATGTGATTTTACCACACATCTTCAACTTTGTATTGAAAGATCTGAATGTTTTCTAGGAATAAAATTCTTCAAATTAAATCACTTGTTAAGTATAAATTAACATATCTGTATAATTTAAAAGAAAGGAAAATAGCATTTATTTATGAGAAATAAAAAACCACTCACTACCTTTTGAAGTTACTTTAAGGAAAGAAAATGATCAGATTTCCTTACTACACTGTATTAAGGTAATCTGAAGAGTTGATTCTACCTTTGCAGAAATGTAATAGCTATAAACCCTCACGTGTGTGCATGCTCAGTCACTCAGTCATGTCCGACTCTTTATGACCCCATGGAGTGCAGCTCGCCAGTCTCTACTGTCCATGGGCATTTCCAGGCAAGAATGCTGGACTGGGTTCCTCTTTCCTTCTCCAGGGGATCTCTCTGAACAGGGATCAAACATGCCTCTCCTGCATTAGCAGGTGAATACTTTACCACTGAGGCTCCTGGGAATTTTATAAACCCTCATAGGTTAAAAAACATGTAGTCTTAGATCTCTGCCATCAACTCTGTTAAGATTTCTTTTTCAAAATTAGAAACCTTTCAAACATTTCAATAACACTATCATTAAGAGTACTTGCCTCCTCTTATATTTTATACAACACTTTCATATATATTTTCTCACTTGGAACTTAATGTTTTATTGCTCACCAGATAAAAGATAAAAGTTGAATAAATAACATACATGGAAAGAAATTTGTAATGTGTCTGATGAGCCAGGTACAATAAATTATAAAGCAAAGACAAGATCAAGAATCGGGATAGTAAATATATGGGGAGAAAGTGAAAATCACTGAGGAATGAGAGAGATAACAGAAATGGATACTGTCAGTGTTAGAGAAGACTGTACGTATTGTGCACTGCAGAAAATAAATAATAGAAAGAAGTGACTTTTAAATCACTTGAGAAAAGCTTAGTGAAATATCTCTCAGGAAACCTAGTGAAATTCTCTGATAATACAGAAAAAATGTTCAATTGCCTAAATTTGTTCCTATCTAGAATAGTATCAGAGCTGTTAACTAATCAGAATGTAACATTCCCATAATGACACTTTATGAGACCTATTTTCCACCTTGCTGCTCCTAAAAATCAAATTACATACATTTAGCAATTTTCTAAGTGCTCTAAAAATATCTTTATTCTCTCATCTTGCTATTTGAAGTTTTATTTTTCCAACTAGCACTTCTTGCAAGAGAGAAATTAATGGGAAAGGCAAAGGACACTTAGAAATAATATTTTCTTTTAATTTTAAGATTATTGACACCAAAGGAAAGGTCATTTGAGTTTAGTTTAAAATTGCTATAAATCGTTTTGTTTGTTGTTCTTAAAAAAAAGAAAAAGTAGTAGAAATACTGACTTATCTCACTCATTCAGTGAAAGATTTGGAGAACTCCTACCATAGAGGTGGGCTTCCCAGGTGGTGCTAGTGGTAAAGAACCCATCTGCCAATGCAAGGAGACTTTTTAAGAGACACGGATTCAATCTGTGGTTGGGAAAGACCCCTGGAGAAGGGCCTGGCAACGCACTCCAGTATTCTTGGCTGGAGAATTCCATGGACAGAGGAGCCAGCTGGCTACAGTCTAGAGGATCACAAAGAGTTGGACATGACTGAAGAGACTTAGCACAGCACATACCATTAAAGTAGTGACTTTGTTGTTCTATGTGGACTTTAGACACTTAACAGGATTGTTGAGCCCTTAGAATTTCTAGCTGTATAATTCTGAAGGCCTCCAATAGAAAGACCCTTATTCTAGACCAGTGCTATTCAAAGTGCTGTTACTCAACAACTCATGATGCTTATCTGAGAGTGAAACTTTAGGCACTGCTTCCTTCCATTAGAAAAACACTGTGTAAGATAATTTTTACCTGAATTAACATATATGATCTGTAAAATAGTTGATTACATGTTGATTTTAAGATTTATATGAATTTTACTACAAATAAGTTTATCTTGACCCTATCATATTTAGCAGTTAATTTGTCCAAAGTGAACAAAATAAATTCATAATCAATTAAATGTAAAATAATATAGATCGTGAATGATAAGTAAGGGAAATCCTTAGTACTAACAGCCTTTCATTTTAATCCTATGCTCTTTTCATAAATTGCTCACTGTTTAAATAAAATATTCTGTTTTTTAAATAAAATATTCTGCTATCTTTGGAAAGCTGTGTATTTAACAATTTATAATATTTTAAAGGATTTTTAACTTGAGTTGAAAGTGTATGATTATGTTTGCATGCATAGTCAGTATATCATGCACAGACTGAAGGTTTACTTTCTATTCATGACTAAATAAGTACAAGAAATCTTGTATCAAATAGGGCATATAATGAGTTAGAAAACGTTTTGAAGTCACAGTGATTATACTTCCAAATACAAGCATCTAACTGAAAAGAAGTTGAGTGCATATGGTTTCTACCAATTTCAAAAAGTTGAATATTTCAAACTAAAGTTTGAAACTGAGAGAGTCAGTTCCTAGGCAGGTTGATAAGAAGTCCAGGGTCCCTGAGATGGAGAAAAGGATCTGGGGCTCTCAAGGAGGAGTTCATGTCTGGAATGCTCGAGGAGGAAAGGACAAATGTCTTTTTTTTTTTCTCTACATTCAGCAAAAGGTTCCAAAAATGCAGTACCTGGATGCAATCTCAAAAATGATAGAATGATCTCTATTTGTTTACAAGGCTAACCATTCAATATCACAGTAATCCAAGTCGATGCACCGAAAAAAGATGTCCTTTTTATTATAGGGGACTGGAATGAAAAAGGAGGAAATCAAGAAATACCTGGAAAAACAGGCAAATTTGGCCTTCAAGTAGAGAATGAAGCAGGGCAAAGGCTAACAGAGTTTTGCCAAGAGAACACACTGGTCATAACAAACACCCTCTTCCAACAACACAAGAGAAGACTACACATGAACATCACCAAATGGTCAATACTGAAATCAGATTAATTATATTCTTTGCAGCCAAAGATGGAGAAGCTCTAAATAGTTGACAAAAACAAGACCAGGAGCTGACTGTGGCTTTGATCATGAACTTCTTATTGCCACATTTAGACTGAAATTGAAGAAAGTAGGGAAAACCACTAGACCATTCAGGTATGACCTAAATCAAATCCCTTATGATTATACAGTGTAAGTGACAAATACATTCAAGGGATTAGATCTGATAGACAGCATGCCTGAAGAACTATGGGTGGAGGTTCATGACATTGTACAGGAGGCAGTGATCAAGACCATGCCAAAGAAAAAGGAATGCAAAACGGCAAAATGGTTGTCTAAGGAGTCCTTACATATACCTGTGAAAAGAAGAGACATGAAAGGCAAAGGAAAAAAGGAAAGCTATATCCCTTTGAATGCAGAGTTCCAAAGAATAGGAAAGAAAGATAAGACAGCCTTCCTCAGTAATCAATGGAAAAAAATAGAGGAAAACAATAGAATGGGAAAGAATAAAGATCTTTTCAAGAAAATGAGAGATACCAAAGGAAGTTTTCATGCAAAGATGGGCTCAATAAAGGACAGAAATGGTATGGACCTAACAGTAGCAGAAGATATTAAGAAGACACAGAGAACTATACAAAAAAGATCTTCATGACCCAGATAACCACAATGGTGTGATCTCTCAGCTAGAGCCAGACATATTGGAATGTAAAGTCAAGTGGGCCTTAGAAAGCATCACTACGAAGAAAGCTAGAGGAGGTGATGGAATTCCAGTTGAGCTATTTCAAATCCTGAAAGATGATGCTGTGAAAGTGCTACACTCAGTATGACAGCAAATCTGGAAAACTCAGCAGTGGACCCAGGACTGGAAAATGTCAGTTTTCATTCCAATCCCAAAGAAAGACAATGCTAAAGAATGCTCAAACTACCTCACAATTGCTCTCATCTCACATGATAGTAAAGTAATTCTCAAAATTCTCCAAGCCAGGCTTCAACAGTATGTTAACCATGAATTTCCCAATGTTCAAGCTGGATTTAGAAAAGGCAGAGAAACCAGAGATCAAACTGCCAGCATTTGTTTGATCATTGAAAAAACATGAGAGTTCCAGGAAAACATCTACTTCTGCTTTACTGACTATGCCAAAGCCTTTGACTGTGTGGATCACAATAAATTGTGGAAAATTCTTAATGAGATGTGAATACCAGACCACCTGACCTGCCTCTTGAGAAATCTGTATGAAGGTCAGGAAGGAACATTTATAACTGGACATGGAACAACAGACTGGTTCCAAATACAGAAAAGTGTATGTCAAGGCTGTATGTTGTCACCCTGCTTATTTAACTTATATGCAGAGTACATCATGAGAAACGCTGGACTGGAGGAAACAAGTTGAAATCAAGATTGCCGGGAGAAATATCAATAACCTCAGATATGCAGATGATACTGCCCTTATGGCAGAAAGTGAAGAAGAACTAAAGAGCCTCTTGATGAAATTGAAAGAGGGAGTGAAAAAGTTGGCTTATAGCTCTTTATTCAGCAAACGAAGATCATGGCGTCCAGTCCCATCAATTCATGGCAAATAGATGGGGAAACAGTGGCCGACTTTATTTTTGGGGGCTCCAAAATCACTGTGCATGGTGACTGCAGCCATGAAATTAAAAGACTCTTAGTCCTTGGAAGAAAAGTTATGACCAACCTCAGTTCAGTTCAGTTCAGTCGCTCAGTCGTGTCCGACTCTTTGTGACCCCGTGAATCGCAGCACACCAGGCCTCCCTGTCCATCACCAACTACCAGAGTTCACTCAGACTCACATCCATCAAGCCAGTGATGGCATCCAGCCATCTCATCCTCGGTCGTCCCCTTCTCCTCCTGCCCCCAATCCCTCCCAGCATCAGAGTCTTTTCCAATGAGTCAACTCTTAGCATGAGGTGGCCAAAGTACTAGAGTTTCAGCTTTAGCATCATTCCTTCCAAAGAACACTCAGGGCTTATATGACCAACCTAGACAGCATATTAAAAAGCAGAGACATTACTTTGCCAACAAAGGTCCATCTAGTCAAAGCTACGGTTTTCCAGTGGTCTTGTATGGATGTGAGAGTTGGACTAAAGAAAGCTGAGCACCAAACAATTGATGCTTTTGAACTGTGGTGTTGGAGAAGACTCTTGAAAGTCCCTTGGACTGCAAGGAGATCCAACCAGTCCATCTTAAATGAAATCAGTCCTGAGTATTAATTGAAAGGACTGATGCTGAAGCTGAAACTTCAGTATTTTGTCCACCTGATGCAAAAAACTGACTCATTTGAAAAGACCCTGATCCTGGGAAAGATTGAAGGCAGGAGGAAAAGAGGATGACAGGGGATGAGATGGTTGGATGGCATCACCGACTCAATGGACACGAGTTTGAGTAAACTCCAAGAGTTGGTGATGGACAGGGAGGCCTGGTATGCTGCAGTGCATGGGGTTGCTAAGTGATTGAACTGAACTGAATGTGATGTTACCTTTTAAACATTTAGAAAATTAATTTGGCACTATGTCATCATCCCACAGACATTTAAACAAACCTAAATTAACTATTACATTGTGGTTTCAATTTGTATCTTTGCCTCTGTGCTGGGGAAGGGAGCTGGGAAGGTCAAGGAGGTGGCAGATAGAAACTTGCTTTTCACTTTCCACATACTACTACTACTCTCACTGTAAAATTTTCAGTGAATATTTGTTGAATGCAATGCAATTTCAGAGGTTGTTTATAAATGAGTTTATTTATATTAATTTTTTAAATTTTTATGATTTATTTTTTAGATACGCCTTCTCGTTCTCTCCTTGAACCTCCCAGCCTTCATTACCCTTCCTTCCCCACCTCTCTCTTTTCCTCCTCTTTCTCCCTGACTTTAATTTTTGCTATTTTGGAGCAGAAAAACTTGTAGTGTATATCTATTGTCCAAAGTTAATATAACTTCCTGGTTATAAATCTTATATAAATAAAATATGAATGTGAACAGAAACAGTACTACGAAACAAATAATATCAGTTATTTTCTCTTGTAATAATCACCTCCCACTGGGAAAGAGAACTATATTTGATATTAAATAAAAGTGGATGACAATGAAGTTTTACTTGCTATATAGTCATGAAAGTGCTGCTCAGTCGTGTCCAATTCTTGCTACCCCATGGAATGTAGCCCTCCAGGCATCTCTGTCCATGACATTCTCTGGGCAAGAATACTGGCGCTGGTAGCCTTTCCCTTCTCCAAGGGATCTTCCCAAACTAGGGATTGAACCTGGGTCTCCCACATTACAGGCAGATTCTTTACTGTGTGAACCATCAGAGAAGCCCTTATTTGCTATGTTATCCCCTAAATCTCAACTGTTATTGATGCAGAAATATGCCAACTTTTCCTAGATAGTGTATAGCTACTAATACAACTTCAATAGAATACTCTGGATCATGACTTCCAGCACCGAGTTTAATATTACATTGCTTGTTCTCAAACAGTGAATTAGAAATGAGAAACATTTTAAGAAATGTGAGCCTGGGTTAGCATTTCAGGATGCAGGTAATCCTTGGTTTCTCTTTTAAGGCAACCTGTTCCTTCCGTTCGCTGCATGTCTTCTTTTCCTATCAAGGTTTATCATTTTGGTTTGCTGACATGACCTTTTGCTACTGAACTTAAGTTCATAGGTGAAAGAATATTACATTTTTCACCTTTTTACTCTGTGTACATCATGTTTCTGAAGATACTTACAACCCAAACAGCATGACGAAAAATAACATTTTTAGTGATGAAGAAAAATAGGTGACAGAGTACTCCAAAATACCAATGCAAATTAAATGAAAATTGAAAGAGCTAGTTTTTTTTTTTTTTCACATGAATAGATATTTTCTTAATAAATACAGGGTTGCTTGAATGAAAATGTACTGATTGGCAAAAGGCAGGAGGAAGGCTGTCTTATTTTATATATAAATGAAGCAGTGATTTAAAAAAAAAATGTGTAAATATTTCTTTAAATACTTGGAACTTAGAAAGAACTCCCTAACCTCTCCCATCAATAAATCTACCAATCTAATTAGTGAGAATGTGTTTTCTACTTATTTGTGGAAACCTGTTAAAAATAAATTTAAACATTATCCTTCCTGCAAAAATAAGCAAGATAGGCAGTGTAAATTAAAACTTTACCTTCAAAAATAATAATTAAAAATAAACAAGTAGCAGTATTATGATTAATATTTTCACCATCTAAATTACATAAGTTCATATATCAAAGAGATGTATTTCATTGTAACTTTCTGTAGAATCTTTCTATTTTTAGAGAAATATAATTTCACATGCACGTCCCTTGTGGCTCACTGGTAAAGAATCTGCCTGCAATACAAGAGACCGGGGTTCCATCCCTGGGTTGAGAAGATCCTCTGAAACAGGGAAAGGCGACCCACTCCAGTGTTCTGGCCTGGAGAATTCTGCGGACTGTATAGTCCATGGGGTTGCAAACATATTTGATATTTAATATAAAATAATATTGATATTCTAAAAATATATTTCATCTAAGGGCAGACATTAAAATTTCTCACCTTATATTTTATATTGATGCATCTTAAATAGGAATTTTATAAATATATATATATACTTCAGCAATCTAGATTTGATAGTTACAGTTCATTTTTAAGACAGTTCAATTTTTGTCATTTATTGCTGAAAAATTTCTGAGTCTTGGCAACTATCTTTTATTAATTTAACCTTCAGTTCAGTTCAGTTCAGTTGCTCAGTCATGTCTGACTCTTTGCCTTAAACATATTTTAATCAGAAGCCTATGCTGAGTCATGTTTATTTTAATTAGAAACTGTCCCCAAGTAAAATATTCAGGAAGCCCATGAATTTCAAAGTTGGTATTTTGCAGAAAAAAAAAAAAATTTCTTCAGAATTTTAATTAAATGGTGTATTATCATGTATAGTAATTACTGATGAATGATATCAATATTGGTAGATACATAAATAGATAGACATAGATATAAGAGAGTTGGCTGTTTAGTTGCTCCATCGTGTCCAACTCTTTGTAACTTCAAGGACTGTAGCCCGCCAGGCTCTTCTGTCCATGAAATTCTCCAGGCAAGAATAGATGAATATATTATGAGACGATTGTTATATCAAAATATTGCTATATACTATTTATTATGCCACTAATTATTCTCTTAAGATGCTTAATGTAATGATGAATTGAGAGAGGGATGCACTTATTCCTAGAAATGGCACTGACGCTGTTGTTTGATTAAGGTAGACTGCATGCGTGCAGGCTAAATTGCTTCAGTCGTGTCCAACTCCTTGCAATCCTATAGACTCTTTCCAGGCTCCTCTGTCCATGGGATTCTCCACGCAAGAACACTGGAGTGGGTTGCTATGCCCTCCTCCACCGAATCTTCCCAACCCAGGGATCAAACCCTCATCTCTTAAGTCTACCTGCATTGGCAGGTGGATTCTTTACCACTAGAACCACCTAGGAAGCACTTAAGGGAGATTATGTTGCAGTAATTAGATGTATGTATTTTAAAGTCGTTAATTCTGTCAGCTTATTTTATCCCTCATCTCCTTCAATAAGGTTGTGGCATAATGTAAAATACTACTAATTATTTTCTCCCAGTCTTTGGTATGTCTTCTTATTCCTTTGGTGTTTTTTTACACAGAAGATGTTTTAAATTTTTTTTAATATATATATTTTTTCCTCATCATGGGTCATGCTTTAGGGATTAGGGCTTCCCTTGTGGCTCATCTGGTAAAGAATCTGCTAGCAATGCGGGAAACCTGGGTTCAATCCCTGGGTTGGGAAGATTCCCTGGAAAAGGGAAAGGCTAACCCCTCCACCCTTCTGGCCTGGAGAATTCCATGGACTGTACAGTCATGGAGTCACAAAGAGTCAGACACGACCAAGTAACTTTCACTTAGGGGTTATATTTAAAAGCTTTCCAATATTAAGGTCATGTGGATTTTTCTTCTCTGTTTTGCCCTGGAAGTTTTATAGTCTTATATTTTACATTGAAGTCTATCACTTATTTTGGGTTCACTTTATATAAGGTGTGAGGTATATATCCAGACAACCTTTTTATTTTATTTTACTTTATTTTTCATGTGGATACTCAATTGATCCAGCAGCACCATGTGTTAAAAAAAAAGTCATCCTTTTCCATTGGATTGATTCACATAGTGTCAAAAATCAGTTGACTACCTTTGTGCAGCTTTATTTCTGGACTCTTTATTCTAACTATTGTGTCTATTTCTAATCTATTGCTTTGATCTTTGAAGGTTTATAGTAGTCTTCCAGCTTCCAAGGTGGCTGAGATGGTAAAGAATGTGTGTGTTTACAGATTCTCTGGAAGTTTTCTATATAGACAATCATGCCATGTGGGAATAACCATGGCTTTATGGCTTTTTCCTTTCCAAACTGTATGCCTTGTTTTTCTTTGCTGTTGCATTGGTTAGTACATCTAATACAACAAGTACATATACAACACACACATACGAATATGTACTTCCCTTAAATAACACTTTACAGGTATAGGAACAACTCTTTTTTTTTGGTATAATTCCCCTGCTCCTCTTATCAGGGTTTTTGTTTGTTTATTAACACTCTATTTTCAATCTATAGCATCGTCTTCTATCTGGATATGATTCCTTAGGAACACCTGATGTGTCATCATCAGGTGATCATCCAAGACCAACTCTTCTCCAATTCTTTTATTCATAAAAGATGTTTTAAAAAGTCATTTTTGTAAGGTTAAATTTTTCCTTCACTATCTAATTTTAAAGTAAAGTGAAATACACCAAAGATAAAACCTTTATTTTAAAATTAATATGAAATTTTTTATTATAAAGTAATATTTTAACATGTTAATACTTGAAAATCAACCTGAATAGGCCTGCTCTTCATTCATTCATTCATTCACTATCTAGCTGGTATGTATCTACTCTGTGTCTAAAAGATTTAGATACTAATTCTTTTTTTTTTTTTTTTTTTATTTTTACTTTATTTTACTTTACAATAATAAAACTTACTTTTTACATCTCAGCCAAAACATTTAATATACATTTTAAAAATTCAAATATGCAACTTAAATTTAAGAATAAAGACAGAAAGAATGTCATTTCTGTTCAAGCACAACATATATTGAAATGTTTGTTAACGAAGTGTGATGCTCAGTTCAGTTCAGTTGCTCAGTTGTGTCTGACTCTTTGTGACCCCATTGAACCACAGCACACCAGGCCTCCCTGTCCATCACCAACTCCCGGAGTCCACACAAACCCATGTCCACTGAGTCGGTGATGCCATCCAACCATCTCATCCTCTGTTGTCCCCTTCTTCTCCTGCCCTCAATCTTTCCCAGCATCTGGGTCTTTTCCAATGAGTCAGCTCTTCATCAGGTGGCCAAAGTATTGGAGCTTCAGCTTCAACATCAGTCTCTCCATGAGCACCCAGGACTGATCTCATTTAGGATGGAATCGTTGTATCTCCTTGCAGTCCAAGGGACCTCTCAAGAATCTTCTCCAACACCACAGTTCAAATGCATCACTTCTTTGGGGCTCAGCTTTCTTTATATTCCAACTTTCACATCCATACATGACCACTGGAAAAACCATAGCCTTGAGGAGATGGACATTTGTTGACAAAGTAATGTCTCTGCTTTTTAATATGCTGTCTAAGTTGGTCATAAATTTTCTTCCAAGGAGTAAGCATCTTTTAATTTCATGGCTGCAGTCACCATCTGCAGTGATTTTGGAGCCCAAAAATAAAGTCGGCTACTGTTTCACTGTTTCCCCATCTATTAGCCATGATGTGATGGGACTGGATGCCATGATCTTCATTTTCTGAATGTTGAGCTTTAAGCCAACTTTTTCACTCTCCTCTTGCACTTTCATCAAGGAACTTTTTAGTTCTTCTTTGCTTTCTGCCATAATGATGGTGTCATCTGCATATCTAAGGTTATTGATATTTCTCTGGCAATCTTTTTCCAGCTTGTGCTTCTTCCAGCCCAGCGTTTCTCATGATGTACTCTGCATAGAAGTTAAATAGGTAGTGACAATATACAGCCTTGACGTACTCCTTTTCCTATTTGGATCCAGTCTGTTGTTCCATGTCCAGTTCTAACTGTTGCTTCCTGACCTGCATGTAGGTTTCTCAAGAGGCAGGTCAGTGGTCTGGTCTTCCCATCTTTTTCAGAATTTTCCACAGTTTATTGTGATCCACAAAGTAAAAGGCTTTGGCGTAGTCACTAAAACAGAAATAGGTGTTTTTCTGGAACTCTCTTGCTTTTTTGCATGATCCAGCGGATGTTGGCAATTTGATCTCTGGTTCCTATGCCTTTTTCTAAAATCAGCTTGACCATCTGGAAGTTCATGGTTCACGTATTGCTGAAGGCTGGCTTGAAGAATTTTGAGTGTTACTTTACTAGTGTGTGAGATGAGTGCAATTGTGCAGTAGTTCGTGCATTCTTTGGCATTGACTTTCTTTGGGATTGGAATGAAAACTGACTTTTCCAGTCCTGTGGCCACTGCTGAGTTTTCCAAATTTGCTGGCATATTGAGTACAGCACTTTCACAGCATCATCTTTCAGGATTTGAAATAGCTCAACTGGAATTCCATCACCTCTACTAGCTTAGTTCGTAGTGATGCTTTCTAAGGCCCACTTGACTTCACATTCCAAGATGTCTGGCTCTAGGTGAGTGATCACACCATCGTGATTATCTGGGTCATAAAGATCTTATTTGTACATTTCTTTTGTGTATTCTTGCCACCTTTTCTTAATATCTTCTGCTTCAGTTAGGTTCATACCATTTCTGTATTTTATTGAGCCCATCTTTGCATGAAATGTCCCCTTGTTATCTCTAATTTTCTTGAAAAGATCTCTAGTCTTTCCCATTGTATTGTTTCTCTCTATTTCTTTGCATTGACCACTGAGGAAAGCTTTCTTATGTCTCCTTGCTTTTCTTTGGAAATCTGCATTCAAATGAGTATAGCTTTCCTTTTCTCCTTTTTTTTTTCACACTTCTCTTCTTTTCACAGTTATTTAAGGCCCACTTGACTTCACATTCCAAGATGTCTGGCTCTAGGTGAGTGATCACACCATCGTGATTATCTGGGTCATAAAGATCTTATTTGTACATTTCTTTTGTGTATTCTTGCCACCTTTTCTTAATATCTTCTGCTTCAGTTAGGTTCATACCATTTCTGTATTTTATTGAGCCCATCTTTGCATGAAATGTCCCCTTGTTATCTCTAATTTTCTTGAAAAGATCTCTAGTCTTTCCCATTGTATTGTTTCTCTCTATTTCTTTGCATTGACCACTGAGGAAAGCTTTCTTATGTCTCCTTGCTTTTCTTTGGAAATCTGCATTCAAATGAGTATAGCTTTCCTTTTCTCCTTTTTTTTTTCACACTTCTCTTCTTTTCACAGTTATTTGTAAAGCCTCCTCAGACAGCCCTTTTGCTTTTTTGCATTTCTTTTTCTTGGGAATGCTCTTGATCCCTGTCTCCTGTACAATGTCACAAACCTCCCTCCATAGCTCTTGTGCCATGCAGCCGCTGCTCCTGTGCCAAGCAACCTGCCAGTGTGATACTAGATCTATATTTCATTATGCTTTTGCACTTTATAGATGTTATCTGACATCATTTTATTTCTTACATATTGAGTGTACATAATAGGCTTTAAATAACTTATTAGACACAAATGTACATTAATTTACATATCAATTTGAAGATTTGCTACTTTATTTTCTTACTCTTTGAACTAAAATACTAGATCTATATTTCATTATGCTTTTGCACTTTATAGATGTTATCTGACATCATTTTATTTCTTACATATTGAGTGTACATAATAGGCTTTAAATAACTTATTAGACACAAATGTACATTAATTTACATATCAATTTGAAGATTTGCTACTTTATTTTCTTACTCTTTGAACTAATGTCAGTACTTTATGTTTTATAAATTAAATGATCAAATGATATTATATTATTGATCCTACTCTATCTGTCAAACATTTCCAAATAAACTTGTTTGGCAATTTATGACATCAATATTTGTGCTTATTGTACTCATATTTTTTGGTCACTTGTAGCTTGGAAGCCATGGTTTCATCTAGCGTAGGTAGCAATACTATTCTTATAGCAAAGACACAGTGTTTTGTTTTGTTTTCTACAGAAAAGTAAAGACCAAGTCATACTAAGTTACTCAGTTGTCTTCAACTCTTTGTGGCCAATTGGATGGACTGCAGCTTGCCAAGCTCTTCTGTCCATGGGGATTGTTCCAGGCAAGAATACTGGAGTGGGTTCCCATTTCCCTCTCCAGTGGATCTCATCCTAACTCAGGGATCAAACCCATGTCTCCTGTGTCTCTTGCATTGCAGGCAGATTCTTTACCTGCTGAGCCAGAAAATAAAATTTATCATTTTAACCATTTTAAGTTTGCAGTTTAAAAATGAAATGAATTGAAATGAAGTTGCTCAGTTATGTCTAACTCTTTGTGACCCCATTGACTGTAGCCTACCAGCCTCCTCTGTCCATGGAATTTTCCAGCCAAGAGTACTGGAGTGGGTTGCCATTTCTTTTTCTGGGGATCTTCCTGACCCAGGGATCAAACCCAGGTTTCCCGCATTGCAGGCAGATGTTTTATCATCTAAGTCACCAGGGAAGCCAGTTTCAGTTCAGTTCAGTTCAGTCGCTCAGTCGTGTCTGACTCTTTGCGACCCCATGAATTGCAGCACACCAGGCCTCATGAATTATTTAAAATACCCAAGGAAAACCATCAGATAAAGCATTTAACTGATTGTATCATCAGTTTCTCTTCTCACCCAAGTTGGCCAAGTATGTTTTATATTTCTTATCTCCTTCTAAAGTAACAGTTTGCAGGGAGTTTGGGGCAGAGGCGTGGGGTCGGGGGGTGGGGGGGGTGGTAAAATCTAGTTGAAGCTTTTACTGGAAATCCTGAAGTTGTAATGATAGCCAGTAACTTGAATATCAAGAATAGCAATGCAGAAAATATAATCTAGAAGACACTCTCCTCTATTCCTTTTGAGCATTTCAGTCACAGCAGTTTCAGACATTACTCCTTTTTCAAAGCTAGCCCATTCATGTCAGCAAAAATGTTGGTTTCACGACTGGAGAAAATTAATATAGTATGTATGATTTCCCTCAAGTTTCATCTCAACCTTCTTTAACTCTCTATTTCGCTCCCACTTACATTTGTTAAACTTCCTTTAAATTCAGTAGACTCTGTCCTCAGGCACAAGGTTAATATCTTCCCTGTATTCAAGTCACCCCACTCTCTCCTTTCTCCTTGAATTATTTTTCAAATCATATTAGATCAGCATTTGTGTGTGTGTGTGTTTATCTCTGCTCCATCCCCAGTGCCTAAATCAGTATCAGTATCCATATCAGTACCGAAGTGCATGTGTGCTAAGTCACCTCAATAGGGCCTGACTCTGCGACCCCATGGACTATTAGCCCACCAGGCTCCTCTCTGTCCATGGGATTCTCCAGGCAAGAATATGGAGTGGGTTGCCATGGCCTCCTCCAGGGAATCTTCAAGACCCAGGAATCAAACCCTCATCTCTTATGTCTCCTGCATTGGCAGGCAGGTTCTTTACCACTAGCGCCACCTTGGAAGCCCATATCAGTACCTGCATTATATGTATTCATATGTTTCCCTCTCTCTCCCATTTTTACTATAGCCCTTCTCAGATTTTTTAGTCTTCTTCATAAGGCCTTAACTTTCCCTCTTGCCTCTCTTTTCCAGTATCATCTCTTCATCTCTCGTTCTTATCACCTTCATCTTATTCCCTTCATTCTGCTGAAGTGTTTTTAAGTTATCAATTACCTGATGTCCAAATGGCCCCTTCATGTTTCCCCCTGCTTTTTTTTTCTCTGCATAAACCTCAATTTGTTCTTTATTTCTTAAACTCTTGATCTGTAAAATATTAATCTCTCTTGATTCTTCTTTTATGTCTTATATTATGTCTCATCTTCATTGACTTCCATCCTCCTGTTAATCAAAGGTCCTCCCCAAAGTTCTCCCCTAAGTTTATTTTATTCTATTTATGTATTTTTTCTTGTGAATTTCCATCTATGTTCATAGCTTCAAATGTGTTAAAAACTGGATGTTAATTAATAGCTATTGCACTGAAGCCTGTACTAGAATGGTGTGTTTATCATTTCATATAATGCCTACACAATCTTACAACAGGAGCTGCTAATTTTCCCATTTTAAAATAAAGGGAATGTTAATACCCATATATATATGAGCTTTCCTGGTGGCTCAGATGGTAAAGAACCAGCTTGCAATGCAGAAGACCCAGCTTCGATCCCTGGGTCAAGAAGATACCCTGGAGAAGGAAATGGCAATCCATTCCACTATTCTTGCCTGGAGAATACTATGGACAGACGAGCCTGACAGACTACAGTCCATGGAGTTGCAAAGAACTGGACATGACTGAGCACTTTGCATTTGAAGTACTTAGCAGTGGGGACACCTTAGCTCCAAGGGAGAGTTCTATCAGATGGGATAATACAGGAACCTTATAGGAAAGGAGTGTTTGTTTATGTTTTGACCTGAGATCTAATTGGGAAACAGGCATAGAAATCAAAGATAGTTACATGTGTGAAAGTCGTCTTCTGAAATTAGATAATTTCTTATTGGTGACGACTACCTTCAGGACTCCCCAAAATACCACACAAGGTTATATGTGTTGAAAATTCTGAGTAGTTGTTTCATAATCAGTAGTCATTCTGAAAATAAATTTGCCATGTACCCATTGTTACCTTGTCTGTCAGAAATGAGTTTGGGTCTAGAGTTTTTAGTAAAAATTCAGATGCCATATAAAGTCAAAACTAGACCCTAAAAGGCTGATGACAAGCTCTCTTAGAGTCAAGAGAGCAAAAATACTGAATTGCAAATCTAAACATTTTCAGTGGAAGGTGTTATCTGATTCCCTTTATTAATAGTCGATTTTGGGGAAATGGCTGATGAGGTTTCTTAGACAATAAATACATAGAACAGTTAGCTGAGTAAATTGAACGGAGATAGATTGAAAAAGTAAGTCATCCTCAAGAACAGTTGTTCTCCAAACTCTTCATACTATTTATAATTTGAGCAAACACAATAAATTTGTATAAAGCAAAATGGAGCTATGAATTGAGATAAGCAATAAGCACTTTTTATCTCCTCCTATTAATGTGCCTTATAAAATCAACATTGATTCTGAGATTTGAGAGAAACTTGACAAAAACCAGCAAAATAAAACTTTCCTTTAGAAGGAAAGTTTTTTTTTTTTTCTAATCATCATTGAAGAAGGTTATTTCAAACACTCGCTTTGAACATGTTATGGATATAAATAGCTAATATGATTGCAAGGAGAAAGGCAGTTGAATAGTGAAAAGCACACCAGAAATCAATCATCTATATAATTGTTAAGTTTTCTGGTATCTCAAAACTTTTGTGAATCTCACTGCTGAGTTGCTATGCTAATGTGTGAGTTTTCCTATCAAGTACAGAAAGAAAAGGTGCAGGATTATTTTGGTCCTCACAGAAACCAAGGCTTCACATATCTGACAACACTTTAATCAGGACACCAGAGCAAATGTAGAGCTGTTTCCATTTTTAGACTCACAACTCATTCGTTAGTGTTGCAAAAGAACAGAGTGTTATATGATAACCATTTGATGTTTATTTTAGGTGTGCCTTATTCTTTATGTAAAAGTTTCCCTGATGCAAAACCTTCCTTATTCTTCATACCACCATCTGGTTGATGGTGCCTCAGTGGAAACTTCCTGTAATCTGGCTTGAAGTCAGAAATATTGTTCCTAAAAGTTTCTTGTAGTTTAGCATCTAAAGATGCTATTCTGAATGTTTATTTTGGATACCTATATATCTAATAAATTCAAGAACACCATCAAAGCCTTTAAAATTCGGTAATAAGGGAGAAAAAAGTAATTTTTCCTCTTGTTTTCTTTTAATCCTTGGACTAGGATGTATTATAGCCAAATATTGGGCTAGATGCCTTAGAGAACTGAGAGATGAGCATATTCCAGATGGTGATGACTTACCTCTCCTACTGGTAACATCCATTCTTCTTAATGTTATCACATCTCTAATCTCATCTGCTCACTAACTAAATCTCATTTACTGCATTTTAAATAAAACTGTATATATTCAAAGTATACAATATGATGTTTTGAAATATATATATACATATAGTGAAATGACTACTACTCTCAAGTCTATTAATTATCTATCTCATCACATAGCTATCACATTTTTTGTGTGTGGTGAGAGCACCTGAGATCTACTCTCTGTAAATTTCCAGTATAGAATACAGTATCATTAATTATACTCACCAGGCTTACACTTGAGCTCTAAAATTCATTCAGCCTGAATAACTACAACTTTATGTCCTTTGACCAGTATCTCCCCATTTTCCCCACCTCTTCATGCATGGAAATCATCATTCCACTCTCTGCTTCTGTAAATTTATTTTCTTTTCCATATATAAGTGAGATCATGTAGCATTTTTCTTTGGGTCTGGTTTATTTCATTTAGCCTAATGTCTTGCAGATTTATCCATGTCCTCACAAAAGCCTATAAAGCCTATATACATATATGTATATAGACTTCCCTGGTGGCTCATTGGTGAAGAACTCGCCTGCCAGTGCAGGAAATGCAAGTTTAATCCATGAGTCAGGAAGTTCCCCTGGAGGAGGAAATGGCAACCCACTCCAGCATCCTTGCCTGGGAAATCCTATGGACAGAGGAACCTGTCAGGCTACAGTCCATGTGGTGGCAAAGAGTCGGACACCACAACTCAGTGACTGAACAACAAGAGCAATAAAATATATATGCAGTTAATAGCCAGACAAAAAATAAAAGATAACTATAAAACTGATAAACATCGTTTACTAGTGTGATTATGCAACTGTTACTCACTTAATACCATTATATCATGATTGGTCAACAAGTACCACCCAAACTACCATTAAATAGAAAAACCAATCATCACTTTTTAAAATTCAGATGCATGTCAGATTTATTTGGAATTTGTGAAAACTACAAATGCCCAGGTATTGTTTTTTTTTTTTTTTTTTTACCAGAACTCCAGATTGTTTCTAGTGAGCAACTATGTTTAAAAACAACTGGGCTATATGAGGATCTTTTACCTTTATCTAATTTGCTTCACTTTTTCTATTTCGTATTCAGTGCTCACTCCCATTTCATTTAGTTTATGTTTTTTGATATTTCCATTTTTTCTTTTTTTAATGTTCTTTCTCAAGACTTTATCAACCATAGTATAAAAGCTTTTGTGTGTGTGTATATATATATATGTGTGTGTGTGTTGCTTCAATCTGTCCAAATCTTTGCAACCCTATGAACTGTAGCCTGTCAGGATCCTCTGTCCATGGGGATTCTCCAGGCAGGAATACTGGAGTGTGTTGCCATGTCCTCTTCCAGGGAATTTTCCCAATTCAGGGATTGAAATTGCATTTTTTACGTCTCCTGCATTGACAGGTGGGTTTGTTACCACTAGGGCCAACTGGGAAGTGTGTGTGTGTGTGTGTGTGTGTGTGTGTATAATATATATTTTTTCAAACATTTAGGAATTTTTGCTTAGCTAAAAAGTTTATGACATTTTGATTCCACTTGTTTGATTTAGTATGAATAGAATGCTGCTGCTGCTGCTGCTAAGTCACTTCAGTCGTGTCCAACTCTGTGCAACCCCATAAATGGCAGCCCACCAGGATCCCCAGTCCCTGGGATTCTCCAGGCAAGAACACTGGAGTGGGTTGCCATTTCCTTCTCCAATGCATGAAAGTGAAAAGTGAAACTGAAGTTGCTCAGTCATGTCCAACTCTTCGCCACCCCATGGACTGCAGCCCATCAGGCTCCTCCATCCATGGAATTTTCCAGGCAAGAGTACTGGAGTGGGGTTCCATCACCTTCTCCAGAATAGAATGCTAGAATTTCTAATTTATATTCACTCAAAACTTTGATAGAGTTCCATATATTTTGACACCTATTATTACTGCTGAAAGTCTAGAAAATTTATTAGTGATTTTAAAATATTTAAATGAGACTTGAAAATTCTAATCCAGTTATGAAAATACAAAGAAATACTGTTGTAAAAAAAAAACAGGAAATTGACATGTGATATAGTATTATTAACTAAAGTAGAGATTTTATTCAAATTTCACAAAATTTTATGCTAGTTTCCATTATTTGTTTTCATACATTATTCAAGATTCCACATTGTATTTAACCTGTCTCTTATACACATCTTTTGAGTGAATATAAATTAGAAATTCTAGCATTCTATTCTGGAGAAGGTGATGGAACCCCACTCCAGTACTCTTGCCTGGAAAATTCCATGGATGGAGGAGCCTGATGGGCTGCAGTCCATGGGGTGGCGAAGAGTTGGACATGACTGAGCAACTTCAGNTTGTTAGTTGTCTAATGGTTTATGATGTCTATCTTCTTTGTGAATTATACATTTCATCATTAAAATATTCATCTTTGTTTCATTTAAAAAGAAATACCTAAGGAAATATATAATGTATGTGTGTATGTATATATATATATATATATATAGAGAGAGAGAGAGAGAACAATTATATTTAGCCATTAATCCATTGAAACATACTTAGATTGTTGACAGATATTGGCTATTGTGAAGAATGTTTCAATGGACATAGGAGCATAGATATCTCTTTGAGGTACTGATTTCATTTTCTTTGGATATATACCTAGAAGAAGGATTGCTGGATCAGATGGTACTTTATCATTATTTTTTTAAGATCCGCCATTCTCTTTTTCATGATGACTGTACCAATTTATATTCCCCAAAACAGTGAGCAGGTGTTCCCTTTTCTCCACATTCTCTTTGACACTTGTTGTGCTTTGTTTTATTCTTTTTTTGATAATAACAGCAGTGCTAGTAAGTGTGAGGTGATATCTCACTGTGTTTTTTTTTTTTTTTCTTTTCTTTTTTTCAGTCTTTAGCCCTGTTTCAGGGCTTGCAGGATCCATAGTTCTCCAACCAGGACTTAACCCTCTGCAGTGAAAGCATGGCGTTCTAACCACTGGACTGCCAGGGAATTTCTCCTCGTAGTGGTGTTGATTTGCACTTTCCTGAAGATTAGTAATGTTGAGTATCTTTGAGTGACAACATCTTTAAGATACATTTTTTTTTTTCCCTTGGGGCCTAAGTAAGGTATTTTTTGAAAGCTGAAAAGTTTTCAAATCTAAATAGTGATTCTGATGTGTGATATTTATGAAATTAGATGGAAAAAATAGAATCCTCTCGGTATACAGTCTCCTGAGGAAGGTTCAAATATCCTATTTGATCACAAGGAATATAATGACAGCATATTGCGTGATATGGGGCAACCTCCATGAAGAGGAGATAGAAAGTAGGATTCTTTCCTTTTCCCAATACCTTTCCAGCCAGGAGTCTGGACCTTAAGCATTATCTTCATTTCTGTGTTTCTTTATTTGTTTCTTAGGCAGGATATAGATTCTAAACAAAACAAGAACTAATAATAGTAAGTGGGATGTTTATTAACAAAATAAACCCTCATTGGATAGAATAGGCACAATGGATAAAATCTTTTGACTGAAATTAACTTGGCATATTGTTTTAAATTGTCACCCAGAAAAGCAAAGCCAAATGTCAACATTTTGTTATTAAGACTTTATTTTGAATCAGTGACTGTGTAGGTTTCTGGGGGATATGGTTTTGGCTGGACCTGAAAGGAAATTAAGGTCAAATGAAATCATTAATGAAAGGGTGAGCCACTTAGTTGTGTCTGACTCTTTCCGGCCCCATGGACTGCAGCACATCAGGCTCCTCTGTCCTCCATAATCTCCCACAGTTTGCTCAATCTCTTATTCATTGAGTCAGCGATGCCATCCAACCATCTCATCCTCTGTCGTCCCCTTCTCCTCCTGCCCTCAATCTTTCCCAGAATTAGGTTTTTTTCCAATGAGTTGGCACTTTGCATCAGGTGGCCAAAATATTGGAGCTTCAGCATCAGTCCTTCCAATGAATATTCAGGGTTGATTTCCTTTACAATTCAATGATTTGATCTCCTTTCTGTCCAAGGGACTCTCAAGGGTCTTCTCCAAGACCACAGTTCAAAAGCATCACTTCTTTGGCACTCAGCCTTCCTTATGGTCCTACTCCCACATCTGTACATGACCACTGGAAAAACCATAGCTTTAACTAGATGGACCTTTGTTGGCAAAGTGAAGTCTCGGTTTTTTAATATGCCATCTAGATTGGTCATAGCTTTCCATCCAGGGAGTAACTGTCTTTTAATTTCATGGCTGCAGTCACCATTCACAGTGATTTTGGACCCAAGAAAATAAAATCTGTCACTGTTTCCAATTTTTCCCATTCTATTTGCTGTGAAGTGATGGGACTGGATGCCATGGTCTTAATTTTTTGAATGTTGAGTTTCAAGCCAGATTTTCCACTCTCCTCGTTCACCCGTGGAGATGGGGATCTTAATTTTTACCTACCACAGGAATTATGTTGAATTATTTTCTAACTCAGAACATGAGGATTTTCTTTTTCACTCCTAGAACATGCAACCTAACACAGTAAGATTATATAGGGGCAACCTTATAGAGTTTACCTTTTAATTTCTGGATCACCCAGTCTCCGTCAAAAGAATTATGAAGTTCAAGAAGCAAAAAAGAAAATTTGACAAGCAATGCCTATTTTTTTAGCACAAAATGTCATTTGGAGTTTACTTGCATTATAAAATTATTTGTAGAGCTGCTATATGTAGGAAAAGTAGGACTGACACTTTACTTTTAACTTGTAAAGTGAATTACTTCTTGTGCGAACAGTGTAATAATTTTATCCAGTAAAATTGGGTAGATGCCTTAGACCAGCATCTTTTGATTACAAACTAGAATGCTAATTATATCTTAAAAGATTTTCATTTAACTTGAAACTCACTTTCGAAGCAAGACAGATCAATTGCATAAATTAAGCTCTTTCCTTATATGGTTTACATAGTTAATTTTCATGTTGATTTTCATTCCATGATTTGCAGCATTTTTTACATTCTGCCTCAGAGGATCCTTGTGGTATTTCTTATCTATGCCTCAGTTACTTCCAAATTATTAGACTGCATTAACTTAAGAGGAAATTTTATTTGAAATAAAGCATTCAGAACATATTAAAAGCATTCCTCAGAAGTGAACTTCTTGAGTCACTCAAAATGAGTCTCTGACCCTCTGTCCAGGAGCCTTAAGACAGTTAAAACATGATTTAAGAGAAGTTGAGAGAGCATGGCAGTACATTCTGCCACTACTCTTCCTCCTTGCACCTAACGGTGCTTCTTTTCTGATTTTTTTTTAATCAACAGATCTATAGATTAGTGAAATTTAATATGTATTTGTTGAGTTCCTATCATACTTATCTGTGTATGATAAATGTTGTTCAGTTGCTCAGTCATGTCCGACTCTTTGCAACTTCATGGACTGCAACATGCCAGGCTTCCCTGTCCTTTGCCATCTCCCAGAGTTTGCTCAAACTCATGTCCATTGAGTCAGTGATGCCATCCAACCATTTCATTCTCTGTCATCTCCTTCTTCTCCTGCCGTCAATCTTTCCCAGCATCAAGGTCCTTTCCAGTATGATAAATACTTAATATTTATTAAATCTAATTTATTTTCTATCTTCAGTTTTCAGACTTTTTAACCCAGTTATGACTAATATTAAAAAGACTAAAATGTATAATTGGGAGAAAGAAAATGTAGATGGAACAATACCAATTTGGGGTTATCGATGCGGTAAAATTAAAAAAAAATGTTTGATTGGAAGAAAGGTAATTTTGAGTTTTTTTTCCCCAACTGGTCAAAATGTTTCTGCTATCACAAACGTCATCTTTTATTTGCCTTCACTTTGTGCATCTTATTTTTTTTCAATGTACCTCTTCTCCCTGAATACTATTTGCTTTTCTAATTCTACAAATGTATACTGTATATTTTTTTCATTTGACTCTGTGTATATTTTCTTTGTATATAATTTTTTTGTGTGTGATGCGGAGGACTTCCCCAAGGAAATACTTCCCTTAAAAGATTGTTTCAGTAATTATTTTTACTTGTTGAGCCTATCCAGTGGAAGTTTCTTTGAATTCAATGTATAATTCCTTTATAAAAAATACCACTATAATACTAAAATTTAATGAGAGTAAAATAAGAGTGCATTTACAGTTTTTAACCTGACAGATATAAGAGAATTCTGGCAAAATGTAGAATTCTTTAAAAAAAAATTAAAATCTTCCTTATTTTTATTATTTGGTTAAGTTCACTTCAGCCACTCAGTCATGTCCAACTCTTTATGACTGCATGAACTGCGGCATGCCAGGCTTCCCTGTTCATAACCAGCTCCCAGAGATTGCTCAAACTCATGCCCATCAAGTCGGGGTGCCATCCAGCCATCATGTCATCCCCTTCTCCTCCTGCCTAAAATCTTTCCCACCATCAGGGTCTTTTCCAATGAGTCATTTCTTCACATCAGGTGGCCAAAGTATTGGAGCTTTAGCTTCAGCATCAGTCCTTCCAATGAATATTTAGGACTGATTTCCTTTCAACTTGACTGGTTTGATCTTGCAGTCCAAGGGATTCTCAAGAGTCTTCTCCAACACCACAGTTCAAAAGCATCAGTTCTTCGATGCTCAGCTTTCTTTATGGTCTAGCTGTCACGTCCATTCATGACTACTGGAAAAATCATAGCTTTGACTATATGGACCTTTGTTGGTAAAGCAATATCTCTGCTTTTATTATGCTGTCTAGGTTTGTCATAGCTTTTCTTCCCTTTAATTTCATGGCTGCAGGCACCATCTGCAGTGATTTTGGAGCCAAAGAAAGAAGAAGAGGTAGCAAGAATACACAGAAGAACTATACAAAAAAGATCTTAAGACCCAGATAACCACAGTGATGTGATCACTCACCTAGAGCCAGACATCCTGAAGTGTGAAGTCAAGTGGGTCTTAGGAAGCATCACTTCAAACAAACTAGTGGAGGTGATGGAATTCCAGCTGAGCTATTTCATATCCTAAAAAATGATTTTAGGATTTTATTTTTGGCTGTGCTGGGTCTTTATTGTTGCTGCTGCTGCTGCTAAGTCACTTCAGTCATGTCCACCTCTGTGCGACCCCATAGACGGCAGCCCACCAGGCTCCGCCTTCCCTGGGATTCTCCGGGCAAGAACCCTGGAGTGGGTTGCCATTTTGTTCTCCAATGCATGAAAGTGAAAAGTGAAAGTGAAGTCACTCAGTCGTGGCCAGCTCTTCACGACCCCATGGACTGCAGCCCACCAGGCTCCTCCGTTCATGGGATTTTCCAGGCAAGAGTACTGGAGTGGGGTGCCATTGCTTTCTCCTGTCTTTGTTGCTATGTGTGGGCTTTCTCCAGTTTCCTCCAGCAGTGGCCAGATTGAAGTTGCTGTGAGCAGACTTCTCATTACAGTGACTTCTCTTGCTGCCAAGCACAGTCTCTAAAGTGTGCAGACCTCAGTAGTTGTGACACCAGAACTTAGCTGCTTGCGGAATCTTTCCGGACCAGGGACCAAACCTGTGTCTGCTGCATTCACAGGCAGATTCTTAACAAGTGGGCCACCAGGGAAGTCCTGACTGTCTTTCAGTGCACTAATACAGTTCCTACGAATTAGTTATACCAAGAGACCATGGCATGCAGGCAATTGTAGCATACAGCAAAGCTAAATCCACTTCTCCATACTTCACCCCATGACTGTTTCTGGACAGCAATATATACAGATAAGTATGCAGTATATAAATTTCATGCTTAATAATATGAGTAACGTATTGGATTGGCCAAAAAGTTTGTTACTTTATTGTTGCTGCTGCTGCTGCTAAGTCACTTCAGTCATGTCCACCTCTGTGCGACCCCATAGACGGCAGCCCACCAGGCTCCGCCTTCCCTGGGATTCTCCGGGCAAGAACCCTGGAGTGGGTTGCCATTTTGTTCTCCAATGCATGAAAGTGAAAAGTGAAAGTGAAGTCACTCAGTCGTGGCCAGCTCTTCACGACCCCATGGACTGCAGCCCACCAGGCTCCTCCGTTCATGGGATTTTCCAGGCAAGAGTACTGGAGTGCATTGCCATTGCTTTCTCCTGTCTTTGTTGCTATGTGTGGGCTTTCTCCAGTTTCCTCCAGCAGTGGCCAGATTGAAGTTGCTGTGAGCAGACTTCTCATTACAGTGACTTCTCTTGCTGCCAAGCACAGTCTCTAAAGTGTGCAGACCTCAGTAGTTGTGACACCAGAACTTAGCTGCTTGCGGAATCTTTCCGGACCAGGGACCAAACCTGTGTCTGCTGCATTCACAGGCAGATTCTTAACAAGTGGGCCACCAGGGAAGTCCTGACTGTCTTTCAGTGCACTAATACAGTTCCTACGAATTAGTTATACCAAGAGACCATGGCATGCAGGCAATTGTAGCATACAGCAAAGCTAAATCCACTTCTCCATACTTCACCCCATGACTGTTTCTGGACAGCAATATATACAGATAAGTATGCAGTATATAAATTTCATGCTTAATAATATGAGTAACGTATTGGATTGGCCAAAAAGTTTGTTTGGGTTTCTCCATGGAAAAACCCAAACAAACTTTTTGGGTACCTAATATAATCCAATTTTCTCCATTTTTATCCACCAATATTAAAATAATATTTATACAGCCTTACTAATGACCATCTTATTCTGATGTTTGTTTGAACCTCTTTTTTTTACATCTATAAATTCTACAGATTGGAAAATTAGGTTTACAGTTCTAGTTCATGGATAAACTTTGAAATATGCAATTGGCAATAATTTAAAAAATATTTATAGCAACAAAATACACATGAACCTACGAATTCACACAAAGCATAAGTTCTTATTAGATGTGCATCAGTCAGTTCCCTTAGCCATTTCTTAACTGTGGCTCTCTTTTCTTAACTGTGGTTGGTCACTCTGTAGCACCCTAATGCTCTTTTTCATAATGCGAGTATTCTATATATATTGTACATGCATTTAACATCTTACCAATGACATATCAATGTAGAAAGAGAAGGCAAAAATAAATGATAATTTTCTACTTGGGAAATCATGCCTTATTATTTTGTTTGTGTGTTTTTATATTAGTAATGCTCTGCTTTGCTCAGTGCTCAGTCATGTCTGACTCTTTGTAAATCCACGGACTGTAGCCTGCCAGGCTCTTCTGTCTATTTTGCAGGCAAGAATACTAGAGTGGCTTGCCATTTCCTACTCCAGAGGATCTTCCTGATCCAGGGATCAAACCTGTGTCTCCTGAACTGGCAGGCAGATTATCTACCACTGTGCCACCTGGGAGCCCATTTTAGTATTTTATTGTTTAAAATTGAAATTATGAAAATTATTTCATGTTAGCTTTGTGCAAAATATCATGTAGATAGATATGTGTGTGCAGGGTCAGTTGCTCAGCTGTGTCTAACTCTTTGCAATCCCATGGACTGTGGTCCTCCAGGCTCTTCTCTATGGGATTCTCTAGGAAAAAATACTAGAGTAGTTGCCATTTACTCCTCCAGGGGATTTTCCCAACCCAGGGATCATATGTGTGTCTCTTGCATCTTCTATTTTGGCAGGCAGATTCTTTACTACTGAGCCACCTGGGAAGTGTATATGGACAAATATGTACATATATCACTGATATCTATTACCTCAATATTATTCATTAACATTCATTAAATAGATTAACTGCAAATTTAGAGATTGGAGAGATAAACTTTTACAATTAATTATCTTATGAAAGCTGTAATGAGCTAACAGAAATGATGAATTGCCAACTTAATAATAATCATTTAGGTTAAAAAACAATTTGCCTATTGGTTACTGAAAGTTTTAATAATCTAGTCCCTTGAGCCTCTTCCACATTCTTAACACTTATCATTACTTCTCAGCAAAGATATTTCACGGGGTCAAATTTTTTAACTCAAACAAAGCCATCCTGATTGTGAATAGAAGTAGATTTCCCCCTCCCTTAAAAGACTCTTTGAAATCATAAGAGAAGAAATGAAATCTGCTTGTAAAATTGAATGAATTGTCAATTGACCAGTAATACTTGTGCTACTTTCCAGAGGGCAAAATGAAGAATTTTATAAGGTAGAAGAAGGGAAAAACACCATAAAATTGGCATGGATTCTTTCACTGGATAGGAAAAAAAAAAGTGTCACAGACAAAGAAAAGAGACTTTGGACTTGATATATAATGAAAGTGATTTTTCTGAACAGATGAAGCAGATGGCATTTACAAAAGCAACTAAACTTTGTGAATAGTGTAGAGTTTTCTTTGGTTCTCTTCTTTTCAAAGAGCTAACACTTGAGAAACAGTGGGTCTGAAAGATGATTACAAAGCCTTCACTCCTGTAGAACCAGCTCAAATTTAACCCTTGGTACTTCTAAGTAACTGAATTCAATCAATAGCTAGTATTTCTTCTGAAAAAAACATGGCATATGTTTGGGGAACAGTATTATACATGGTTACGATTTGTTACTATTTTTACAAAATTCATGCTAAAACTAGGGCATGATGTATAATAAATCAAGGACAAATTTGCAAACTTTAAAAATTAATATAATTGACCAATCTTTCCAGAAAGTAAGGAATTTCAAGACTCCATTGTCAACATATACCATAAAGCAGGTGATTGATAAATATTCTTTCCACATCATTTGAAGACTATCAGAGTAATTTGAATATCAACTATAGAGACTGGTAATAAATTTGTATCAGTATTCCTCAGGAATAAATGCAATGTATTTATATATATATATATAGCGGATTCAGTTCAGTTGCTCAGTCGAGTCCGATTCTTTGCAGCTCCATGAACTGCAGCACACCAGGCCTCCCTGTCCATCACCAACTCCGAGAATTCACCCAAACCCATGTCCATTGAGTTGATGATGCCATCCAACCATCTTATCCTCTGTCGTCCCCTTCTCCTCCTGCCCTCAATCTTTCCCAGCATAAGGGTCTTTTCCTATGAGTCAGCTCTTCACATCAGGTGGCCAAAGTTTTGGAGTTTCAGCTTCAGCATCAGTCCTTCCAATGAACACCCAGGACTGATCTTCAGAATGGACTCGTTGGAACTCCTTTCAGTCCAAGGGACCCTCAAGAGTCTTCTCCAACACCACAGTTCAAAAGCATCAATTCTTCAGCACTCAGCTTTCTTTATTTGGCTCAGAGGTTAAAGCATCTGCCTCCAATGCAGGAGACCTGGGTTCGATCCCTGGGTCAGGAAGATCCCCTGGAGAAGGAAATGGCAATCCACTCCAGTATTCTTGCCTGGAGAATCCCATGGATGGATCGCAAAGAGTCGGACATGACTGAGTGACTTCACCTTCAGCTTTCTTTATAGTCCAATTCTCACATCCATACATGACCACTGGTAAAACCATAGCCTTGACTAGATGGACTTTTGTTGACAAAGTAATGTCTCTGCTTTTTAATATGCTGTTTAGGTTGGTCATAACTTTCCTTCCAAGGAGTAAGTGTCTTTTAATTTCATGGCTGCAATCACCATCTGCAGTGATTGTGGAGGCCAGAAAAATAAAGGCAACCACTGTTTCCACTGTTTCCCCATCTATTGGCCATGAAGTGATGGGACCGGATGCCATGATCTTAGTTTTCTGAATGTTGAGCTTTAAGCCAACTTTTTCACTCTCCTCTTTCACTTTCATCAAGAGGCTCTCTAATTCCTCTTCACTTTCTGCCCTAAGAGTAGCGTTGTCTGCATATCTGAGATTATTGAGATTTCTTCCAGCAATCTTGATTCCAGCTTGTGCTTCCTCCAGCCCAGCGTTTCTCATGATGTACTCTGCATATAAGTTAAATAAGTATGGTGACAATATACAGCCTTGACGTACTCCTTTTCCCATTTGGAACCAGTCTGTTAGGAATATTAAATTCATAGTTCATATAAAGACATGCCACTAAAAATATAACTTTGATCTTGTTCAGCTAAGATAATTGGCTAAAATTAAACAGGAAGGAAGAGTCTTGGTTTCAATGAAGTTTAGAGTTTTATGTTCATATTGCTTAGAACCCTACATTTTACAGATAATAAAATTGAAGCTTTAGCAAGTCAAATATTTACATCTCATGGATAATAACCACCATACCTTGGAATAATAGCCAATTTATAATATCCTAAAATATAGGCATTCAAGTTTTTTATGTCTTGTTCTCTATTTCCTTCCATCAGTAGTTAGCTTATTTTTTTCCATTGATATATTTTCTATTTAAATGTTATTGACTCTAAATTTTTATGTCTTGCTCAGATATCTCCCCTCCCACTTAAACTCATATATCCAGCTACCTGTCATTGGTTTTTACAAGCTCTTCAAAGTCATCTTACTCCAAAGGAAGCTCTTCCTCCTTATAAATTCAGCTTTTAAATACAATATCTCTAATTGACTCAGCTTCCAAGCCAGAAAACTGGATGTTATCCTTGATGATTCCATTCCCTCTACTCTCATATCTAGTCAATCATATATTTTAAAATAGCTGTCATTTCTTATCAAAGTAGTTTCTATACCCTTATTCTTTACCCTCAGTTTTATCCAACAGCCTAGTAAGATAAAACTCTAGCAATCAGGCTAATATGAATCCTCTAAATTAGTTTAACCAAACTATAATTTCTTGATCACACTTTATCTGCCTGAATTAGACTCTCCTGTGTGTGCTATTTACTTTGGGTAATGATATATGAACAATTTTAAATATCTTTATTTTACATTTATTTATATGATCAATTAATCCTTTCTATTTATTACTGATCTTTCTGGAAAATGTTTTCAGTAGGTACCGATTACCACACACCCAAGTTTAAGTAAGATTATAACAAAGTATAGCATATCACATCAATTTTTATATTGATTTTTAATTTAGTTGCATTCTGGGAAAACAATTTGAATTTTGTAGTTTCTCATTTAGCTTGAGATTACCCAGAAGCAGACTTGGAGACACATAGTACAAGTAATTTAATGTGCAAGTATCCTATTAAGGAGATGATTCTATTAAACAGAAAGTGAAGAAATGAGATTGGAAAAGGAAGGAAAAATAATACATAATGCAGAAGTCTCCCACCAGGGAGGTAATAGGGTTGAGATATTTGCATGGCTGAGGTACTTCTATGTCAGAGTTTCCCCTTAAGGTCTGAGGGGAATGGAGTCAGTGGTTAATGCACTTGCAAGGCAGAGAGAGAACAGATTTTACCAAAGAAATCACATACTGAAAGCTGCAAGTCAGATCAACCCACACCGAGATGTTATTTGCTAAATCCATCACACAGTTCTTCAAGACAATACAAGCTAAAGTGCCATAATCCATGTCTAGGCTGCCTGGTGGCTCAGATGGTAAAAAAGCTGCCTGCAATGCAGGACACCTGGGTTAGATCCCTGGGTCAGGAAAATTTCCTGAAGAAGGGAATGGATACCCACCCCAGTAGTCTTGCCTGGAGAATTCCATGGACAGAGGAGCCTGGTCGGCTGTAGTCCATGGGGTCGCAAAAAGTCAGACACAACTAAGTGACTGACACTTGTTTTAGGTGGCACAAACTGAAAAATATAAACAGTAGCACAAAATATAAGACTTTCACTTCAGGAGTGACGGAATCTGTGACTGGATATACCCTCCTTCTGTAAAAAACTGAGAACCAGGACAAAGTATATGAAACAATTGTTTTCAGACACTGCACGCCAAACTCTGCAGGAAGATGATCTCTGAAAGAAGAGAAACAAGGGATTGAGCTTCCAAACAGCACAGGACCTCAGTGCAGAGAAAAACAAAATGTAAGTGTTAGTCACTCAGTCGTGTCTGACTCTTTGCAACCCCATGGACTGTAGCCCTCCAGGTTCCCCTGTCCATGGAATTCTCCAGGGCAGAATACTGGAGTGGGTTGCCACTTCCTTCTCCATGGGATCTTCCTCATGTAGGGGTTGAACCCAGGTCTCTTGCAATGCAAGCTGGTTCTTTACTCTGTGAGCTACCAGGGAAGCCCCCCGCCCTTGTGCAGTGAAGCAGATTCTAAATACCACCACAATCTTATGGAGCTGAAGAAACTTCAGTTCAAGGAGACTGAGGTGTCTTTTATTTGCAGGCCAATCTATCAGAGAGTTGGAATGTACTTAGAGAAATATGAAATTCATTCTTCATTTTATGAGGCCAGAATTGCCCTGTACCAATATTAGACAAATGTATAAGAAAATGAATCTACAGATCAACAATCTTCATTAGCATAGATGCAAAAAAGCCTCCATAAAACTTTAGCAAGTCAAATCAAGCACTAAATAAAATGCATTAGATGTTCTGACCAAATAAGTGTTATCACAGGAATGTAAGTATAGTATAATACTGAAAACCAAAACTGTGGAATATTAACCGCAATAATCTTCTTGATTTTTTTTTTTGTTAATAGAATAAAGAAGAATAAGCATATAATTATCTCAATACAAACAGAAAGAAATAATTCCTGTCAAATGCTCTACACCTAAGCTATTTTCCTTGGGATTCGGTTAATATTTGTCACCATGTTTTCTCAACCATCCAGGAGTGAAATATAGCTAATGTCAAGTGGAGACCTGGGAAAATGTTTGATGGTAAAGCGAGGTTCTCATATTTTCTGAAAATAGCTAGAAACTATTAACCTTGTGTCTTGAGTTAGTTTGGGCTGATATAATTGAATACTATGAACAATAGAACTTGATTTCTTACAGTTTTGGAGGCTGCAAGTCCAGGATCAAGGTGCCAACAGGGTTGCATTCTTAGTGAAGGCCTCCTGGTTGGTTTGCAGATAGATGGCCATCGTCTTCTCGTATCCTCACGTAATGCCAAGGACAAGAGCTCTGCGGGAGTCTCTTCTGCAAGGAAACTAATCTCATTCATGAGGCCTCTACCCTCATGAACAAAGCCCCCACCTTCTCAAACCTATTAGAGGTTAGGATTTCAACATATGAATTTTGGGGGGACACAAGACGTTTAGTCTGTAACACCTAGTCATGAGATACTACAGTGTGCAAACAGCTTGAGAAAGTCTGCTGAAGGGAAAGGTTGAATCCAGTGATTGCTAGTCAGCTCAATGTTGATGTCTGAAGTTTTCTTTAGGTAAACGGTAAATGACAGCAGGACCAGGCTGGGCCATGGTGAGAGGAGAAATTGTCTTCCTCTCCCAGATCACTGCTCTTTGACTCTTTGTCTTCTGCCCATGCTTGCCCCTCACATGCCTCATCCCTCTTGCACCCAGTAGTGCCCCATAGGTGGGTGACAGTGATCTCCTGTTGCCATGGACATGACTCTATCAGAGAAAGTTGGGTGCATAGATGAGTCAATTTACCTTGAAATTTTACTCCTTTCCTACCAAACTTCTATCATACTAAATGAGATAGCCAGCATCCACTGAACATTCGTCCCTTATCCCAGTAGTAAAAAGGAGGCAGGAGAGAAATGACAAAAGGTCACAGATTGTTAAAATATAATAATGAGTGTCACAAGGCTTGTTGCTTTGAAATACCAGCGCCTTTACATTTTTCAAAAGCCAGGTAATGATCTGCCTAATTTTAAGCAGCAAAAGCATCTAATTAAAAGAACTTGACAAGGATACAGTAGTAAAAAGGAGGCAGGAGAGAAATGACAAAAGGTCACAGATTGTTAAAATATAATAATGAGTGTCACAAGGCTTGTTGCTTTGAAATACCAGCGCCTTTAGATTTTTCAAAAGCCAGGTAATGATCTGCCTAATTTTAAGCAGCAAAAGCATCTAATTAAAAGAACTTGACAAGGATAAACTCTCACCAATAGATACACTGCTATGTGACATGGAATGATCTGGTTGCCTTGAAGACTCATTAATCTGTGTTACTCAAACTCACTATGTATGGACAAAATACATAACTTCAGTTTTGGGGGAGCACAAGAGCTGTATAATCCCTGGTGTCCTTAGCTAACACCAGAGTTTACTTTTAAGATGTTAAAGTAAACTTAATTCTTAGGATAAATCTCATTTGGTCATGGTGGGGTTCCACGGCATTACTCTTGTCTTGAGCTAGATCATTATTTATTGTGGGAGGCTGTTCTATGCATTGAAGGCTTTTAACCAGTATTACAGATGCTTTCCAACTATAAGCCAATAGCAAACCCAGAGTAATAGCAATGAAATATGTCTTGGGGCATGTCTTCTTTTTGGATAAAACAAATAAATGCTAACGAATCCACTTGAAAATGTAGGAGACATAAGAGAAGTGGGTTCAATCCCTAGGTTGGGAAGAACCCCTGGAGTGGGAAAGAGCAACCCACTCTAGTATGCTTGCCTGTGAAATTCCACGGACAGAGGAGCCTGGCAAGTTCGGATCCGAGGAATTGCAAAGAGTTGGACATGACTGAGTTACTGAGCACGATAGCACAGACATACATTTCCAGTTCAGTTCAGTCACTCATTGTGTCCAACTCTTTGCGACCTCATGGCCTACAGCACACCAGGCCTCCCTGTCCATCACCAGACCCTGGAGCTTGCTCAAACTCTTGTCTATCGAGTGGGTGATGCCATCCAACCATCTCATCCTCTGTCATACCCTTCTCCTCCTGCCTTCAATACTTCCCAGCATCAGGGTCTTTTCCAGTGAGTCAGTTCTTCACATCAGGTGGCCAAAGTATTGGAGTTTCAGCTTCAACATCAGTCCTTCTAGTGAATATTCAGGACTGATCTCCTTTACAATGGACTGGTTGGATCTCCTTGCTGTCCAAGGGACTCTCAAGAGTCGTCTCCAACACCACAGTTCAAAAGCATCAATTCTTCGGCACTCAGCTTTCTTTATAATCCAACTCTCACATCCATACATGACTATTGGGAAACCATGGCTTTGACTAGGTGGACCTTTGTCAGCAAAGTAATGTCTCTGCTTTTTAATATGCTGTCTAGGTTGGTCATAGCTTTTCTTCCAAGGAGCAAGCGTTTTTTAATTTCATAGCTGCAGTCACTATCTGCAATGATTTTGAAGCCCAAGAAAATAAGTCTCTCACTGTTTCCATTGTTTCACTATCTATTTGCCATGAAGCAATGAGACCATATGCCATGATCTTAGTTTTCTGAATGTTGAGTTTTAAGCCAACTTTTTCACTCTACTCTTTTGCTTTCATCAAGAGGCTCTTTAGTTCTTCTTCACTTTCTGCCATAAAGGTGGTGTCATCTGCATATTTGAGGTTATTGAGGCGGGAGGAGAAGGGGACGACCGAGGATGAGATGGCTGGATGGCATCACTGACTCAATGGATGTGAGTCTGAGTGAACTCCGAGAGATGGTGATGGACAGGGAGGCCTGGCGTGCTGCGATTCATGGGGTCGCAAAGAGTCGGACACGACTGAGCGACCGAACTGAACTGAACTGAACTGTGGTCTGTCTCTCTCTCTGCCCACAGATCCTTCTGCAGACTTGACCCATCTGGCTTCCACCATCTGCAAAATGATCTGTGGGCAGACAGAGGGTACACAGTGTGGCCATTCCTCAAGCCTTTACTTTAGCTGGGCCCTCTTTTGTTTCTTCTTTGAATGGTTGTGGCTTCTCAGGCATCCAGGGAGCTTTGGAGTGTTTATCATTTCCATACGCAGGTTATCATCATTAAATTTCTGGCTGGTTTACACATTTGCCAACTTAGATTGTAAGCTCTGGTTAGCAGATCTGGGGGTCTGCTCTGTTTGTTCCTAATTAAGCTTGCAAATTACCCTGCTTTGTGTGATGGTCTCAGCCTGTCCATAACTGAGCAGCCCTCATGGTTCTTATGATTGAAAAACACCCTTGGCCTTAAACATTAAAAAATTTTGAGAAAAAATGCTTATTATTTATCTGGAAATTACAGATATATCTGGGGACACAAAGAGATGTGAGGTGAGAGAGAGGGCAAGCAAGCAGGCCTAGGGTTCTGCTTTTATTGGAGTTAAAGCTGAGGTTCTGGGATTTCTGGCATCACTCTTTATTGGTAAATGTAAAACATAAGTAAGAGGAGGAATTTAAAGAGCAGGAGGAGAAAAAAAGCAATCCAAAAGGTCAGTTATCAAAATTAGCCAATACATCAGCAGATACTTCCTTGAAGTGAATATTTAAGCAATCAAAGTTTAAGTCAGGCACTTGCATTATAAAAGGAAAAGACAACAGTCTGGACTTATACTGCATAGGTAGATACCACCACCAGCCATGGGCTTGTATCCCCCTCTCCAAGTCAATTCCATTCATTCTAGTAGCAAAGATTCTGGATTTACCAGGCCAACTATACCCTGGTTAAACCCACTGGGCCACCTGGGCAGGGAATTCAGAAGTATCTCCTGGCAAGAAAACCTCAGACTAAGCTGTTCTTACCTAAGGTTTCAGCATTACTTTAATACACACTTCTCAAGTGTTGGATAGGATATGAGACCTGAAAATGTTCTAGTGGTAATGTAAAATTAGACAACAATATTGCAATTAGTTGGGGAAGGGAACCAGGAAATAATTTGAAATGATAAAAATATTTTACATGTTGATGATAGTGGTGGTTACATGAGAATATGCATTTGTTAAATCTTATTAAAATTTTTTTCTTCATTTTTATGTAAATTAAAACTCACTACAATTGATTTAAAATTAAAATATTTCTTGAAGACAGTTTATAAGATGTTATTTATCAGACTGAAGATGCTCCCTTTTACTTTTATTTTGCTAAGAATTTTACATTGTAAATGAGTATTTTTTAATTAATTGATTTATTTTAATTGGAGAATAATTACTTTCCAATATTATGATTTTTTTGCCATACAACAACATTAATCAGCCACATGTATACATGTGTCCCCCTCATCCTGAACTCCCTCCCACCTCCCTCCCTACCCCATCCCTCTGGGTACCCTGCTTCATGTATCAAACTTGCCCTGGTCAACTATTTTACATATGGTAATGTACATGTTTCAAAGCTATTCTCTCAAATTATCTCACCCTCGTCTTCTCCCACTGAGTCCAAAAGTCTGTTCTTTACATCTGTGTCTCCTTTGCTGCCCTGCATGTAAGATTGTTGGTACTATTTTTCTAAATTCCATATATATGAGTTAATATACAGTATTTGTCTTTCATAAATGTCTTAAATTTTATAAAATTATTTTATTTTGGCTTTCTTGAAATTCCTTAATATACTAATGTGACTAATTACATATAAAGAATTTCTAAATTTTTAGTTGGAAATAACTACAAATCTACAGTGAAGCTTTAAGAATAGTGCAGAGAATCTCACATAACCATTACCCTCATTGCTTATGGCTACTATTTTCCAAATCACTTTATCATGAACCATTTGAAAGTAAAGTATATTATAGCTCATTTTTTTCTAAATGCATCAAGGTATATTTACAAAAAATAAAGCATCTTCTCCCATAATCTAGTACAGTTATCAGTTTCCATGTATTCCATTCATCTATTTTTATATTTATTTGTATAAAATGTGTGCTGTGCTTAGCCGCTTAGTCATGTCCTACTCTTTGTGACCCCGTTTTCCATAGCCCACCAGCCTCCTCTGTCCATGGAGATTCTCCAGGAAAGAATACTGGAGTCTGTTGCCATGCCCTCCTCCAGGGGATCTTCCCAACCCAGGATCGAACCCAGGTCTCCCACATTGTAGGCCAATTCTTTATGTCTGAACCACGAGGGAAGCCCTAAAAAAGTAAGTGTAGTTAAAAATCTAATAATGATAATGTTGACCTAAAATAAATAGATACGAGATATTTTCCCAAGAGGCATGAATTTATTTGGGATCAGCAGAAAATTGCAAAGATCAGCATCTACAAACATGGAGTTCCAAGTGCAAGTTGCCACAGGGCAAGGGAAAGAGAATGCTTTTATAGAGAGGAGAAGAGAGTTGAAAGGCTGATAGTAAACAAAGAAAGTAAGCCTTACTTTTTGTTGGCTGAGTCCTTGCCAGGAAAGAAGAGTCTTTCCTCTTTTTGGTCTCTGCTGCTGTCAACAGGACATATGAACTTGTTTCCCAGCTCTATTAGATGAAGTGTCTATTAATTTTTTCATATATTTTCCTCTTTTTATCAAATTCTTTCTCTGAAAACATCATTGATCAGCAGTCCAGTTTCCTAGTTTCAGCAACTTTGTCCCTCAATGCCAGAAAGGACCTTTCCTCGGTGTGTTTCTAGTCAGAGGGAAAGTGCACGGATTAAAAACTTATTGAGGTCACATTTGAGTAACAAGGAAGGATAAGAGGGAGAACTTTCATGTGATTTTAATCTAGAATTTATAGTTTTCAGAAAACAGTGGGTCCGTTGCTTAGAGTACATAGTCTATGAACACACCAAGTGCTTTCGATTAAAGTGGAAGAGTTTGTTACTTGTGACACATAAGGAGACAGGAAAAAGTTGTCAAAGCACTGTCTCCCTGAATAGCTGAATAGGGAGGATTTTAAGCCTAATTGTTGTTGCTCAGTCACTAAATTGTGCCCCACTCTTTGTGACCCCATGGACTGCAGCACACCTGGCTTCCCTGTCCTTCACAATCTCCTGGAGTTTGCTCAAACTCATGTTCATTGAGTTGTGATACCATCCAACCATCTCATCCCCTATCGTTCCCTTTTCCTTCTGCCCTCAATCTTTCCCAGCATCAGGGTCTTTTCCAATGAGTCAGCTCTTCACATCCGGTGGCCAAAGTATTGGAACTTCAGCTTTAAGCCTACGTGGCATGCATATTCATGAAAGGGGAGGCGGGTCATTATAATGAGACAAGGGTTATGCAAAGGTTACTCCAGGTTGCCAAAAACCACAAGCAAGCAGATGCTTGGCTTTCTATGTGCACTGTTCTATCTTGTTGACTGGACTCTAGTGTCTGGAACTTTCTGCAACTCAATGTTTAGTTCCTGCAAAACAATGCACACTTTGATTTCACTTCCTTTTCCCCTTTTTCCTACTGTTGCCTCACTATGTTATCAAGGTCATAGACACTGAAGATCAACTGAAGCTTTATGTCATTATGAAAGCTTTAGTGACAGACTTCCACTAAGCTTGATCCAGATATCTTGAGAAAGCTGTCTCCTCAGATGTTATCTGCTTTAACTCCAGAAAATCTTTGTTTTTTGGTTACCAGATAACATGCAAATCCAGTCAGGGTTTGATGCTTTCCTTAGATGTGTCTCATGTATCCAAGAGTCCATTCCTTAGAGTAGGGCAGCCCAGAGTTTGGTTAGCAGTGCTTGATGGGGCCTCTCCAGTGAGGATGAAGAGTTCTTTTGGAGGTGTCTTTTCTAATAAGTGAAGCTTCCCTGGTGGCTCAGACTGTAAAGCATCTACCTGCAGGAGATTTAGGAGACCTGGGTTCCATCCCTGGGTCAGGAAGACCCCCTGAAAAAGGAAATGGCAACCCAGTCCAGTATTCTCGCCTGGAGAATCCCCATAGATGGAGAGACCTCTCAGGCTGCAGTCTACTGGGTCACAAAGAGTTGGACATGACTGAGTGACTAATGCTTTCATTTTCACTTTCTTTTTCCAATAGATGAAATCTTCCTTTTATAAGGTGTGATGTTTAAGCTCTTTGTCTCCTGTGAAAAGATCATTCTGCCAAAGCATGGTATTTTTAGTCGAGGCAATAAGACCTTTGCAATGTTGGAGTATCTCTCCTTTTATCAGTTGTGGATCCAGAGAAAGAGAAACCAGATTTGTTGTGCATTGTGTGACTGTCTCAAAAGGTAAGAGTTTTCTGAGTTCCAAAAGGGATTAGATCTGAGATTAAGAAGAACCAACAGCAATGCTTTTGGACAAGGTACTAGGAAAGCCTCTACAAATTTTGCCAATTGGTTCATAATAATGCCATTTGTGTTCAACTAGATGAGAAAACTGAGGGTGGTAAACACAGTGAAATTGTAAAACCAGCCAAATAGCACAGGCTTGTTGAAACACCTGGCTATTCAAATGGCTCCCTCAATCACTATGAAGTTTAAGAGGCACTCTCCAGGTAGGGGTTATCTTTCCTAAAAAGACTTTAACCACAGAAGAGGTAATTCCCTGTCTCCAAGAGAAGGCTTTGCAAAGAGTCGGACACGACTGAGCGACTGAACTGAACTGAACTGAACTGAAGAGAAGGCTTCAGTCCAGTGTGAAACATACAGATCATGACTAAAATATATTTATATCATGAGATGGAGAAAGTTGTATGGAATACATTTCCCATTTCTGAGTCTTCAAATGGTCCATCAGACAATTAAAAATATCCAGGAGATATAAATCCATGCTTTTCTGGGTGGTACTTTGGACAAATGGGACAAATGAAGTAGGCATTTTGTTTATTAATTGTTAATGTTTGTTAACATTAACAAACATTGTTGTTACATTTCTTGTTAATGTCTCTCACCAATATTGGTTTATGAATGCTATTATTTTATCAGTATATCAGTGTCTAGATGTATGTACTATGGAGAGGAGTGAGAATTTTACAGTTATTCGTTGGTCCCATGAGTTATTCATTGGTCCAAACCAGGACACTCTTTTTATCAAACCAGCCATTGTTGAATTAAAACTCTTGCTTTTGCTTTTCTGAGACCAACTGTTGGGCTTTTCTAGCCAGTTTTTAGCATTTGGGGAAATATCTCTTTGGATCATAACAGAGATTTGGTTCCTACTGATCCCTTTAACGGCAGCATTTCTTGTGGAAATATTATTAGCAAGGTGACTTCCCTTAGTGTCAGAGTCAAGTTTAGAATGCCTCTGAATCCTTTTTATTTATTTTTGGCTGCCCTGGGTCTTTGTTGCTGCAGGTGAACTTTCTCTACTGGTGGCGAATGCGGGTTCCTCTTCATGTGGTGCACAGGCTTCTCATTGCAGTGCCTTCTCTTGTTGTTGAGCATGGGCTCACATGGGCTTCAGTTGTTCGGGTCCCCGGGCTTTGTTGATCCTCTTCTTGTGGAATCTTCCCAAACCAGGGTTCAAATTGATATCCCTTGCATTGGCAGGTGTATTCTTAACTACAAGGAAGTCCAGCTCTGAATCTTAATAATAGCCAAATAGTAGCTAAACTAGCAGGTATTGCATCCAGTAATTCCTGAACATAGAGGCCAATTTAAATTTTATATCCACTGGCTATAAGGTCCATAAATTTGGGTCAGGGTTCTTATAATTAAGTATAACATATGGAAATTTGGCCATAAGTGAGAAATTTGGAATCCAATTTTGGCAGTAGCCAAGTAACCCAAAAAAACCTTGCAGTTGGCACTTAGTTTTGGCTTTGGGAAAACAAAGAAATAGAGGAAAACAACAGAATGGGAAAGACTAGAGAGCTCTTCAAGAAAATTAGAGATACCAAAGGAACATTTCATGCAAAGATGGGCTCGATAAAGGATAGAAATGGTATGGACCTAACAGAAGCAAAAGATATTAAGAAGAGGTGGCAAGAATGCATAGAAGTGTACAAAAAAGACCTTCACAACCCAGATAATCACAAAGGTGTGATCACTCACCATGAGCCAGACATCCTGGAATGTGAAGTCAAGTGGGCCTTAGGAAGCATCACTACAAATAAAGCTAGTGGAGGTGATGGAATCCCAGTTGAGCT
>SJYT01002793.1:0-27038 GCA_006410635.1 Cephalophus harveyi
AAACGCTGGGCTGGATGAAGCACAAGCTGGGGTCAAGATTGCCAGGAGAAATATCAATAATCTCAGATATGCAGATGACACCACCCTTATGGCAGAAAGTGAAGAGGAACTAAAGAGTCTCTTGATGAAAGTGAAAGAGGAGAGTGAAAAACTTGGCTTAAAACTGAACATTCAGAAAACGAAGATCATGACATCTGGTCCCATCACTTCATGGCACACACATGGGGAGACAATGGAAGACTTTATTTTGGGGGGCTCCAAAATCACTGCAGATGGTGACTACAGCCATGAAATTAAAAGACGCTTGTTCCTTGGAAGAAAAGTTATGAGCAACCTAAACAGCATATTAAAAAGCAGAGACATTACTTTGCCAACAAAAGTTCGTTTAATCAAAGCTATGGTTTTTCCAGTAGTCATGTATGGATATGAGAGTTGGATTATAAAGAAAGCTAAACACTGAAGAATTGACGTTTTTGAACTGTGGTGTTGGATAAGACTCTTGAAAATCCCTTGGACATCAAGGAAATCCAGTCAGTCCATCCTAAAGGAAATCAGTCCTGAATATTCATTGGAAGGACTGATGCTGAAGCTGAAACTCTGATACTTTGGCCACCTGATGGGAAGAGCTGAGTCATTTGAAAAGAAGACCCTGATGCTGGGAAAGATTGAAGGTGTGAGGAGAAGGGGATGACAGATTATAAGATGGTTGGCTGGCATCACCGACTCAATGGACATGTGTTTGAATAAGCTCCAGGAGCTGGTGATGGACAGGGAGGCCTTATGTGCTGCAGAACGGGGCTGCAAAGGGTTGGACATGACTGAGCTCTGAACTGAAGTGAACTGAATGCTTAGTTCAGTATAAACTAAATATAAACTATAAAATATAACTTCCTAGTTGTCTGTATACTGCTAAGCCCAAGATAATTTATGTTCTCATAACATTTATAAAATGAAAATATTGACAGACTTTTCTACATAGGCAAAATACAAGTGAATGTCTATTGTATAAAAAATACTGAGAGGACAGATTGCAGGGAGCAAAGTAAGGTAAGGTATGAAGAGCTATTCAACTGAACAGAATTATATATATATGTGTGTGTGTGTAATCTGTTATGTGTGTGTATATGTGCATATAAAAGTACAGTGATTTCACCAAAATATTTGTTATTATACCAAAAAAATTCTAGCCAAAGATACCACTATATTACTTTCTATACTTTTGTTATTTTATAAAAAATTATTTGTGTCTATCTAGCTAACCATTTATCAAGTGGATCTACATCAAATGTGCATATTATGGAGGACAGCTAGCAAAGAAGTTATTTTTTATTTCTCTTAGCTTGTGTGCTAAGCTTAAAGCTGAAACTCCAGTACTTTGGCCACCTCATGCGAAGAGTTGACTCATTGGAAAAGACTCTGATGCTGGGAGGGATTGGGGGCAGGAGGAGAAGGGGACGACCGAGGATGAGATGGCTGGATGGCATCACCCACTCGATGGACATGAGTCTGAGTGAACTCCAAGAGATGGTGATGGACAGGGAGGCCTGGCGTGCTGCGATTCATGGGGTCGCAAAGAGTCAGACACGACTGAGCGACTGAACTGAACTGAACTGTGTGCTAAGAGAAGCATGGAGCATGAGGTAGAAGGAACTCTGGACAGTTCTGTTAACTTGAGCCAAGTGAAAGGAAGTAGTGAAGATCAAAATGCTTTCTTTTTAATCGCCTGTCACATTTTCTTAGAATATGCTTAAATGACAATGATGCGTGACTGAATGATCACTCAGTAATAGCTTTATCTCCTCTTCAATCCAAATGAATTTGTTTTTAAGATTTTGCTGTCCTTAGCTTTATTGTTTTTTTATTTTCCATTTGAAAAATGTTATTCCTTATTTACATTTTTTGAGCCTCAGTTTATATGTTTTCTCTGTTTTTATTTACTTGGTTATATTTTTTGAATTGTGAATTTTTAATTTTATTTGTCTCTACACACATTATTATCAACATGTTTATCTTAGATGTGTTAAAGAACAGAAAAAAAAAAAGCTGAATTTTATTTTTTCACTTTTCATATCTTTTGTTCCTTGTCACCCAAGGAGTTACTAAATGGAACTTTGAATCTCCAGTTTTCCTCTCACTCAGCACTCCATTGCTTCTTTTACTGATAACACTTTACAGATTGTCTTTTCAGATAGTGGGATATAGTCAACACTGATATTTTTTCTGATCGATCAAACCAGCTTCCTTTGTTGCTTACTGGCGACAGGGTTAGTGATTTTGCTCACATCACTGTCAGACACAATATTATTGAAGTGTTAAAAATGTATTTTCAACTATTTTTTAGACCAATTTAGAGACTGAGGGAAAGCTATAAATATGCAATCATTTTGCAAAACTTCCTGCCCTAAAGGATTAGACATTGAGGTGAGTCTTTCTTTCCTATTGCTTCAGGAAGTTACTTGACAATTCTGAGGAATTTTTTGCAGCAGAGTGCTGTGGTTGTAAAGCAGAGGGATTTCTCTTGGTAAACACAAAAGCTTATTCTGTGCTGAGATCCCGAACGTGAGATTACCACCATGAGAGGCCTGGTCCTCAGCTAAGGCCTAAGAACTCAACTTGGCTGTTTGCTAAATTCAATTAGACTCTGGGGTTCTTATATTTATCAAGATCATAGGAGATCTACTGTATACATCATGAATGTCTGTTTCTAACTTACGGTGAGAATTTTATGAAATGGAAGGACTACTCACATTAATTCAGCATGAGGAATTTCTCCTTGTAGCATTCTGTGTATCAGTGGATTATTGTGTGATCATAGAATCAAAGCACTGTAGGGAACAGAATTTTCAGTAGTCTCAGGTTAAGATAGCTTACAGATAGCTCATTTTCCCAAAAGCCATGTCTTGGCACCAATATAATCCTAGCTTTCGATATTCTTGGTAAACATTTCCTTTCTCCTGCATAGTTCTTGAAAGAACATTATGCCTTCTATGACTCTTATTTTCTATTCTTCCATTAATCATTAGCACTTTTTTCTAGGAGGTATGTGATGTCTCTAGAGATACTAGTGACTTCATTAAAGTACATTTACCTAAAAATATTCTACTGCAAATCCCAGTCATCACCTTACTCTTGTTTCCTTTAATAATGCCAATAATAATGACCTGCTGAATAATGCCAATAATTTTTAACCTACTAGTTTTGTCATGGTTTGTTAACCCTGTACACTCACAGGAATCACATGTAGCAAATGTTAAGATGCAGGTACTTGGGACTCATGCCAGTCCAACTAAATTTGAATCTTAAAGTGAAGTAGGGAAGTATATTTTTAAAATACCCACCAGTTACTGTGATGAACCACCATGGCTAAAAACCACTAGTTTATACATTTGGCTCAATTATGAAGGTACATGATTTTCTGCAAGGATAAGAGGAAATTTGCTACATCCAATCATCTGCTATATTTGATATATGCCTCTCCTGACCTAAGTAACTTCCACTTTTGAGAGTTGAGAATAAAAGAATCATCACTGGGTTCCTTCTCAATCATACACTGAAATATATCAACAGTGATGAAGGTTGTTGGCTGTGGAGATGATTTTAAATGCTAACAAGAGCTAACCTCTATCATGAGCAGATCATGTGCCACATACCAGGTGATTTACTTCTGTGAACCTCTCCATTCATTTTTTGTTTCATTTGACAGTTATGTTTTAAGTAATAGATATATAACTGTATTTCATGAAGCAAACACCTGGTAATAAATATAATTAATTCAGAACCTAAAAATATGTATTTTACTTAAACGTGGAGGGAAAAACTTCAAAAGCAGAGTGTGCTGTCCTGCTAAGATCATGCATTCAAAGTATTCATCTGTCTCGTCTCAACATCCCCATTTTACAATAAAATGAATGGAAACACATAGACAGATCAAAAAACTGTTTACAGTACCAAAGACCATAAATGACAAACAGATTGAAATCCTCTTATTGTAACTCCAGAGTCTTCTATTTTTAAGGAAAAAAAAATCATTTATTCTTTATTCCAAACAACGGACAATATAACTCAACAATGCACATTACTGGAAAAACACAACTGCAACTATAATTCTCATGTTAAGCTAAAGAACTGCTAATCACATTAATGCATTAGAAAAATAAAAATTAATTTACTACACATTATAAATTAAAATATTAATATTTAATATTTTCAGTTCAAACATATACAACTGTCAGAGTAAAATGTTCCCAAAAAATCTTCTTTGTTATAGTAAAGACAATACAAATTTGAGCATTTCAGTAAATCATTACACTAGAAAGAGGGGTTACTTTGCAGAAATGTGTGTATGTGTACAGATCTCTAGAGCTTTCAGGAAGTTTGGTAAAATCAGGGACTAACGAGGACAGAATCTTATGTCAGAGCATTAACCACTACTTTGTATTACCTTCCATTCACTCAATAAGCACACCGGGTAAAAGATAGCAAAACAAAACAAGCGTCAAATAAAACAGAAGAGTTGGGCAACAAAATTTTAAAGTTAACAGCTAAGAGTACATCAAACTAAAAATCTTCTGCACAGGAATATAGTGGAAAAAAAGAAAAAACAAAACCTAGAGAATGGGAAAATATTTGCAAACCATGTATTTGATGAAGGGTTAATATTCAAACTATAGTAAGAACTCAGGCAACTCAATAGCAAAAATATCCCAAATAACCCAACTGAAAAATGATTGAAGGGCCTGGATAAACATTTCTGCCAAGAAAGACCAACATGTACATGAAAGACCAACAGGTACATAAACAGATGTTCAGCATCAAGAGTCAGTAGGGAAATTCAAAACAAAACAACAACAATGAGATATCATCTCACACCTGTTGGAATGGCTATCATCAAAAAGACAAGAGCTGACAAATGCTGGTGAGGGCAAATTTGTGTCCTGTTAATGAGACTGTATTTTGGTACAGCTATTATGATTCTCTCTGGAATGTGTGTGTGCTCTGTTGCTTGGTCGTTTACAACTCTTTGCAACTCCATAGACAATAGCCTGCCAGGCTCTTCTCTCCATGGAATTTTCCAGGCAAGAGTACTGAAGTGGGCCACCATTACCTTCTCCAGGGAATATTCTTGACCCAGTGATCGAACTCATGTCTCTTGCATCTCCTGCATTGGCAGGCAGATTCTTTACCACTGTGCCACCTGGGAAGCCCAGAGAATGGTATAAGGGATTTTCAAAAAGTTAAAAATAGCACTACAATATGATCCTACAATTCTACTTCTGGGAATATATTTAGTGGAAATGAAAACATCAACTGGAAAAGATATCTTCACCTCCAGGTTCATAGCAGCATTATTTACAATAGCCAGGAAATTTAAACAACTAAAGTGTCAAAGGATGAGTGGATAAAGAAGATGTGATGTATACAATAGAATAAAAATAAAAATAATGAAATCCTGCCATTTGCAACAATATGGATGGACCTTGATGGCATTATGCTAAATAAAATAAGTCAGAGAGAGAAAGACAAAGACTGTATGATTTCACTTATCTGTGAAATATAAACAACAAACAAAATCCTAGAAAAAGAGATCAGACTTGTGACTACCAGAGGCAGAGAGAGTTAGGGGAAGGGAACTGAAGGAAGGTGGTCAAATGTACAAGCTTCCATTTATATTTATTATAAAAGATAAATAAATACTAGAGTTATAACATACAACATGATAAATTTAGCTAATACTACTGTGAAGGCAGAATGCCAAAGAATTGGTGTCTTCGAACTGGTGCTGGAGAAGACTCCTGAAAGTCTCTTGACAGCAAGGATATCAAACCAACCAATCTTAGGGGAGATCAATCCTGAATATTCACTGGAAGGACTGATCCTGAAGGTGAAGCCCCAGTATTTTGGTCATCTGATGCGAACAGACAACTCATTGTAAAATTCCCTGAAGTCGCTTCAGTCGTGTCCGACTCTGTGAGATCCCTTGGACAGCAGTCCACCAGGCTCCTCTGTCCACGGAATTCTCTAGGCAAGAGTACTGGAGTGGGTTGCCATTTCTTTCCCAGACTGAACATGCACACATACCAATTATTTCTTTTTTTTTTGTTAATTTTTTTTATTTTTAAAATATAAATTCATTTATTTTAATTGGAGGCTAAGTACTTTACAATATTGTATTGGTTTTGCCATACATCAACATGAATCCACCACAGGTATACATGTGTTCCTCATCCTGAACCACCGACCTCCTCCCTCCCCATACCATCCCTCTTGGTCATCTCAGTGCACCAGCCCCAAGCATCCAGTATCATGCATCAAACCTGGACTGGTAATTCGTTTCATATATGATATTATACATGTTTCAATGCCATTCTCCCGAATCATCCCACCCTCTCCCTCTCCCACAGAGTCCAAAAGACTGTTCTAGACATCTGTGTCTCTTTTGCTGTCTCGCATACAGGGTTATCATTACCATCTTTCTAAATTCCATATATATGCGTTAGTATACTGTATTGGTGTTTTTCTTTCTGGCTTACTTCACTCTGTATAATCGGCTCCAGTTTCATCCACCTCATTAGAACTGATTCAAATGTATTCTTTTTAATGGCTGAGTAATACTCCATTGTGTATATGTACCACAGCTTTCTTATCCATTCNTGTATAATCGGCTCCAGTTTCATCCACCTCATTAGAACTGATTCAAATGTATTCTTTTTAATGGCTGAGTAATATCTCTGCTTTTTAATATGCTGTCTAGTTTGGTCATAACTTTCCTTCCAAGGAGTAAGCATCTTTGAATTTCATGGCTACAATCACCATCTGCAGTGATTTTTGAGCCCCCCAAAATAAAGTCTGACACTGTTTCCACTCTTTCCCCATCTATTTGCCATGAAGTGATGGGACCAGATGTCATGATCTTTGTTTTCTGAATGTTGAGCTTTAAGCCAACTTTTTCGGTCTCCTCTTTCACTTTCATCAAGAGGCTTTTTAGAGGCTCTTCACTTTCTGCCATAAGGGTGGTGTCATCTGCATATGGGAGGTTATTGATACTTCTACTGGCAATCTTGATTCCAGCTTGTGCTTCTTCCAGCCCAACGTTTCTCATAATGTACTCTGCATATAAGTTAAATAAGCAGGGTGACAATATACGGCCTTGACATACTCCTTTTCCTATTTGGAACCAGTCTGTTGTTCCATGTCCAGTTCTAACTGTTGCTTCTTGACCTGCATATAGGTTTCTCAAGAGGCAGGTCAGGTGTTGTGGTATTCCCATCACTTTCAGAATTTTCCACAGTTTATTCTGATCCACACAGTCAAAGGCTTTGGGATAGTCAATGAAGCACATGTTTTTCTGGAACTCTTGCTTTTTCGATGATCCAGCTGATGTTGGCAATTTGATCTCTGGTTCCTCTGCCTTTTCTAAAACCAGCTTGAACATCTGGAATTTCACAGTTCACATATTACTGAAGCCTGGTTTGGAGAATTTTGAGCATTACTTTACTAGCGTGTGAGATGAGTGCAATTGTGTGGTAGTTAGAGCATTCTTTGGCATTGCCTTTCTTTGATTCCTAGAATGTCACCATTCACTCTTGCCATCTCCTGTTTGACCACTTCCAGTTTGCCTTGATTCATGGACCTAACATTCCAGTTTCCTATGTAATATTGCTCTTTACAGCATCGGACCTTGCTTCTATCACCAGTCACATCCACAACCGGGAATTTTTGCTTTGGCTCCATCCCTTCATTCTTTCTGGGGTTATTTCTCCACTGATCTCCAGTAGCATATTGGGCACCTACTGACCTGGGGAGTTCCTCTTTCAGTATCCTATCATTTTACCTTTTTATACTGTTCATGGGTTTCTCAAGGCAAGAATAATGCAGTGGTTTGCCATTCCCTTCTCCAGTGGACCACATTCTGTCAGACCTCTCCACCATGACCTGCCCGTCTTGGGTGGCCCCACACAGCGTGGCTTAGTTTCATTGAGTTAGACAAGGCTGTGGTCCGTGTGATCAGATTGAATAATTTTCTGTGATTATGGTTTCAGTGTGTCTGCCCTCTGATGCCCTCTCGCAACACCTACCGTCTTACTTGGGTTTCTCTTACCTTGGAAGTGGGGTATCTCTTCACAGCTGCTCCAGCATAGCGCAGTCGCTGCTCCTTTAGCTTGGACGAGGGGTATCTCCTCAGGGCCTCCCCTCCTGACCTTGAACGTGGAGTAGCTCCTCTCGGCCCTCCTGCGCCTGCGCAGCCACCGCTCCTTGGACGTGGGGTGGCTTCTCTCAGCCGCCGCCCCTGACCTTGGACCTGGGGTAGATCCTCTTGGCCGCTGTTCCTGACCTTGGGTGTGGGGTAGCTCCTCTGCGTTTCTGTGCTGTATGTTGCAACTATTATGTACACAGCATTAAATTAGATGCTGCAGGAAAAGCAAAAAATGTTAAGGATACTTTTTATCATATCAGATAAAATTTTACAGTATAAATGGTAACTGGGTGTATATTTGTACTGATAATCCAAACTTTCACCATATCTTTTATATAAACTTCAGTTCAGTTCAGTCGCTCAGTCATGTCCGACTCTTTGCGACCCCATGAATCGCAGCACGCCAGGCCTCCCTGTTCATCACCATCTCTCGGAGTTCACTCAGACTCACGTCCATCGAGTCAGTGATGCCATCCAGCCATCTCATCCTTGGTCATCCCCTTCTCCGCCTGCCCCCAATCCCTCCCAGCATCAGAGTCTTTTCCAATGAGTCAACTTACCCCTTAGTGAATATTAACAAATTACTACTAAATGTACTTATTCATTTCTTCATTGTTACTTAACATTCCCAAGGTGTGACTGGTGTCATGCCAATAATGGGCATATCTTGGCTTCATATTCTGCAACTTATTACCTCCTAATAGCTCAGTTGCAGTTTTTTCTTTTACTAACTGTTAAAAGAACAAATTTTACTGTAGGTTAAAGCCATATAGTACTTAGGCAGGGCCAACTCAAAATTCTGAAATGACCTAGTGTAGCGTTTAATTCTAAACTTTAATAGTTTTAGAATGTAATTATTAAGTTGTAAAGAAAAAATAAGATGTTATAGGTAATCTTTAAAAAATTGATGTTAAAAAACTAATTGCTTTCACCTTGTTAATCAGAAATCTCTTGTAACATCTGAATTTATTCCAAGGAACTCCTCATAGTCATCAAAGTGAAAAGGTAACACAAGCACCATTTTCAAGTTTCTTTGTGTACACGACACTGATCTTACTTTTTGATTTACTATTAATATATTTTTCACTAAAAATACCCCAAATTTATATTAGTCCTCTAACTTAGAAATGTAATTTCTGTAGTTTTTTTCTTTAACCTATAATTAATAAGAATATACAGAAATATAAATTACCTTATTTGTTTTTCTTATATTAATTTTAACATTATCATAGTTAATAAATATTTTTATAACATAAATAATTTTTAGCTTTGTGAAGGTTTATATGCTAATGTACTTCAAGTCTTATGAAATATATGGGCTTTAATTATTACTAATCATTGGAAACTCAAGTTGGTTTCAGCAGTGTGACAAAGTAGCTCCAATCTACTGTTTTCATTTACAAAAACTTCAAACTATGTCAATCACAAATTTATGAACACTTTAGTCATATTATCTGAATAATCATCAGAGCAATCTTAAGAGTCTTTTGTATATCTCCCCAAGAATCAATAAACACAAAAGGTTGTTAAACATGCGTCTATTACAGAATAACTATGTCAGCATTTTAGGCAACAAAGCCATAAAACAGAAGAGAGTAGTTCAAGTTTCAGAAGTCATCTAATAATTTGTATGCAGAAAAAATGTATAACCCCTCAAGTCATGAGAATATTTTTATAATCCTATATTTATACTAATCATTACTTAGTGAAAAATAAAGTAGAATTGCCCATATACATACTTTTGTTTAAGCAAACCCATTTTTCTACTGAAGATGTGTGTACTTATATGACATACTTCTGTATTGTATTTTATCTGGTGGCTCAGAGGTTAAAGCGTATGCCTGCAATGCAGGAGACCTGGGTTTGATCCCTGGCTTGGGAAGATCCCCTAGAGAAGGAAATGGCAACCCACTCCAGTATTCTTGCCTGGAGAATCCCATGGACGGAGGAGCCTGGTGGGCTACAATCCATGTGGTCGCAAAGACTCGGACATGACTGAGTGACTTCACTCACTTTAATTTTAATTTTAAAATTCAGTTACCTTTATTTTTTTTTCAGCAGAACAAGATTTATTTCTCTTTTAACCAAATTCTTATATAACCACGTAAGACAGTTCATAGAGATCATGATTTAGGAAGGTCTTCCTCAGTCTGAATCTTTAGATCAGCAGAGACAAAAGTATAGGCTCTCAAGATCATATCACTCTGTCATAGGCAATAGGATCTGTCCTGTTAGATTTGATTATACTTTTTCTTTTTTTCAGGTCCATCTTTTTTTTTTTAATTGTTTTGCTGTATCAGGTGTTAGTTGAGACATGTGGGATTTTCCTGGTGTCATGTGGAATCTTTCCTTGTGGCACTCGGTTTCTCTAGTTGTGCTGCATAAGCTCAGTAGCTGTGGCACACAGGCTTATTTGCTCCCTGGAATGTGGGATTTTAGTTCCTGGACCAAGAATCAAACCCACATCCTCTGCATTGCAAGGCAGATTCTTTACCACTGGACCACCAGGGAAGTCCCCTCAGGTACATCTTAAATTTCAAAAATTTAGAGACTATTATCCTTCAGCATTGATTTTTGTCTCTTTCCACACAATTGAAGGCTTTGGCATAGTCAATAAAGCAGAAATAGATGTTTTTCTGGAACTCTCTTGCTTTTTCTAACATCCAGCGGATGTTGGCAATTTGATCTCTGGTTCCTCTGCCTTTTCTAACATCAGCTTGAACGTACGGAAGATCATGGTTCACATATTGCTGAAGCCTGGCTTGGAGAATTTTGAGCATTACTTTACTAGCATGTGAGATAAGTGCAATTGTGCAGTAGTTTGAGCATTCTTTGGTATTGCCTTTCCTTGGGATTGGAAGCCTTTGACTGTGTGGATCACAATAAACTGGAAAATTCTGAAGGAGATGGAAATACTAGACCACCTGAACTGCCTCTTGAGAAACCTGTATGTAGGTCAGGAAGCAACAGTTAGAACTGGACGTGGAACAACAGACTGTTTCCAAATAGGAAAAGGAGTACGTCAAGGCTGTATATTGTCACCCTGCTTATTTAACTTATATACAGAGTACATCATGAAAAACGCTGGCCTGGAGGAAGCACAAGCTGGAATCAAGATTGCTGGGGGAAATATCAATAACCTCCGATATGCAGATGACACCACCCTTATAGCAGAAAGTGAAGAACTAAAGAGCCTCTTGATGAAAGTGAAAGAGGAGAGCGAAAAAGTTGGCTTAAAGCTCAACATTCAGAAAACGAAGATCATGGCATCTGGTCCCATCACTTCATAGTTTTTCCAGTGGTCATGTATAGATATGAGAGTGGACTATAAAGAAAGCTGAGCACCGAAGAATTGATGCTTTTTAACTGTGGTGTTGGAGAAGACTCTTGAGAGTCCCTTGGACTGCAAGGAGATCCAACCAGTCCATCTGAAAGGAGATCAGTCTTGGGTGTTCATTGGAAGGACGATGTTGAAGCTGAAACTCCAATACTTTGGCCACCTGATGTGAAGAGCTGACTCATTTAAAAAGACCCTGATGCTGTGCAAGATTGAGGGCAGGAGGAAAAGGGGATGACAGAGGATGAGATTGTTGGATGGCATCACCGACTCAATAGACATGAGTTTGGGTAGACTAAGGCAGTTGGTAAGGGACAGAGAGGCCTGGCATGCTGCAGTTCATGGGGTCCAAAAGAGTCGGACGTGACTGAGCGACTGAACTGAACTGAACTGATTCATCTTGTGCCTTGGGAATACCAAGAAAAGAACTATAAACTGTGATAACATTTCTTGTAGGAGATCATAATACAACAGCCTCATGGTTACTTTGGAATATTACCTAGAAGTCAAAAAACAAAGTTTCTTTCAATGTACCCATTTCTTAAGTTTGCCTAAAAGTCTGTGATTTATTTTTTTTTAATTTTAATTGAAGGCTAATTACTTTACAATATTGTGGCTTTTGACATACATTCAAATGAATCAGCCATGGTGTACATGCGTTCCCCATCTGGACCCTCCCTCCCACCTCCCTCTCCATCCCATCTCTCAGGGTCATCCCAGTGTAGCAGCCCTGAGTACCCTACCTCATGCATCGAACCTGGATGGGTGATCTATTTCACATATGATAATACACATGTTTCAATGCTATTCTCTCACATCATCCCACCCTTGCCTTCTCTCACAGAGTGCAACAGTCTGTTCTTTACATCTGTGTCTCTTTTGCTGTTTTGCATATAGTGTCATCATTACCATCTTTCTAAATTCTATATATATGCGTTAGTATACTGTACTGGTGTTTTTCTTTCTGGCTTACTTCACTCTGTATAATAGGCTCCAGTTTCATCCACCTCATTAGAACTGATTCAAATGTATTCTTTTTAATGGCTGAGTAATACTCCATTGTGTATATGTACCACAGCTTTCTTATCCATTCATCTGCTGATGGACATCTAGGTTGCTTCCATGGTCTGGCTATTATAAACAGTGGTGCAATGAACATTGGGGTACACGTGTCTCTTTCAATTCTGGTTTCCTTGGTGTGTATGCCCAGCAGTGGGATTGCTAGGTCGTATGGCAGTTCTATTTCCAGCTTTTTAAGGAATCTCCCACACTGTTCTCCATAGTGGCTGTACTAGTTTGCATTCCGACCAACAGTGTAAGAGGGGTCCTTTTTCTCTACACCCTCTCCAGCATTTATTGTTTGTAGACTTTTGGATCACAGCCATTCTGACTGGTGTGAAATGGTACCTCATTGTGGTTTTGATTTGCATTTCTTTGATAATGAATGATGTTGAGCATCTTTTCATGTGTTCGTTAGCGATTTGTATGTCTTCTTTGGAGAAATGTCTGTTTAGTTCTTTGGCCCATTTTTTTTTATTGGATTGCTTATTTTTCTGGAATTGAGCTGCAGGAGCTGCTTGTATATTTTTGACATTAATTCTTTGTCAGTTGTTTCATTTGCTATTATTTTCTCCCATTCTGAAGGCTGTCTTTTCACCTTGCTTATAGTTTCATTCACAAAAGCTTTTAGGTTTAATTAGGTCCCATTTGTTTATTTTTGCTTTTATTTCCATTACTCTGGGAGGTGGGTCATAGAGGATCCTGCCGTGATTTATGTGAGAGAGTGTTTTGGCTATGTTTTCCTCTAGGAGTTTTATGGTTTCTGGTCTTATATTTAGATCTTTAATCCATTTTGAGTTTATTTTTGTGTATGGTATTAGAAAGTGTTCCAGTTTCATTCATTTACAAGTGGTTGACCAGTTTTCCCAGCACCACTTGTTAAAGAAATTGTCTTTTCTCCATTGTATATTCTTGCCTCCTTTGTCAAAGATAAGGTGTCCATAGGTGCATGGACTTATCTCTGGGCTTTCTGTTTTGTTCCATTGATTTGTGTTTCTGTGTTTGTGCCAGTACCATACTGTCTTGATGACTGTAGCTTTGTAGCATAACCTGAAGTCAGGCAGGTTGATTCCTCCAGTTCCATTCTTCTTTCTCAAGATTGCTTTGGCTATTTGAGGTTTTTTGTAATTCCAAACAAATTGTGAAATTGTTCGTTCTAATTCTCTGAAAAATACCATTGATAGGGATTGTATTGAATCTATAGATTGCTTTGGGTAGTATACTCATTTTCACTATATTGATTCTTCCAATCCATGAACATGGTATATTTGTCCATCTATTTGTGTCCTCTTTGATTTCTTTCACTAGTGTTTTATAGTTATATATATATAGGTTTTCTTTAGGTAGATATATTCCTAAGTATTTTATTCTTTTCGTTGCAATGGTGAATGGAATTGTTTCCTTAATTTCTTTTTCTACTTTCTCATTATTAGTGTATAGGAATGCAAGGGATTTCTGTGTGTTGATTTTATATCCTGCAACTTTACTATATTCATTGATTAGCTCTAGTAATTTTCTGGTGGAGTCTTTAGGGTTTTCTGTGTAGAGGATCATGTCATCTGCAAACAGTGAGAGTTTTACTTCTTCCTTTCCAGTCTGGATTCCTTTTATCTTTTTTTCTGCTCTGATTGCTGTGGCCAGAACTTCCAAAACCATGTTGAATAGTAGTTATGAGAGTGGGCACCCTTGCTTATTCCTGACTTTAGGGGAAATGCTTTCAGTTTTTCACCATTGAGGATAATGTTTGCTGTGGGTTTGTCAAATATAGCTTTTATTATGTTGAGGTATGTTCCTTCTATTCTTTGCTTTCTGGAAGGTTTTTGACATAAATGGATGTTGAATTTTGTCAAAGGCTTTCTCTGCATCTATTGAGAGAATCATATGGTTTTTATCTTTTAATTTGTTAATATGGTGTATCACATTGATTGATTTGCAAATATTGAAGAATCCTTGCATCCCTGGGATAAAGCCACTTGGTCAAGATGTATGATCTTTTTGATATGTTGTTGGATTCTGTTTGTTAGAATTTTGATAAGGATGTTTGTATCTATGTTCTTCAGTAATATGTTCAATAATATGTTCTTCAGTAATATTAGTCATATTAGTTTTGTGTGTGTGTGTGTGGCATCTTTGTTCAGTTTTGGTGTTAGGGTAATGGTGGCCTCATAGAATGATTTTCGAAGTTTACCTTCCTCTGAAATTTTCTGGAAGAGTTTGAGTAGGATAGGTGTTAGCCATTCTCTAAATTTTTGGTAGAATTTAGCTATGAAGCCATCTGGTCCTGGGCTTTTGTTTGTTGGAAGATTTCTGATTATGATTTCAACTTCTGTGCTTATGATGGTCTGTTAAGATTTTCTATTTCTTCTTGGTTCAGTTTTGGAAAGTTATACTTTTCTAAGAATTTGTGCATTTCTTCCAAGTTCCCCATTTTATTGGCATATAGTTGCTGATAGTAGTCTCTTATGATCCTTTGTATTTCTGTGTTGTCTGTTGTGATCTCTCCATTTTCATTTCTAATTTTATTGATTTGATTTTTCTCTCTTTGTTTCTTGATGAGTCTGGCTAATGGTTTGTCAATTTTATTTATCCTTTCAAAGAACCAGCTTTTTGCTTTGTTGATTTTTGCTATGGTCTCTTTTGTTTCTTTTGCATTTATTTCTGCCCTAATTTTTAAGATTTCTTTCCTTCTACTAGCTCTGGGGTTCTCCATTTCTTCCTTTTCTAGTTGCTTTAGGTGTAGAGTTAGGTTATTTATTTGACTTTTTTCTTGCTTCTTGAGGTATGCCTGTATTGCTATGAACTTTCCTCTTAGCACTGCTTTTATAGTGTCCCACAGGTTTTGGGTTGTTGTGTTTTCATTTTCATTCGTTTCTATGCATATTTTGATTTCTTTTTTGATTTCTTCTGTGATTTGTTGGTTATTCAGAAGCGTGTTGTTCAGCCTCCATATGTTGGAATTTTTAATAGTTTTTCTCTTGTAATTGAGATCTAATCTTAATGCATTATGGTCAGAAAAGATGCTTGGAATGATTTCGATTTTTTTGAATTTATCAAGGTTAGATTTATGGCCCAGGATGTGATCTATCCTGGAGAAGGTTCCATGTGCATTTAAGAAAAAGGAGAAATTTATCGTTTTAGGGTGAAATGTCCTATAGATATCAATTAGGTCTAACTGTTCCATTTTATCATTTGAAGTTTGTGTTGTTAATTTTCTGTTTAGTTGATCTATCCATAGGTGTGAGTGGGGTATTAAAGTCTCCCACTATTATTGTGTTATTGTTAATTTCCCCTTTCATACTTGTTAGCATGTGCCTTACATATTGTGGTGCTCCTATGTTGGGTGCATATGTATTTATAATTGTTATATCTTCTTCTTGGATTGATCCTTTGATCATTATGTAGTGGCCTTCTTTGTCTCTTTTCACGGCCTTTATTTCAAAGTCTATTTTATCTGATATGAGTATTGCTACTCCTGTTTTCTTTTGGTCTCCATTTGCGTGAAATATCTTTTTCCACCCCTTCACTTTCAGTCTGAATGTGTCCCTAGCTTTGAGGTGGCTCCCTTGTAGACAGCATATGGGTCTTGTTTTTGTATCCATTCAGCCAGTCTTTATCTTTTGGCTGGGGCATTCAACCCATTTACATTTAAGGTAATTATTGATAAATATGATCCCGTTGCCATTTACTTTGTTGTTTTTGGTTAGAGTTTATAAACCTTTTCTGTGTTTCCTGTCTAGAGAAGATCCTTTAGCATTTGTTGGAGAGCTGGTTTGGTGGTGCTGAATTCTCTGAGCCTTTGCTTGTCTGTAAAGCTTTTGATTTCTCCTTCATATTTGAATGAGATCCTTGCTGGGTACAGTAATCTGGGCTGTAGGTTTTTCTCTTTTATCACTTTATGTATGTCCTGCTGTTCCCTTCTGGCTTGAAGAGGTTCTATTGAAAGATCAGCTGTTATCCTTATAGATACCTTGTGGGTTAATTGTTGTTTTTCCCTTGCTGCTTTTATTATTTGTTCTTTGTGTTTGAGCCAGTGCTAACTGCAAGGTTTTAATCTGTTGCACCTGTCACTTCCAGAGCAGTTCCCTCTTTATTTATTTTGGCTTCCTCTGTTTACAAGTCTCTAACTTCTGCCCTGACACAGGGGTCGAAGGTGGTCATTTAGTTAGGCTCACTTGTTCAGTTGTGCTGAGGGGAGGGAGGAACACTGCAAACAAATATCACTGGCGTGTGTGGGGAGTGCTGGCAGGGTCTGGGTCACACTGGGTTTGCCCCCACTTATGGAGTGTGTGCTTTCCCGGTCTACACTGCTTCGGCTCCACGTTGCTCTGCCAGGTAACTGTCTAAGGTGGGCCATGAGTTGTGTGCACTTCCCATATCTATGCCGCTCAGGTTCAGGTTCTTGGGTACAGACTCAGTTGGGCCTGTGTTTTGTGTGCGTGTTTTGTGCCCTTCCCAGGTCCGAGCAGCTCAGGCGACCAGGTGCTTGGCGAGCGCACACTCCCTAGATGTGGTGCATCTTAGCACCTCCCCAGTCCCAGCTGCTTGGTTTCCTGGGTGGGCAGCAGCATCTCAGGTGTACTGTGTGTCTCTTCTGGGGAGCTGATCTGTGGCTGCGACCCTCCTGACAGATGTCAACTGTTCGGGATACCAAGAAGACTTGGTTAGCGACTGAGAGCCTGCTCACCATTTGGTAGGGGATGCCCTCTCTGGGGCCGAGTTTGCCCCTTTCCTTCCAGCTCTGGCTGGCCCCCACCTGCCTCTGGTAGGGGTGGGCCAGTCCACAGCTGGCTAGCTCTCCTCTGGTATTCTCTCAGTCCTTTCTTCTGTGAGCGGGCGGGCAGTGCCTTGGGTTAGAGCTTTTAGTGGGAAAGTTCTCTCTCTCTCTGTCTTTCCTCTTTGTGTGTATGTTTTTTTTCCCCCCCTCTCTGGCTTTCCCATGGTTTGGGTTGCTATCTCACGTTAGCTCCCTCAGATTGTCCTCAAGGCATTCAGGCCCAGTCCTGACCCTAACTAAGCAATGCATCCTGTGCTTTCCTGTTCAGCCCCCCTTGCTGGTGGTGGATGTAACCGTCTGGGCTACTTCGCTGGGAGCTGTAGTTAGACCTGTAATCTGTGGGTTTTATGTATTTATTTTTTCCTCCCGGTTATGTTGCCCTCTGAGATTCCAACACTCCCCACAGACCCATCGGTGAGAGGGTCCCCTGGTGTTTGGAATCTTCTCTTTTAAGACTCCCGCCCCAGGAGAGGTCTCCATCCCTAACTCTTTCGTCTCTCTTTTTATCTTTTATATCGTGTCCTACCTCCTTTTGAAGACAATGGGCTGCCTTTCTCGGTGCCTGGTGTCCTCTACCAGCGTTCAGAAGTTGTTTTGTGGTATTTGCTCAGCGTTCAAATGATCTTTAAATGAATTTGTGGGGGAGAAAGTGGTCTCCCTGTCCTATTCCTCTGCCATCTTAGGACTGCCCCCCTCAGTTAACCTTTAAAAACATGTGAAATGATTTCATTTTAACTACTCAGAAAAATTTAATGTATCATACACATTTAAAAGATACATGCACAATTTTGGAAAGAATTATTTTCAATGTAATTTAGATGTATTAAAATCTCTATCTGACAAGAATTATTAGCAATTTTTATTTTAATTTAGAAGACATTTGTTTAGTAATAGCTGGCTTTCCTCATAGCTCCTTTGGTAAAGAATCTGCCTGCAATGCAGGAGACCCAGGTTCGATTCCTGGGTCTGGAAGAGCCACTGGAGAAGGGATAGGCTACCTACTCCAGGATTCTTGGGCTTCCCTTGTGGCTCAGCTGGGAAAGAATCCACCTACAATGTGGGGGACCTGAGTTCGATCCCTGGATTGGGAAGATCCCCTGGAGAAGAGACAAGCTACCCACGCCAGTATTCTGGCCTGGAGAATTCCATGGACTATACAATCCATGGGGTCACAAAGAGTTGGATGCCAATTGCACTTTCACTGTTCACTCTAAAAATATTTAATACATAATCTAAAATAAGGGCTTCCCTGGTAGCTCAGTGGTGAAAGAATCTACCAGTAATGCAGGAGAGATGGGGTTGATCCCTTGGTCAGTTAGATCCCTGGAGAAGGAAATGGCAACCCACTCCAGTATTCTTGCCTGGAAAACCCCATGGACAGAGGAGCCTGGTGGGCTACAATGGATGGGGTCACAGAGCAGTCAGACATGACTTATCAACTAAACAATAACAATCTAAAGTGCAGACTTTTTGTATAATACTTTGGTGGATTTTATGAAAATGTGATAACTGGAAATTTTCTTTTTAAATAATATTTTATAACTAAAATACAATGATATGTAATACAAATAAAGAAGGAGATATTCTAATTTGCTTGTAATTATTTATAGTCAATCTAAAATAGAGTCAGGAGCTATATATCATAGTCATTTGTAGACAATTAAGTTATTGCCTTGAAATTTAAATAATGTGGCATTTGTAGATTTATTCATTCAGCAAGTTAAATCAATGTTTAAATAATTTTTATATACTAAAGCACATTGTATATGTCATTAGAGACATATGATAACTATTACAGTTAGAAATAAAAATAATATTTAGACCAGTGGGAAAGGAAAATTGAACTGATACAGGCTTGAGTGTCAAAGACAAATAATATCATTAAAAACTCTCCTGAATATTTTTGGAAAACTATACTGCTTAGAATCAGTAGGTCCATAAAGAGGTGAATAAGTTTGTTCTTCTGACCTCTAGAAGCTCACACTACGGTAGAAGAGATCAACTTTAAACAAATAGTTGTCACTCAGTGCAATGAATGCTAATAGGAAGTTGTGTAGAAGCTCAAAAAAAGGGAAATATTAAAACTCCTAAACTAGTTGTGGGAAAAATAAAAACACGGGCGTTAGTGTAAAGGAAGAAGGGCTATGCATCACAGACAGAGGAGCTGACAGGTACATAAGTACAATGTATTAAGTAAAACAGACCTCTGGGCTCTAGGGGGAGGAAGGTGAGAAGAGAGGGTTTGTGGATTTTAACTTTGTATATATACCTCTCTCTGGAGAAGGAAATGGCAACCCACTCCACTACTCTTGCCTGTAGAATCCCATGGACAGAGGAGCTTGGCAGGCTACAGTCCATGGGGTCACAAGAGTCGGACACGACTTGGTGACTAAACCACCACCACCACCATATACCTCTCTTGACTTTGTTGCTTCTCTTCCTCTTCTTCCCTTTCTCCTTCACCTCTCCTCTTCCTTCTTCACCTTCTTATTCCTCCTCCTCATGATCATATCATTGTCATCCAAGCAATGCTTCAAACTGGTTCCACATCTCTTCAACACAGGTGTATCACACAGTGAGCCTAGAGTGTGGGAAATACACTGAGAATCATAAGAAGTGAGACCAGAACTTCTGTGAGGCTGGATTGTGACTGTCTTTATTTTAAATATTAATTGATCATTGAGGGGATCCTAGAAGCTCTGGTTCCTTGAGAGTCATTTTGTAGCAGAACTGCAGGATTTGTATCAGTCCTATATAATAAAAGTCACTAAATAAATTGGTAAGCAAATTAATTCAATTTAGAGATTCCATGTTTCCTTCAAGTATTCCATTGAGGGAGTGGATGCTTGTCTTTAAGTAATAAAGGTCCTGTAAATTTCTAAGATTTCTTGCAAATCTCCATTTTTATCCTAAAATGTAGATGTCATTTTTACATGCTACATTATGCATTGCTTTTTTAATTAGAAAAATACTGCATATCACTAGGTAAAAATGATATTCAGGAATACCTTTATTCTAACTCATTGTCTACATATTGTTGAAGGGTGTTCATACCCTCAGATTACCACTGCTGTGAAGTTGGTGTAGTGAAAAGAGTGTTAGTGTCACACAGTTCCTTTCTTCCTTTTTGAAAAGAAATTACAACCATTTTCAACAGTTCTTAGTGAATAGTAGAAATCTCAATTATTTATGATTACTATTAAAACATCATTAAGAATTATGGGTTAGTCCTACATAATAGAAAAATTTACACCAGCTACTTTGAAATTTATGAGACATTTAATATATTTTCCCTATTAGTGATTATAATTCATTATTCTGATAAGTAACCATGAAGTTGTCATCTCTTCTTCAGAAAAGTACTCAGAGCAACATCTCATGCATTTAAAAATGGGAAATCTAATTCTGGAAAACAAAATTGTTCTACTGATGATAATTTGATTTGAAAATCTGTATTGTCTTGTGGGATTGTTACACATTAATTGTGTATATTTTAAAGCTTTTTTATCATTTCCTTTCCAAATTTCTGCATGAATCAGTAATCCAGAAAGTTAGAAGTAGTATAAAAATGAGCAGTAATCTGAGTATATCTTATAAAAAAGTCCTCATGACCTGACCTCCATGTGTCACAGTTCCCAGCAACTATTCACCATGCAACCTACAGTCCAGTCATGCTCCCTCAACCCTTGGCTGGGAGTATATTTCGCCATTCCTCTGTTTCCCCTTTGGCATGCCCTGCTACAGCAGTCAGGGTGCAGTGGTAATTGAAATGGAGATGGTTAAGTTATGGGCAAAAATGCTAACATACTACAGGAAGCTATAATGCTAGGTTAAAATTATAGGTAAGAGCTATAATTAGGTATAAGAAATTGGTAATAGGAAGAAGGTGGTGTTTTTTTTAATTAGAATTTGACATGCAAGATGAGATCAATGACCTCTCTGGTTGGAGTCACAAATATAAGGAGGTGAGGAAACAATATATGTTTATCAGGAATAGCAAGTAGTTTGACTAAATTTACATAGAATATAAAAGTGGGAGATAAGTTTGGAAAAGAAGAGAGNTTAATTAGAATTCGACATGCAAGATGAGATCAATGACCTCTCTGGTTGGAGTCACAAATATAAGGAGGTGAGGAAACAATATATGTTTATCAGGAATAGCAAGTAGTTTGACTAAATTTACATAGAATATAAAAGTGGGAGATAAGTTTGGAAAAGAAGAGAGTCCAGATTTAAAAGTAAGTAGACTTTATTTTGGTAAAAATAAAACTGAAAGATGTATAACAAATTAGAATTGTCATTATTATTATTCTCCTCTAATAAATAAGAATATTGACTGGGCCGAGGACAGTAAGATAAAGCCTTATACCTGTCAAAATGCAATTTATCAAAAAGATAAGTAATGGCTCTTGGCAAGGATGTGGAGAAAAGGAAATCCTTGTGCACTTTTGGTGGGAATGTAAACTCATGCAGCCACTGTAAATAACAATATGGAGGTTTCTCAAAAAAATTAAAAATAAAACTACCATATCATTCAGCAAATCCACTTCTGGGTATTTATCCAAAGAAAATGAAAACACGAATTCAGAAAGATACATGCACCCCCGTGTTCACTGCAGAATTATTTATGATAGCCAAGATATGGCAGCAACACAAGTGTTCATCAGTAAATGAATGGATGAAAAATATGTGGTATGTATGTGAATGGAATATTATTTGGCCATAAGAGGAATGAAGTATTACCATTTGTTACAGTGTGGGTGGACCTAGAGTGTATTGTGTTAAGTGAAATAAGTCTACAAAGACAAACACCATATGATTTCACTTGTATGTAGAACCTAAAAAGCAAAACAAGCAAACATAAAACAGAAACAAACTCATAGATACAGAAAACAGGCTAGCATTTCAAAGAGGGGAGGGGAGGTTGTGGGAAATGGTTGAAATAAGTCCAGTTATAAAATAAGTCCTGGGGATATAATGTACAGCAAAGGAGCAGTCAATAATGTAATAACTTTGGAGACACAGTAACCAAATTTGTTTATGGTGATTATTTCATAATGTGTAAAAATATTAGGTCACTGTATTGTACACCTAAAACTAACATTGTATTGTAAGTCAGTTATACTTCAATTTAAAAAGAGAATTGTATTTGAGATATGACAATAAAATAATGACACCAGTATTATGGAAAATCACTTCTTTCAAAAGAATGTCATCTTCTACAAGAAGGGAAACAAGATTATTTCCATATTGTTGCCATTACCCCAAAATTTTTTAATGCCTTTGGAATTGCATTCAGAACCTACTTGATATTCTTTTAAGTGTTGTTTAGAGTGGTAAATAATATTTTCATTTCATCATAGATGCACATGTTCCGACTAGCTAATGCACTTTTGAATTACTTTTTTATGCAGATTCAAATGTGTTTCTATTTTAATGCTGTAAATCTTATTTCCTGGAGCTACACAAAAATTTTCGCTAATACTAGTTAACTCTTTAAAATAACTATTTACTTGTCCGTGTTCATTTTATTATCTGCTTGTATTAATATTTTCTTCTCATAATCTGGAAAAAGATTGAATAAATTTTGAATAATGAAATAATCAGGGTTGAAACTAATACTGATATTTTGTATTAGTATGTATATATATACATATATATATACAAACAGTCATAAGGTTATTTTCAAACTCAAAGGCTGAAAATATGGAAAAGCAAAATGTCAATATTTCTTTGTAATTTCAAGTCTATTCCTAATCATTTCACGAGAAATTTTGTTCATGGAAATAACACTTTGATTACCTTTTAAATTTTAACTGGAGGTTTTTTAAACATACAGTGATTAAAGAGAATGTGTGGACATGGTTTTCTTTTTAAGGAAAAAGAACGATTGAAGCAAGAAAAACGTGATGAGAAAAGATTAAATAAAGAACGTAAACTAGAGCAACGAAGATTAGAATTAGAAATGGCAAAGGAACTAAAGAAGCCTAATGAAGACATGTGCTTAGCAGACCAAAAGGTAATTTATCATGTAAACCATTTCATTAATAAATTTGAATTTTTCTGTGTTTTCATCTGATTCCTTTGCCAGAGCTGCCATTATGAAAACATTGTGTTTTTAGCTGCTGCTGCTGCTGCTGCTAAGTCGCTTCAGTCGTGTCCGACTCCGTGCGACCCCATAGACGGCAGCCCACCAGGCTCCCCCGTCCCTGGGATTCTCCAGGCAAGAACACTGGAGTGGGTTGCCATTTCCTTCTCCAGTGCCTGAAAGTGAAAAGTGAAAGGGAAGTCGCTCAGTTATGTCTGACTCTTAGCAACCCTATGGACTGCAACCCACCAGGCTCTTCCGTCCATGGGGTTTTCCAGGCAAGAGTACTCTAGTACTGGGGTGCTAGAGCAGTGAATTTCCAAGTCTAGGTCATCTGTCTCTCCTGGATGGCTACAAGTAAATCTCTCTAGAGCTCTGTGCTGATAATGGCAGTTCTTAATATATAAATGGAGCACCACAAACTTTTTTAATATAAGTAATATACTGCAGAAATTTATAAAAATGAATTATAGAAATAGGATTTCTATGTTTCATTTGGTCTTTTTGAGGCATTTAGGAACAGAAAAATCTAACTCTCCCCTCCGGCTTCCATAGATATTTAAATAAATTAGGATTTGCAATAAAACCTCTCAGTGCTTTAGTGGTGGTAGCTAACTATTGAGTATGTTTAGTTCATGCCAGGCACAGTGCTAAGTGCTTGAAATGAATTTTCTCATTTGGTCCTCACCGCAATCCTGTGGAACTGGTATTTTTGCCCATTTACAGATGCGAAAACTTGAAACACAGAGAGGTTAAGGAACTTACCTGAGATTATACAACTTATAAGTAGCAACTTGGATTTAGGCTTCATTTTGTTAAACTCCAGAGCCCATACTCTTTATGACCCTGAAAGCTAAGAAGTGTGTCCTGTCAAAGTACCTCAGGTGTATTTTCTCTTCCATCATGCTTCACAGATTTGTAATATTGCTAAAATACATAAAAGTAGCAACTTGGAAAGAGCAGAAGCATAGTAACAGCTGGTATGATTTCACATACTAATGAGTAGAAGTCAATTATGTTTGGCTATAGTTAAGATAGTATTCCTGGAAAATTGTGTCAATGCATATCATGTCTAAATAGTGTCTCAATGATACAATAGTTATACTTGGTCAGTAGCAGCTATATTTACTCATATATGCCATATGCCATACAGATAATGATTATCTCTTATTTTTGCAAGCTCTTTTACAAAGTGCTTAAAGCAAACTTCTAGTGTTGCTGTTTAGTTGCTATGTCCGACTCTTTTGTGACCCCATGGACTATAGCCAGCCAGGTCCCTCTGTCCATGGTATTTCCTAGGCAAGAATACTAGAATGGGTTGCCATTTCCTTCTGCAGAGTATCTTTCTGACCCAGGTATCAAACCCATGTTTTCTGCATTGGCAGGCAGATTATTTACTGCTGAGGCAACAGGGAAGCCCAAACTTCTAGTATCCAAATGGAAAATTAAATTTATTAATATTCTATTTACTTAACTAGTGTAAATGCTTTTAAATAAAGATGAAATTATGCACATGTTGGTAAGTCGCTTCAGACTCTTTGCAACCCTAGACACTATAGCCCACCAGGCTTCTCTGTCCATGGGATTCTCCAGGCAAGAATACTGGAGTGGGTTGCCATGCCCTTCTCCAGGGGCTCTTCCTGACCCAGGGATTGAATCTGGGTCTCCTGCATTGCAGGCAGATTCTTTACAGTCTGAGTTACCAGGGAAGCCTGTATATAATCTAGTTTTAGTCAACTGGATGTTTAAAATTTCCTAAGCACAGAATAGGTATAGTGGTTAGTTAACATGTTTTAATAAGCTCATACTGAGCAATTTTTTTGAATCCTAACAAACTATTTTTTTGCTAATCCTTAATGATCTTTTTAAATCCTGCTGCTGCTGCTAAGTCACTTCAGTCGTCCTAAATTATCATAAATAACCTTTTATTTTCATTTAAGTCCATATGCACCATATAAAATATTTGTAAGTCCATTTTAAGGCTTGGGCTTCCCTGATAGCTCAGTTAGTAAAGAATCCGCCTGCAATGCAGGACACCCCAGTTTGATTCCTGGGTTGGGAAGATCCGCTGGAGAAAGGATAGGCTACCCATTCCAGTATTCTTGAGCTTTCCTTGTGGCTCAGCTGGTAAAGAATCCGCCTGCATTGCGGGAGACCTGGGTTCGATCCCTGGGTTGTGCAGATCCCCTGAAGAAGAGAAAGGCTACCCACTCCAGTATCCTGGCCTGGAGAATTTGATGGACTGTATAGTCCCATGGGGTCGCAAAGAGTCGGGCATGACTGAGCGACTTGCACTTTCAATTCACTTTGCACTTTAAGACTTACTTTTTTGGTTTTGCTTTATAAGTTTTTAGAATCATGTGGAACTATGTATATCTGATATGATTCAGGAAAAAATTAAATGGTTTTCATATGTAACAAAACATTTGTATTATGTCAGCAGTTATCCATAGTTTGTCTTTCCACACACTATTAGTGGAAGAAGTCTTTAGTTCGTTATTACACCAAGTGCAGAGTAGAGGACACATTTTTGTGTTCAGGGTCCAATTCAGATAAATAGAAATGTTTATAAGCCACATTTTTCCCAATCATAACTGAAAGTATATTTATTGAATCATATTCATGGATGACGGAGAAGGCAATAGCAAGCCACTCCAGTACTCTTGCCTAGAAAATCCCATGGATGGAGGAGCCTGGTAGGCTGCAGCCCATGGGGTCGCTAGAAGTCGGATGCGACTGAGCTACTTCACTTTCACTTTTTGCTTTCACACAATGGAGAAGGAAATGGCAACCCACTCCAGTGTTCTTGCCTGGAGAGTCCCAGGGACGGGGGAGCCTGTTGGGCTCCTGTCTATGGGGTCGCACAGAGTCGGACACGACTGAAGCGACTTAGCAGCAGCAGTAGCAGCAGCATTCATGGATGAAAATGTTTTTAGATTACTTACTTATTTAATTTTTAAAATGTCCATGAAAGCTGAAAATATAATTTAGTCATTAAAATGTTAATATGTGAGCATATTTGAGAAATAGAAGAAGAAATAGCTCTCTCATTTTGATAGTGGATCAGTGTTTTACTATATACAGGAAACCTCAAGACTGACAGTTGCACTCTGACTGGTTTCTTGACAGGATCATAGGTTCTTGTCACGTGGACCTAGTAATTTATCTACATTCATTAGCCAAAGATGGTATCTCTCTCTCCAACCATACAAGCCACAGATTTGTACACAGTTAGTTTCTGAGTTCCCCAGAAGTGTGAATTATAAGTCAGTCTACACCATTAGAAGAAAGTGTTGCATGTGCCCTACTAAGTTGGTCCATGGTAAAGTAAGCGTGAGATACTTCATTTCAGTTCAGTTCAGTTCAGTCGCTCAGTCGTGTCCAACTCTTTGCGACCCCATGAATCGCAGCACGCCAGGCCTCCCTGTCCATCACCATCTCCCGGAGTTCACTCAGACTCACGTCCATCGAGTCCGTGATGCCATCCAGCCATCTCATCCTCAGTCCATCCCCTTCTCCTCCTGCCCCCAATCCCTCCCAGCATCAGAGTCTTTTCCAATGAGTCAACTCTTCGCATGAGGTGGCC
>SJYT01002793.1:27613-57293 GCA_006410635.1 Cephalophus harveyi
AAAAAATAAAGTCTGACACTGTCTCCACTGTTTCCCCATCTATTTCCCACGAAGTGATGGGACCGGATGCCATGATCTTCATTTTCTGAATGTTGAGCTTTAGGCCAACTTTTTCACTCTCCTCTTTCACTTTCATCAAGAGGCTTTTTAGCTCCTCTTCACTTTCTGCCATAAGGTGTCATCTGCATATCTGAGGTGATTGATATTTCTCCCAGCAATCTTGATTCCAGCTTATGCTTCTTCCAGTCCAGTGTTTCTCATGATGTACTCTGCATAGAAGTTAAATAAGCAGGGTGACAATATACAGCCTTGACGTCCTCCTTTTCCTATTTGGAACCAGTCTGTTGTTCCATGTCCAGTTCTAACTGTTGCTTCCTGACCTGAATACAGATTTCTCAAGAGGCAGGTCAGGTGGTCTGGTATCTCTTATGTTATCTAATTTTTCCTCCAGTTATGTAACCTGTGTTTTGTCAATATGTAAGTTAAAACGAGTGTTCTCTTTTGTAGAATCTAAGGTCATGTTGATTTCAACCAAAATTTATTAACGGTTACTCGTGTTCAGGATTTTATGATTACGTAAAGAATCTACCTGCAGTGCGGGAGACCTGGATTCAGTCCCTGAGTTGGGAAGATCCCCTGGAGAAGGGAAAGGCTACCCACTCGAGCATTCTGACCTGGAGAATTCCATGGACTGTATAGTCCACGAGGTCGCAAAGAGTCAGACACAACTAAGTGACTTTCGCTTTCACCAGGGAGTTATAGAAATGCCCTCATGGAATTTACAATCTAGAGGGAAAAACCACTGGTACAGGGCAAGAGAAAAATAACAACTTACGAAGGTATAAAATCCTGGCTTTTAAAATTATTTTTTCTTTCTTTTCTTTTATTTTCAGCCTTTGCCAGAGTTGCCTCGTATTCCAGGACTTGTTCTCTCTGGAAGTACATTTTCAGACTGTCTCATGGTGGTGCAGTTCTTACGAAACTTTGGTAAAGTTTTGGGCTTTGATGTGAATATTGATGTTCCAAACCTGAGTGTTCTTCAAGAGGGATTGCTAAATATAGGGGACAGCATGGGTGAAGTACAAGACTTGCTTGTGAGGCTCCTCTCAGCTGCTGTATGTGATCCAGGTCTAATTACAGGATACAAGGTAAAAAAAACAAAATACATCTTTTTAATTTGTACTATCAGTGCATTAATAGCTGGCTTTAGCATGTTAGCAGAAGATTGTATAGACTTACTCAATTTTTTCTACATAGCTTCTCACGAAGTTAAAGGTAGATTTGCTTCAGTTACAGCTGGTACAAACTTAGAAAAACCTGGTTCATAAAGCCTAAGGAATGTAAATCATTCTCAAATTACTTTTATTTTCCTTTAGCTTTTGGCAAAAACCAAACTTATTTAAGAAATTCCCAAGTAATATTTAGCAAAACAGAAAATTCTAAATTTGTAAAGAAGTTAGAACTTAGGTGTGTCCTCTGAAAGTATACTGTGTTCTCTTTGAAACTGTGAATAATCGAAGCTAATCAAGGCCCCTGTAGAACAGCATGTTAAGACTCTGTATTGCTACGTGGTACTCAATAAGTTCAAATTTATCTTAATTCCAATCAAGATACACATTTCAGTCAGTTTTACTCTAGATAATATTGAAGAGAGAGAAGTTTCCAGATACACCTGTTACTTTTTCCTCCATCTCCCTACTCATTCAGCATACCAGGCAATAAAATCCATGACACTGTAGAACCAGAAAACACAATAATAATACTCTTCAACCCCTCCCCCACCACTACTGATAGATATAGCCCGTAAAACCTTCAGATAGTTTCTGTAGTCAAAGAAGGTATGATTTTTTAACCACAAATTTACATACTCTTCTCCACACCTAACTTTTAGCCAAGTTTGAAGAAGGAATGGAAAAATTGCAAGTACTTGAAAGCTTGTCCGATCATCCGCTGACTGTTTTTAATCTCCATTTCATCAAAAATGTGAATAAAGTCTTTGTCAGTAATATCTAAATCATGTAATACCAATATTTAAAAGTCTTACTGTTTATATTTTTTGAGTCAGTATCAGTCCTTATACTGATAAGAATGCCAAATTTTTATAGGCCAAAACAGCTCTTGGAGAACATTTGCTGAATGTTGGTGTGAATCGAGACAATGTTTCCGAGATTTTGCAGATTTTTATGGAAGCACACTGTGGACAGACTGAACTTACTGAAAGCCTGAAGACTAAAGCTTTTCAGGCTCACACTCCAGCACAGAAAGCCTCAGTTCTGGCTTTCCTGATCAATGAACTGGCATGCAGCAAGAGTGTGGTGAGGTAAGCACATGTCTAGACTTTTCTGGTGATTATTTTCTGTTTTAAATTTGTCTAGTCACAAAGTAATACAAATTGCTTATAGAAAATTTGAAAGTAACAGACTACCAGAAAGAAAAAAATTACACTAATCTCACCATTCAGAGATGACAAATGGTATTTTAATGTATTTCTTTTCAGCCTGTTAAAAAGAAATTTTGAATCATACTGTGTATAGTCCTTGTAACACTTCTTGTTTATTTGGTAATTTTGTTATTTATTTGTATAAATAATTTTGTATTTATTTGAAATGTGAACAGTTTTTTGTTGCTATGACTCTAGAATCCAGTACTGTTGTAAGAACTCAGAATTTTTCTTTTATCTTTGGTAGCAGATGACTACCTCATTTTTTCCTAGAAGCCATTTATAGAATTATCCATCTGCTTTTTATCAGGTGCTGATACAATCTTAATATTATTTACTTATTGCATGTTAGTTTGCACTTTTTAAAAAAGTACTTAATCTCATTTAAGAGTCAAAGTTTCTCCACTATAATATTTGAAGATTTGCTGAACAAATTCCTCATTCATCTTGTTCTTGCTATTCATTATTTTATAGATTTTAATTATGTTACTTTTATTCCTTTACCTTTCTAGGGAAAGAATCAATCCAAATATTTCAGAGCCATGTGTTTCTACCATTGCCGGACGTTTTAAGTTTTCTGTACATCTCTTAGCTATGTATTAGTATAATTTTTCATTTGTTTTTGCTATTCATTGGCAATCATCATTTGTACTTACCAAAAATCTGTATCATTTTATTTACCAAATTAATGTATTGCATTATGTATTAATTTATGTCTTCTAATAAACTTTTGCATTGGCAGTGAAATCGACAAGAACATTGATTATATGTCAAACTTAAGGAGAGATAAATGGGTGGTAGAAGGTAAACTCCGCAAGTAAGTCCTATTTTAGTAAAACTAATATACTGTTTTCCTTCTTCACAAATTTCTGAATAAAGCATACTAAGTGAAAAGATGGAATTTAAACTTTATTTTGTGTAAAAATTAGAAAAGGCAAAGTTTAATTAAGCTGAGATATAAAATTAATAAAACTCAGAAGCAGAGTTTTCAGTGGACAAAAGCTATAATGAGATTCATTGAACTCACATGCTTCAAAGTTAAAAGAAAGTCATTTATCTTTCTTTCAAAGAAGTCAAGCAATCATATATTCAAAGATTGTTGTTTCTATCAGGTTACTTTTGTCATAAATAGAATCTGTTTGGATTCTACCACATTTTTCCTTAATTGCTTTCTAATTACAGTTTGCTTTTACAGAGTCTAACATATCCAAATATATTCAGCATTAAAACTCATTTAGCTTCCTGCCAGGAAATATAATGCTGAAATTATTCAACTTCTATGTTAAGAGGATCGTTTCTTTGCAGTGACTTGAATTGAAATTTACTCAGTTGGATAGTATAGAATCAAGAACTATCACTTGGCTGTTCCCGAGTTAATCTCAGTTTTCTGTGTTTTTAAAAAAATGTATTCTAATTCCAAAGAGATAGGCAGTATAATTCTTAAAAGTTAACATATTTTATAATTTCTGTGAACACATTTCTTCTAATTTTTATTGTCATTGATATATTGGTTACTTTGAGACAAATACCACATGCTTAAAACTCATAGTATGATATTTTAAAAGTACAGAGGGAAGCCTTTTCTTCCGTATCATCATTTTTTTTCATATTTAAAGGCTCAGAATCATTCATGCTAAGAAAACAGGCAAAAGAGACACTTCAGGTGGCATTGATCTTGGAGAAGAGCAGCATCCATTGGGCACACCCACTCCAGGACGCAAAAGGAGAAGGAAGGGAGGAGACAGTGACTATGATGATGATGATGATGATGATAGTGATGACCAAGCTGATGAAGATGATGAAGATGAAGAAGATAAAGAAGACAAAAAAGGAAAGAAGACTGAGATCTGTGAAGATGAGGTAATCAAATTTAGACTTGACTAATACTGTATGAAATATTGAAAATAATACAGAATTTGAAGTCAAATGGATTTGGGTTTGAATTCCATTGTGACACTCAACACAGTTTATTCATCTGAAAATTTAATATTCACCTCAAGGTTTTTTGTGATGCTTAGGTAAATATTAAATAGAACCTCTGCGCATAGAAGGTACTTATGTTGAATAAAAGAAGTTAAATTTTTCTATTTGTATAATAACTTGAGAGTTCTCCAAAGAACTATTCATATTCTTAATTTTAGGTATTTTTAAAATTCTATGAATGTGCTATCTTATGTTTATTTTGTACAGTACTTAATGCCTTCAAAGTGTTGCCAGGTGTAGTGAAACTGATATATTTCTCAGATCCTAGTTTATTGAGTACATGGCTCTAGGCACTTTTTTAAACTTTTACTTTTATTGCAGTATAGTTGATTTACAATGTTGTGTTAGTTTCAGGTGTATAGCAAAATGAATCAGTTATACATATACATATATTCACACATCTTTAAGATTCTTTTTCTATATAGGCCATTATAGAGTATTGAGTAGAGTTTGCTATGCTATTCAGCAGGTTCTTATTAGTCATCTGTTTTACACATTGTAGTGTGTATATGTCAATCCCAGTCTCCCACTTTATCTCTCCTTCTTCCCCTTATCCTCTAGTAACCATATGTTTGTTTTCTGCATCAACTCTTATTTTTTTTTTTAAGATTCTTTTCTCTGTGTAGACCATAATCAAAGATGAACGAAGCACTGAAATTCTCCTTTCAATTTACAGTTTCACAGAGAAAGACTTACAATAAGAAAAAATAATGTGTTAAATGCTAACTGCTTTGCTAGCAGTATTTACAGTGTATTAGGCGGGAGAAGGTGACAGCACCCCACTCCAGTACTCTTGCCTGGAAAATCCCATGGATGGAGGAGCCTGGTGGGCTGCAGTCCATGGGGTTGTGAAGAGTCGGACACGACTGAGCAACTTCACTCTCACTTTTCCCTTTCGTGCATTGGAAAGGAAATGGCAACCCGCTCCAGTGTTCTTGCCTGGAGAATCCCAGGGACGGGGGAGCCTGCTGGGCTGCCGTCTATGGGGTCGCACAGAGTCAGACACAACTGAAGTGACTTAGCAGCAGTAGCAGCAGAGCAAGATCAGAAGTGGGAAGATCAGTCAGGAGAGACTGCTCTGGTTTTAGGTGAATTATGATGGGTCTGAAAATAGACCAATGGAAGGAAAAGACTCAATAAATATTGAGGAGGAAAAATGAATAGTCTTTGAAGATGGATTGTGTAGGTTGATGGAAGGAGTGATAGGATTGATTCCAGTTTTCTGGTAGAGGACTACCCTGCTTTTGTTGCCACTACCTGATCTAAAGAATTCAGGGGGGACTTCTCTGGTGGCACAATGGATGGGAATCCATGTGCAAATGCAGGGGACACAGGTTCCGTCCCTGGTCCAGGAAGATTCCACATGTTGCAGAGCATGTGCCACAACTACTGAGCCCATGTGCTACAATTACTGAAGCCTGTGTGCCTAGATCTTGTGCTGTGCAACAAGAGAAACCACTACAACGAGAAGCCTGTGCACCAGAGTGAAAAGTAACCCTCGCTCCCCGCAACTAGAGGAAGCCCACACAAAACAATGAAGACCCAGTGCAGCCAAAAATAAATAAATAAATAATGCTTTAAGAAAAACAAAACAAAAGACTGCATTGGCCATTAAAAAAAGGAAGAATCAAGAAGGAGCAGAGTAGTAGGGGAATATAGAACAAATATCTGAAGTTAGGAAATGATACTAGGTTTTATTTTGAACATGTTGAATTTGAGGTGCCTGAGCAGTTTAGCAGTCAGTTGGGTTTAAAAACCCAAAGCCTGGAGAAGAGTTCGGTCTTGAAAATGTAGACCTGGAGGATATTAGTACATAGACAATAGTTTAAATAATGAGTTGGATTAGTTTGCACAGGAGAATTGGTTTATTAGTGGGAGTAGTAAACTGAGATTGGAACCTCAGGGAATGTCAGTCTTTAAGAAGAGCCTTCAGGACTTCTTGTTGAAGAATGAACAAAGGTAGAAAATTTCTGTAGTGGGTCAGGGGTTGCCAAGACCAAGACTGCCTCCAAAGTCAGTGACTCACTAGGATGACTCACAGAACTCAGCTTCTGGTCATGCTGTGGCTAAAAGTTATTGCAGCAAAAGAAAAACCAAAGCAAAACCATTAAAGAGAAATGGCATATGGGTCAATGTCCAGAGGAAATCAGTCCCAGCTTTCAAGAGTCTTTTCCCAGTAAAGTCACAAAGGATGGACTTAATTCTCCTAGCAGCGTGTTGTGACATTTAAATTGTGTTGCAACTGAAATGTTGTGTTCTAAGAAAGTTTGATAGAGACTGTGCCCAGAGTTTTATACAGGGATGGCCACATAGGCACCCTCTGCATAGAAGGTGCCAAAACTCCAGCCTCCCCCAAAACTCCAGCCTCCCCCACTCCAAAAAAAAGTAGGTAATTGGTATAAACCACATTGTTAGCACAGTTTAGGTCCAGCAAGCTTTTCTTGTCACTCTGGGTTGGGGAACCCTCCAAAATTCAGGTTCCTGGATGCTAGCCAAGGGTCAGCTTTGTAAGCCAACCTTTCAAAAACCTACAATGTTAACTCTTTTCTACCCATGTAATAATAATAAGAATCAAGAAAATTAAACATTTTTAAAAAGAGGGAGTTATAAACAGTGTTAAGGGAGGGCTTCCCTGATGGCTCAGTGGTAAAGAATCTGTGTGCCAGTGCTAGAAACACGGGTTCAGTCCCCGATCTGGAAAGATTCCACACGCTGCAGAGCAACTAAGCCTGTGCACCACACCTACTGAGCCTGTGCTCTAGAGCCCACAAGCCACAACTCCTGAGCCCATATGCTCTTGAGTCAGGCTCTGCAACAAGAGAAGCCGCCACAATGAGAAGTCCTCACACTACAACTAGAGAATAAGCCCCTCTCGCCACAACTATAGAAGAGCCCACGCAGCAACAAAGACCCAGGACAGCCAAAAATAAATAAATAAATCCAATTATTAAAAAAAAAAAATGTTAAAGAAGCAGGAGTGTAATGTGAGGAGGACTGAATGTGTTTGTTTTATTCGCCGTCACAGAGGTGTTTGGTAAACAATGCCAGCACCATTTCTTTAGAGGGGTGAGAGCCAAAGCAAGGCTAGAATTGTTTGAAAACAATGAAAAGTGAGAAAGTGAACATGATTGTCTCAAGCATTATACCTCAAAAGAAAGGGTAGTTCCTAGAGGAGGACAAAGACCGGGATTTTTCAGATGCAGAAGATTTGAGACTAATTTTGGTTGACAGGAGAGTCAGTAAAATGAGAGATAAATGTGGAAGATTAAAGAGATAAAAGAGAATAATTAATAGTATAAGGTCCCTAGAGATATTGGAGAGATTCAGTTAAGGTAAAGATGGGGGAGAGGGGCTAGCTTTGAAGAGTAGGCTAAAGGGAAGAAGGCAAGGTAATGGAGGAGTGTTTTTAAGGAAAGCTACCATAAGCCATGGAAATGGACATGTATAAAAAGGAGATAAAGGTTGATGTTTACCTTTTACAAGAAAAAAATGCTAGAAATATTGATAGGGTTGAAGAAATGGCATTCATAAAACAATATACAGCCAACCATTCTGCCTTCAATGCCAGGATTATTTAGTGAAGGAAGTCTAGAGAAAACTTTTCCTTTCTTATATCAACTCCATATTGCTGGAGAAATAAAGCTTAGAAAGATGGATTTATTGCTATATTATGTGAAAATAATATCTGATCAAGACCAATGATATTACTAAATCAAATTTTTACTTAATCTGGATAACAGTGTAATTTATAAAATCATGTGCTATACAATTCTCTTAAGTAAAAAATAGCATAAGTGCAAAATGTTTTTATAAATTACATATTTTAAACCAGAATTATTTGCTAGAGTGAGCTTTACTTATTTTAAGAGTTGCAGGCTGAAAAGGAGACTACTGTGAGATTCCTTGCAGGAATTACTTCATAATGTACTACTTCTGAAATCACTTGATCAAATACTCTCATGCTGTGACAAAAGGGTATATAATTTGGGTATCAGAACTGTAATTACCCAAAGATACTATTTATAACCAGTCTGCTTCCTTTGGCAAGGGGAACTGTTTAGCAGAAATTAAACTTTTTTGATCAATATTAATCACCTTTTTAAAAAACAGAATTAGCATACCTTTTCAGCACTTCTCTAATTTTGTTTAAGTATTAGCTCTCATAAATGTGACAACTTTGTGTTTGGATATCAGTGTATTCTAGTGGGTAGTCACCCCATTAAACTAGAATTTATTTACAGAAATTATGTTTCACTTGGCATTTTTCACATGGAGAATTAAAAAACTCTAAATTGTTTTCTTTAAGGGAGATAAAACAACTTAAAAATCAGTATTAATGATTTAAAAATCATTATTGACATTTTAAGACTGGATGTGTCATTTTAAAGTAGTATTTTATTTTTATGTTCGTTGAATTATAGAGTTAATTAGATTGATCAAAATCCTGGCAAATGTATATCTTGTTATTAATGTGAGAAAACAGTTTAAAAGTGTTTGAAAATGAGGAATATTTTAGGATCTAAGAGATCAAAGAAACATTTCTTTTACATGATTTGAGAGTTTTTCTTTATAATGAAGAATTTGTAGCCACTTACCAATTCCCTAATAAAATTAAAGGCTAACTTTTTAAAGAACCTGATTGATTGATTTTCCTCCAAAAATAGGTTTGGCTTCTTGATTAAGTATAGGTGATGTCAGTTGTTATACTATATAAAGGACGAATTGCAGGAGCCTTTCCAGTGAGACCCATGTGATCCCTTTCAATTAGAACAGGTGTCTGGGATCTAATGCCTGATGATCTGAGGTGGAGCTGATTTAATAATAATAGAAATAAAGTACACAATAAATGTAATAAGCTTGAATCATCCCAAAATCATCCCCCCCCATCAAGTCTGTGGAAAATTGTCTTCCACGTAGCCGGTCCCTGGTGCCAAAAAGGTTGGGGACCACTGAATTAGAAGATACTGCCCTTTAAGTCACAGCCCTTTGTCTTAAAGGTGATTCCCTCCTTTTTCACTCTTGATTCCTTCAACATATCAACTCTCCCTAATCCTTAGGTTTCTGTTGAGATCTTTGTGAACTTTAACCACACAAGGTCGTGTGTAGGAGGTTATGTGGACAATTAAACTTTGACATATAGGGACATACAACAGCCTTCTCTTTTCATTGGGAAAGCATGGCAGGCATAGATTCTGTATTCTTAATTTTGTTGTTATTGCCTTTCTCTCTGGCTTTTCAGATTCTTCATATCTCTTAAAATTATGAGGACTATTAACCAAAACTCCTTTAAATAAAACTTTAGTAGACATTTTACTTCTTTTTTTGGTAAGAAAAGTCTTAGAAATGGTAGTTAGTTAATCTAATACATAGTTACTTTGATGTCTTATTTCAAATATTTGTTGATTGAATTGTTTTCTACATAAGCAAATTGTCAAACATTTATCCTGCTGGCCAAAAGATCACTACATAGTGATACAGCTATTAAGTATCTATTTAATTAAAGAGTCAAGATTTAAGGATCATTAGGCCTATTCTCTTATAAATAGAAATGATGTTATTACCATAAATAGTATGCCTAAATGCCTTTGGAAATTGGATCTCATAAATTTGGGTAAAGCATAGATAGCTAATGGTAATGATAACTATTGAAGTTTTCCTTTCCCTTCCTTTTATTGGGGAGATAACTATACTGGTTTAGAAATATCTGTTTGTGAGAATGGTTGGTGGCATTATGACTTTTAAAAAAGCCTTATTAAAAGTGAACACCAAAACAAGTGCTAATATTTTTTAAACCTGAGATGTACCTAGTTTCTCATTAAAGTACATCTTTCAGAAAGAAAGAATATAACCTTATTTATATGTTATGTACCAGAAAATTTGCTAGTTGCTTTCAGATCTGTTCTTTGTTGTTGTTGTTGTTTAGTTGCTAAGTCATGTCCAACTCTTTCATGACCCCTTGGGCTGTAGCCTGCCAGGCTCCTCTGTCCATGAGATTTTTTCCCAGCAGGAATATTGGAGTGAGTTGCCAGTTTCCTTCTCCAGGTTGTCTTTCCAACCCAGGGATCAAACCCGCGTCTCCTGCTTGGCAGGCAGATTCTTTACTGATGAGTCACCTGGGAAGCCCCAGAACTGTTCTTAGTCCTCACAAAAGTCCCATGTTACAGATAATGTAACCAATTTACAGATTAGGAAAAAGTTTTGGGAGAGTTAAATGATTTGCCTATATGTGTAGACTATGCTGCAGTTGAGGTCCAATGAAGTACATAAGGACTTCCTGGTGGCTCAGATGGTAAAGTGTCTGCCTACAATGCGGGAGACCCGGGTTCAATCCCTGAGTCGGGAAGATCTCCTGGAGAAGGAAATGGCAACCCACTCCAGTATTCTTGCCTGGAAAATCCCATGGACAGAGGAGCCTGGTAGGCTGTGGTCCATGGGGTGGCAAAAAGTTAGACATGACTGAGCAACTTCACTTTCACTTGAAGTACATGTATACCTTATATTAATTCATGCTTTCCCTCTAAAACATATACTTTGGGTGGTGCTTTCCCATATTCATTTTTTAGAATGAAAAATTTTGTATAATTGCAAAATTTCTATTTATGAAATCAGTGCCATTTATAGAAGAGATTATTCTTCTAAAAGTTCAATGTGTTCAGAGTACAACTTACTCTTTTTTGCTGTAAAATGACTCTTTCAGTTAATAGTACCAGTATTTTTGCAGTTTCCCAGATTTAAAACCTTAATATCATAGTTTACTCCTTCCTTCATCTCCTTCACCCCTTTCTGCCTCACATGCATGAGTTGACAGAATTTAACAGTTCTAACTATATAATATCTCTTACATCCATATCCTTTTCTCCTTTTCTATTCCTTTTATTCTAGTAAGACCCACATCCTCTTTTCCTCTTGAATTACTGCAACTGTCTACTAACTAGATTGCCAGTTGTAGTCCTTTTCCTGATCCAGGCCATCTTACAACTATTACCATACTAATCTTTGTAAAGCATAGTTCTGATATTTAGTCTCCCTCAAAGGATCATATTATTGTCCATTGCCAGCTCATATTATTGTCCAGCTCTAGACAGTATAGCCCCAAAGTCATCTTTGTCTCATCTTCCTCCTTATCTCTTCATGTCAAACTCTCCATGTCCTTTTTTCTCTGATAAATCAGTGAGGGCTTCCCTGGTGGCGCAGAGGTTAAAGCATCTGCCTGCAATGTGGGAGACCTGGGTTCGATCCCTGGGTTGGGAAGATCCTCTGGAGAAGGAAATGGCAACCCACTCCAGTATTCTTGCCTGGAGAATCCCATGGACAGAGGAGCTTGGTGGGCTACAGTCCACGGGTTGCAAAGAGTCGGACACGACTGAGCGACTTCACTTCACTTTCACAAAGCTAAAACACAACTTCTTCCATATAGCCTCCCTTGGTATAGGTTCCCACTAGAAGTAATCTCACCCTTCCCCGAGCTCCATGACTCTTAATCTCTTCCTCTCTCGAGGGTCATAGAGCTTTCTGCTGTTTGGCAGTTTTTATTTATTAGCGTAATGTTGTATGTGTCTCCCTACCAGGTTAATGCTTTATCAAGAGCAAGAACTGAGTCTGTCCTTGTACTTTGCATATAGGAGGCTTTCACTAAATATTTGCTGATTGACTAAATAAATCTTAAAAATGTGAATGATACTGTATTTTGTTATGTATAGGATGAAGGTGACCAAGCAGCAAGTGTGGAAGAGCTAGAAAAACAGATTGAAAAACTGAGTAAAGTAAGCATTTTTCAGATTTTTTTTTTTTTTGGCAGCACTTCAAAAATCCACCTTGTATGGAATTAGTTTTTCTGGCTGCTAAATAAAAACAAGCTTTTTGTGACTAATTAAACTGAGATTTAGAAACATTCTTACAGTTCTACCTTAAAAAGTTAACACCAAGGTTAAAAACCTGTCTCTTAAGACATGGTACTAAACTTAACCAGGGCCTATATTCTTTAGCTCTTCTTTTAAATACAAAATACCAACAATTACATGGTTTTATATCTTGGAATTAATTACTTCTAAAATTCAGTCGAACTTTATAGTAATAGTTTCTGCATCTTATCGTTTTATTTTATATTAGTATGTTTGTAGATTTTATTTGCATTAGATTTATACACTATACATATTTATGAATTTCACACTAAAAATTGAATTTCAGTACCATCAGTAAAGTTTTAGATGACCAAATTTAGTCATATGTTACCTAGGTTTATAGCATGAATATAAAAATAGGCAAATACAGGTCTGGTCAATTATGTATATGAATATTATTTGTTATATATTGTAATAAGTAAAATTAAGCCAAAGTTCAGTGAAATAATTGATCACATTGCATTGTTCACTATCGAGTGTAAGACATGCTTTACTATATGACATTTGATAAAATAAAACTTATCTTTTTAATCCATGACAACAAAAATATTCCTCTTACCCTCCAAGTGATTTCTGTGGTTATAAGTGTTACTGAAATTGAAGTCAGGAATGTAATATTTAACTCTTTTTGCTCTCTTTACTCACTAGTGAAATTTATCTGCTTTTATTTAATTTATCTGCCTTTATTGAAGGCGTAAGAGTGTAAAGTCACTTACATATTAATTTTTACAGCACTTAACACTCAGAGCTTAATTTTATGCATCATTTTTTAACAGCAACAGAGTCAGTACAGAAGGAAGCTCTTTGACGCTTCTCACTCTTTACGTTCGATGATGTTTGGCCAGGATCGTTACAGACGCCGGTACTGGATTCTTCCCCAGTGTGGGGGGATTTTTGTAGAAGGCATGGAGAGTGGTGAAGGTAGGAACTATTAATCTGTTACAAAGTAATATAAAGAACCATATTTTTTAAAACCCTGTTACTCCTCCAATATGTTTTGTGCTTCCAGAATCAAATTTCCTTTATGGATAAACCTTGTAAAACCTTGATTCCCATTCCTTTTGAATTTGTAATGCTCCTTGCTCTGATAAATATTCCTTCTCTCTCCATGATTTTTTTCTGCCACTCTCTGACAGCAAACATAAATTATTCTTTTTCTTATTTAGTGAACAAAGATCTTCCGCTGTATTATCCTTTATAACTGCTGCTTCACTTCTCTTCCTTTCCATTGTCAAGTTTTCCAGCGTGTGGTTTATTCTTTAACTTTTGCAGCAAGTATCCATCCTGACAGTATCCCTGGAGGTAACTTGCTTCAGTCTAAGACCCTTATCCATCGTCACTCATCTTAAAATCTTGTTCATATTTAAAACCTGTGGTCATCTCCTCCTCCATGAAGTTTCCTTACTTGAGTTTCATATTACCACTCAATCCTACAGTCTACCTTTGGACTATATTTTTTGCTGGCTCCATTCCTGTTTCATTAACTAGCATATAATAGAATGTATATATTTTCTCAATAAACCATCTGAATTGAACTTTTCAGAACTTTGTATCTGGATGGTTCCAAATACTTAAATTCTGATGGGGCCAAAAGTGTTGTCAGCGTTTATAGGTTCTGGGATATAGCTATTGCCCCATGGTGGCACATGGAGGCCAAAAACTTCTTTCAACACAGTTTTTAAAAAATTCCTAGTATATGCCAGGCATTTTTATGTACTGCAGGAGGTTGAAAGATATATAAAGCGTAATCCATACCACATAGAAATTTAACAATCCTTTGAAGAAAGGAGATTGATTAATCACATAGACATCTAGATCTAGAACACAAATCATATAAAGCAGTTGTTTTTAACTTTTTGTTTTTAGCAATGGAACTACACTTTTTTAAAAAGGGTGGGAATGCAAGTTGACACAGCTACTATGGAGAACAGTGTGGAGGTTTGGAGATTCCTTTAAAAACTAGGAATAAAACTACCATATGACCCAACAGTTGCACTCCTAGACATATATCCAAGGAAACCAAAATTGAAAAACACACATGTACCCAAATGTTCATCACAGATAGCTAGGACATGAAAGCAGTCTAGATGTCCATTAACAGATGAATGGATAAGGAAGTTGTGGTACATATACACAATGGAATATTAACCATGAAAAGGAACACATTTGACTCAGTTCTAATGAGGGGGGTGGATGAACCTAGAGCCTATTACACAGGGTGAAGTAAGTCAGAAAGAGCTAGACAAATACAAATGTATATTAGTGCATATATATGGAATCTAGAAAAATGGTAATTATGAACCTACTGCAGGGCAGCAATAGAGACGTGGAGCTTCTGGTAGCTCAGCTGGTAAAGAATCATAGAGAACAGACTCATAGAGAAGGACATGGGGGTTGGGGGGAGGAGTAGGGGACAGATGGAGAGAGTAGCATTAAAACATATATATTACTAAAAATTATATATATGTTACTATATGTCAAAATTTGGGGGCTCCAGAATCACCGCAGATGGTAACTGCAGCCATGAAATTAATAGGCGCTGCTCCTTGGAAAAAAAGTTAGACCAACCTAGACAGCATATTAAAAAGCAGAGACATTACTTTGCCAACAAAGATCTATTTAGTCAAAGCTATGGTTCTTCCAGTAGTCATGTGTAGATGTGAGAGTTGGAGTATAAAGAAAGCTGAGTGCTGGAGAATTGATGCTTTTGAACTGTGGTATTGGAGAAGACTTGAGAGTCCCTTGGACTGCAAGGAGATCCAACCAGTCCATCTTAAAGGAGATCAGTCTTTGGAAGGAATGTTCATTTGAAGGACTGATGCTAAAGCTGAAACTCTAATACTTTGGCCATCTGATGTGAAGGACTGACTCATTTGAAAAAACCCTGATGCTGGGAAAGATTGAAGGTGGGAGGGAAAGGGGACGACAGAGGATGAGCTGGTTGGATGGCATCACCAACTCAATGGACATGAGTTTGAGTAAACTCCGGGAGTTGGTGATGGACAGGAAGGCCTGGCATGCTGCAGTCCATGGGGTCACAAAGAGTTGAACATGACTGAGTGACTGAACTGAACTGAACTGATATGTCAAATTAGATTGCCAGTGGAAATTTGCTGTATAACACAGGGAGCTCAAATCCAAAGCTCTGTGACACCTAGAGGAGTGAGTGGGGTAAGAGGTGGGAGGGAAATTCAAGATGTAGGGGGCATACATATACTATATGACTGATTCATGTTGATATATGGCAGAAACCAACACAATATTGTACAGCAATTATCCTTCAATTATAAATAAATAAATTTAAAAAACAATAAAAATTTCACAAGGAAAAACAAAACCAAAAAATCTTATGGAGACAAGGAGGTTCATGAAATATGCATTTAATGTGCTTAGAATAGTGGCTGGCATGTAAGCATTGTTGGCATATAGTAAACAGTGTAGTTATTGGTTTGCATAATAATATATTTCTTATGAATGTAAATTGTATGAATTAAGAATATAAAATCATGTGTTGGAATGATGTGTATAAGTCATGCTCTGCTTCTCTCAGGGCAGAATGAGCTACCAAATGGAATTAGGGAGGGGTATAAGATGGCTTTAATTGTACTTTATTTCTTTTTCATAATTGATGTCAGTGTTGATTTAATAGTGTGGTGGTTCTTTTTTTTAACTGCTTAAAATATTTAAAAATAGGCATGGAAAATTAATTAAAATAGTAAGTTAATATAACTAACAAAAATAAATAAGTGGGACTAATCATATTTAAAAACTTCTGTATAACAAAGGAAATCTTCAATGAAAGGCAACCTACTGAATGAGGATAAATATCTGCAAATTATATATCTCATAAGGGACTAACATCCAAAATATATAAAGAATTTATACAATTCAACAGCAGAAAAACAATCTGATTTTAAAATGGGCAGAGTTTCTAAACAGACATTCTTCCAAAGAGGACACATAGATTGTACATGATAAGATGCTCAACATCATTAATCAAAAATCAGTCAAATCAAAATCATCATGAAATAACACCTCTCACCTGTCAAAATGGCTGTTATCAAAAAGACAAGAAATAACAAGTGCTGGTGAAGGAGAATGTAGAGAAAAAAGGAACCTCTGTACACTGTTGGTGGGAAGTAAATTGGTGCAGGCACAATGGAAAACAATACATAAATTGATACAGCCATTATGGAAGAGAGTATGGAGATTCCTTAAAAAACTAGAAATAAAACCACCATACAGCCCAGCAATACTACTAGGCATATACCCTGGGAAAACCAAAACTGAAAAAGACACATGTATTCCAATGTTCATTGCAGCACTGTATATAATAGCTAGGACATGGAAACAACCTAGATGTCCATCAGCAGGATGAATGGATAAAGAAGCTGTGGTACATACAATGGAATACTACTCAGCCATAAAAAGGAACACATTGAGTCAATTCTAATGAGGTAGATGAACCTAGAGTGTATTAAGTGAATTAAGTCAGAAGGAGAAAAACAAATACTGTATATTAATGCATATATGTGGAATCTAGAAAGACGGTACTGATGAACCTATTTGCAGGGCAGCAATGGAGATGCAGCCATAGAGAACAAACTTATGGACAAGGGCAGGGAAGGGAGAGGAGAGGTTAAGATGAATGGAGAGAGTAGCATGGAAGCATGTACACTAACATGCGTAAAATAGATAGCCAATGGAAATCTGCTCAGTGACTAAGGGAACTAAAACCAGGGCTCTGTAACAATAGAGCGGTTGAGAAAGGTGGGAGGTGGAGGGAGGTTCAAGAAGGAGGGGACAAATTACACCTATGGCTAATGCATGTTGATGTATGGCAGAAATGAAACCAATATTGTAAAGCAATAATCAATCAATTAAAAATAAACATAATTTAAAAACAGATTTAAGAAAAACAACATGGAGGCTCCTCAAAAAGTTGAAACTAGAACTACCATATAATCAATAGAAATCTAATTTAAAATGACAAAATTCTGAGCCACTTGAAGGTACAGAGCCTTGTTGAAGCTAAAAAACAAATAAATATCCCAGAGTGGCTTTCCCTTAACTGTAATAAGAATCATCTGAGAAGCTAAAAACAAAAATGAACACTGCCCCAGGCCAATTAAATATCCCTCCTTTTATCATTCAAGAAATATTTATTGAGTTTCTATTTTATAGCAGCCACCATGTTAGGCATTTGGAATCCAATAACAAGCAAGATAGACATCACTCTGCTTTTATGTAAAGCTTGTTAATTTAAATTCTGGTGTGTGGTTGGATATGGAGAAAATAAACAAATAGGTTATTGTTTATAATGATAAATTCTGTGAAGGAAATATATAGAATGATAACCTAAAGTGAATGGGTAAAATAAGATACAATGGTATAATGCACAACCCAGGGAATATAGCCAATATTTTTAAATAACTATAAAGGGAATATAACCTTTAAAAATTGTGAATCACTACATTATATACCTGTGACATATAATATTGTACATCAGCTCTATGTCAATAAAATAAATAAAGTGAATGGGCTAGGGATTCTACCCTAGATAAAGTAAAAACTTTTATCAGATCAGAGAAACCTTTCTTGATCAGAGAAAACCTCTGTGAGGAAATGATTTGATCTGAGATCAACAAAACAGTATCCCAGGCAGAGGGAGCGGCCAAGTGCAAAGTGCCCCAGAAAGCAAAGAACTGGGCATGTTTGAGAAGCTGAAGAAAGGGGAGAAAAGAGCAAGCTTTAGCAAGTACAAGAATGGTCAGAGGTTGTGGAAACTTTCAGAAACCAGACCATATAGGCCTTGCTTAGAAGTTTAGATTTTATTCCAGGTTGCAGAAGAGTGAATAGTAGTGTCTCATTTCTGTAATAGTACAAAACGATAGTCATATTGATATATATGCATGTAAGATTTCTAGAAGGATACATAGATACGATTGATTAACCACAGTTACATCTGAAGAATAGAAATAGGGAGTGAGGGAGTAGGGCAGAAGCAGTTTAATTTATACCTGTCATTACTGAATATTTTACCTTGGACATATGTTACTTTTCAAATTGAATAAAGTACTGAATTTATATGTTTAAAATAATTCTTATAAATTATTTTTGAAACACTTAAAAAATATGAACCAGAAGTTCATGAAGGAGAAATGCCAATAAACTCATGAAAAGATATTCAGCCTTACTGGAGATGAGGGGAAAAAAGGCGGTTTTGATTTTTATCTCCCAGATTGGCAAAAACAAAAAACATTGATAGTATTTAATTTCCTTGAGGGTGTAGGCAAACAGATGCTCTTACTTCTGGTATGAATGTGTATTGATCTAAACTTTTGGTTTGACAACGTACTTCAAAAACTCTGAAAAGTATATATCTTAGTACTCAGTAAGTATCCTAAGGAAGTAAATTAAAAAAAAAAATGTAAGACCGAAGATACAGATACACATCATCATTTATAGCATTATTTATAATAACAAATAACTGGGCCCTATTAATAGCCATTAGTAGAAGATGGATTATTTAAATTGATGATGTATTCCACTGAGAATTCTATAGCCATTAAAGTTTATATAGTTATGTATGTATGTATTATGTATTTATTTATTGATGCAAAGGTTTCCTAAAAATATTTATGCATATAACTTGATAAATAGTAAAAGAATATAATTATGTAGTATTGGTTTTATAATGCTTTTTAATTTTTTAGGACTAGAAGAAATTGCAAAAGAAAGAGAAAAACTAAAAAAGGCAAAAAGTATCCAAATCAAAGAAGAAATATTTGAGACTTCTGAGGACATTTTAAATTGTTCAAATCCAGATCACTGTGAGCAAAAGGAAGATACTAAAGAAAGAGATAACCCAAATCTGTTTCTTCAGAAACCTGGCTCTTTTTCAAAATTAAGCAAGCTTTTAGAAGTAGCTAAGATGCCTCCTGAGTCAGATGTAATGACCCCTAAACCAAATAGTAGTGCAAATGGGTGCACATTGTCATATCAAAACAGTGGAAAACATTCATTGGGCAGCATTCAATCAACAGCAACACAAAGCAACATGGAAAAGACAGACTCTAATAATCTGTTCAATACCAGTTCAAGTGGTGCAGGGAAGTTCTGTAGTCCTCTCCCCAGTGACCAGTTGTTAAAGACATTGACTGAAAAGAATAGACAGTGGTTTAGCCTTTTGCCAAGGACACCTTGTGATGATACATCTCTTACCCATGCCAGTATGTCAACTGCTTCTTTAGTGACCCCTCAGTCTCAGCCACTGTCTAAGTCACCTTCACCCGCCCCAGCTCCTCTTCTTGGATCATCTGCTCAGAATCCTGTTGGCCTAAATCCATTTGCTTTATCGCCTCTTCAGGTTAGTGCTGTTAATAGTAACTCATGTTTTTGTTGCTTTGTCTGATCTTTCATCCTGTAAATGTTTTCTCTTAAGGGAAATCAGTTGAATGTTTGTAATATTATCCCTGCCGTGGCTTGAAAACTGAAGAGCCAAAATTGTTATCACCAAACTTCATCAGAACTACTTATGTCCACGTTAAAGACTTATCTAACTACTTTTTAGCTTATTATATTATCTAAAAAGAAATTAACGGAGCAAACAAAACATGAAATTTAACATTGTTACTGTTGTATTTAGTTTACCTCTAATTGTGATATGTGAAAGAATATTTTTCAGAATTTTTTAAAAATAATTTCTGGTTCTAAACACTTTTCCTAATTCCTTAGTTGTCCCTACTTCTAAAATGTGTTGTTTCTTGCAGGTGAAAAGTGGAGTGTCTATGATGGGACTCCAGTTTTGTGGGTGGCCTGCTAGCGTGCTTACTTCCAATATTCCATTTACATCACCTTTACCTAATCTGGGATCAGGGTTGGGATTGTCAGAAGGAAATAGTAATACATATGTGACTCCTAATGTTGCACCAAGTAAAAGTGAATCTCCAGTACCACAGAATGAAAAAGTCTCTTCAACTCAACCTGCAGCTGTTGAAGTAGCAAAACCAGTAGATTTTCCTAGTCCAAAACCCATTCCAGAAGGTATGATTTATAGTCACTTACTTAATTTTATTGTTACAGATTCTACATGATAACTGAATTTTTGAGGATTATATATTTAGTTATAAATCTTTCAATTTGCATTGTGCCATTAATTCATATTCAAGATATTTATTAAAAGATCTACATATTTATTTTAACTTAGAAATGCAGTTTGGTTGGTGGAGAATTATTGACCCAGAGGACCTAAAAGCTTTGCTCAAAGTGCTCCATCTCAGAGGAATAAGAGAAAAGGCATTACAAAAGCAAATTCAGAAACACTTGGATTATATTACTCAAGCTTGCATTAAGAATAAGGATGGTATGTACTTAGAGATTTCTGTTCTCTTGCTTAGTTATGATAATTAATCCTTTAGTCTTAAAACATTTTAGTATATCATAATGCTTAATTTATTACTAGTAAGCATTTGCTCAACAAACAGTGCCTCCTTAAATAGCTATTACTTTCTTATAATTTGTCACAACCTGTAGACTTATTGTTTTGTTTCTTAGAAAAGGATGTTCCTACTTTTAAGAGTAATCTGCTGGAAATTTCCTGGCAGTCCAGTGGTTAGGACTCTGTGCTCTCACTGCCAGGGCCCAGGTTTGATCAATCCCTTGGAGAACTAAAAATCCCCACAAGCCACATGGCACAGCTTAAAAAATAATAAAAAGAATAATCTGCCTATGTATACACAAGTACATTTTTGTGTTTTAAGTTATATGTATATGTTATCCCTGGAATCTTATTCACTTTCTGAAGAAATTATTACAGAATAAAGTAGATATTAAAATTAATTTATTTTCAACTATAGTTGCCATTATTGAATTAAATGAAAATGAAGAAAACCAGGTAACTCGAGACATTGTGGAGAACTGGTCAATAGAAGAACAAGCAATGGAAATGGATTTGAATATTCTTCAACAGGTAGAAGATCTAGAAAGGAGAGTTGCATCAGCAAGTTTGCAAGTGAAGGTAAAACTGACTTGGAATGAAATGTGTTTTTAGGATGATGGAAGGTAACTATTATTTGTTATGTGCCTGATATGTGTCAGTTACTCTGCTAAATGTTTTCACTTTATCTCATTTAATTCTCAAAATGATCCTGAATTAATTTTCCCCATCTTACAGGTAAGGAACAGGACACAAAGTAAGTAACCTGTCAGTGGTCATATAGTAAATGGCCAAATGTGAATTCAAATCAAGTCTGTCTGACTCCAGAGCCTGTGTTCTTTTTTGCTAAATCTTGCTGCTCCTTAATGATATTCAAAACTGTCATTTCTAGTGTGCAGTTTTTTACCACAAGCATTATTTCACCTTTTTACCCATGATACATATAATGCTCTATCAAATTCCTGCTATACTTTTTCATATAGACGAACTTCCAAGCCATGTTATATGTCAAAATTTCATTATAATTTAAAATTAGAGAATATATATCCAAATATACATTATACTATGATACACATATTCATGTGTATACCCTACATATATGTGTACATTTAAAATTTATTTATCTACTGGGCATTACCATGTCACAAGTATTTACCATGAACAGAGCTGGCTTCTGATGAACAGGCAGGAGGAAGGTTTTATCTCTGTGCAAAAATTTTCAGTTTTGGAAAGAGGGGTGTAAAGGTTTTCTCAATTGATAATAAGGTGATGTCTCTGAGAATAAATGGATGGATGATGAATAAGTGTGAAATACCTGGAAAAGTTTAATGTAGGCTCTGTGTAATTTGATTTGATATTTTGTGTTTTATTCAGATGAGAAATTTATGCTATAACATTATCCTATGATATTTGGAAATTTTTGAAGCTCTCCAAAAAATGTCACTTTCCAGTTCTAATATCCCTTCTTGCCACAATTAATTACCAACTTCGAGAGGCAGAAATTTATCATTTGTTGAATCTATTTTGCTAGCAAAAACTATATCTTCCTCCTAGTACTATAATATAAAAATGCCTCATTTACTTGGCATCTTTAACAAATGAGCTCTTCTACCAAGTTAATTTTCTAGAGAAATGAAAATTATTGCATTTAGTGCCATAATTTTTTTTAACATATTTGTCGTATCACTTATGTTATGCATTGTACTGCCTTCTTAAATTGAGAATAAAGAGTTTGATTTAAATTATCTTGGTGACACAGGATCATGAGTGTGAAGACCAATTATTAGATAATGATTCCCTAGGGAAATGTGAAGATGGCCCCTACGTTAAATGATCCTAGTGTGCTTTGCTTTTTGTACGATCGTGACTGCTTTTCATAGCCTGTTTTTGTCCTCTCTCATGATCACTTGTTACTACTTGCTGGTTTAAATTTGATTGGTTCTACTTGCCCAAATTTCCTTGAACTTCATTCATCTAATTTGCTAGTTCTAATTGACTGTTGGCTGGGAAAGCATATCTTCATGGTTTTTAATATTAAAGTCAGGATATGGGCCTGAAACATTTTCCTGGAGACATACTCATATTTTTGTACATTAACCTTATCACATTACTAGCTGCTTAGACATTCTTGGCTGTGTTCTAAATATATAAGAAAAGTAGAATTTGTTTTTTCAAGTGAAAGGTTTTAACATTAAGTATTGCTGAAATATTCTGTATTATTCTAATAAAATGAATTATATTCTTGAAGAGTCTAAAAACAAATGATAAAAATAACTGCAAAATATTATTTTAATATCTATACAAGATTTAATGACATTTTTTAAGAAAATAGAGTTATATGTTTAACATGGGGAGCTAGCCACTGTGAAGACACATTAAACAGGTGGCCTGTGGGACTACTTAGGTGCATTCATATATATTTTTAATATCGCTTATAACTTGGAAATTATTTATTATTTTGTAGAAGAATCTTCAGACCTCTAGTCCTAGTTCTGTTGAGAGTTTATAAAACAACTACTCTTCCAGTTCCTCATAAAATAGCTCCTATGTCTCATTCTTAGTTTTCTCTTTTACAAGTTAATTAATTCCTTCAACCAGAAATAGATTCCATGTACAAAAACACCAGTGTCAATATCCTTCTTAAAATGTTGTATCCATAGCGTACATAGCGCTGTCTGAATGTGTACATGGGACTGTTACTTTCCTTAATCTGGCACTATTCTTCATTAATGCTGTTTGAATTTGTACTAACTTTTTAGCATCCACATCATACTCTTGCTTTGCCAAGTATGCACAATGAAACAGCAAAACAAGAAACAAGCAAACAAAAAAAAACCCTAGGCCTCTTTCCAAAGAGCTTTTAAGGGAGTTCTAGCACATGTAGTGTTTCTGTTATTAGTTACTTAAACTTCAGATCTAAAATTTACATTTATCATTTTTTTAAATAAATTTCGTTTGGGTTATTTTTCAGCATTTGGAACTATTTTTAATCTTGGTCCCATCATACGGAATATTAAACTTTCTTCCTAATTTTAAATCATCTGCAGATTTAATAGCAATCAACAAAGTTACTCCTAGTGTATTAACAGGACAAACCAAGTGCAGAGCCTTTGACCATTAGCACTGAGGACATTTTCTGAGGTGATCCAAGTTCTGACAATGACCATTCTTTGGAAACAGTTTTCAACCCTCTAGACTACTTTAATCTGGTCTTCATTTTTTGTCTTGTCAACTGCTTTGCAGAGATCCAAATATACTATGCTTACAGGGTTCCCTTGATTTGGCAAATTTAGTACCCCTTTCAAAATCTGGGAATGAGGTTTATTTGACATGACTTCTACCTAATGCACTTATACTATTCATAATTCTATCCTTACTTCACAAAGTAAAGGATAGTAAAAATTCTATCCTTACTTCTACTGAGTAAAGAAGAGGACTTGATTGTAATGTATAAAATAAAATAATTATTTCTGAAAAGATGTAATAAAAAGGATAATGCTTATTCTGTTTTGCGTTTGATATGCATTTACTAAGTGCCTAGTCTGCATCAGACAATAGGCACCGCAATTTTGGGTAAAATATGGTTTCTGCCCTCAGAAAACTTGTCATCTAATAGAGAGATAAGACATGTATACATCTCTGCAGAATCTGTTAAACTGATCATAGAGAAGTACAGAGTCATGCATGGATTTAGAAAAAGAATACACAACTTCTGGTAGAGATATGGAAGAGATGAGGGAACATTCATGTAGAAGTTGAGATAGAGCTTGAGAAAGTGAGTCAGCTTTTGACAAGGAATGCCATACTAGAAAGAGTAAACAGCCTGAGCAGAGCACGAAGATCCAGAAGATTGGGACATGGCTTGTGGAGTTGTAAATTGTGGAATTTGACTACAGTGTAGGGTTTGTGATGAGAACAGTACAGGAAGAGGTAGACTGAGGTATGTGAATGTCATAGTAAAAATGTGAACTTGGCTTAGCAGAGGGAAATTCTGAAGGATTTTGAAGTAGATCAGTATAAGCAAGCTGAGTTATAAGATCATCCATTTATTCAATCAACATATAAATATTGAGTGCCTACTATTTACCTTCACTGTGCTGGAGATAATATGAAAGTAGATATGGTCCCTGTCCTCATGGAATTTAGAGGTAGAAAGATTAATAATCACAGTAGTATGAAATTGCAAGTACCACAAGGCTTGCTGTTGTTCAGTCTCTCAGTCATGTCTGACTCTTTGTGACACTATGGTCTGCAGCATGCCAGGCTTCCCTGTCCTTAATCATCTCCCAGAGATTACTCCAACTCATATCCATTGAGTCGGTGATGTCATCCAACCAACTTCTGTCATCTCCTTCTCATCCTCTATCATCTCCTTCTCCTCCTGCCTTCAATCTCTCCCAGCATCAGGGTCTTTTCTGAAGAATCAGCTCTTTGCATCAGGTGGCCAAAAGTATTGGAGTTTCAGCTTCAGCATCGGTCCTTCCAGTGAACACTGAGGACTGATTTCCTTTAGGATGGACTGGTTGGATCTCCTTGCAGTCCAAGGGACTCTCAAAAGTCTTCTCCAACACCACAGTTCAAAAGCATCAGTTCTTTGGCACTCAGCCTTCTTTGTGGTACAATTCTCACATCCATACATGACTAATGGAAAAATCATAGTTTTGACTAGACAGACCTTTGTTGGCAAAGTAATGTCTCTACTTTATAATATGCTGTCTAGGTTTGTCACAGCTTTTCCTCCAAGGAGCAAGCATTTTTTAATTTTTTGGCTGCAATCAATATGATTTTGGAGTCCCAAGAAAATAAAATCTGTCACTGTTTCCATTGTTTCCCCATCTATTTGCCATGAAGTGTTGAGACCAGATGCAATGATCTTCGTTTTTTCAATGTTGAGTTTTAAGACAGCTTTTTCACTCTCCTCTTTCACCTTCATCAAGAGGCTCTTTAGTTCCTTTTTGCTTTCTTCCATAAGAGTGGTGTTATCTGCATATCTGAGGCTTGATATTTCTCCCTGAAATCTTGATTCCAGCTTGTGCTTCATCCAGCCCGGCATTCTGCATGATATACTCTGTGTATAAGTTAAATAAGCAGGGTGACAATATACAGCCTTGACATACTCCTTTTCCAATTCGAAACCAGTCCATTGTTCCATGTCTGGTTCTAACTGTTGCTTCTTGACCCGCATACAGGTTTCTCAGGAGGCAAGTGAGATGCTCTGGTATTCCCATCTCTTGAAGAATTTTCCACAGTTTGTTGTGATCCACACAAAGACTTTAGTGTAGTCAATGAAGCAGAAATAGATGTTTTTCTGGAACTCTCTTGCTTTTTCGATGATCCAGCAGATGTTGGCAGTTTGATCTCTGGTTCCTCTGCCTTTTATAAATCCAGCTTGAACATCTGGAAGTTCTTGGTTCACATAGTGTTGAAGCCTAGCTTGGAGAATTTTGAGCATTACTTTCCTAGCATGTGAAATGAGTGCAATTGTGCAGTAGTTTGAACATTCTTTGGCACTACCTTTCTTTGGGCTTGGAATGAAAACTGATGTTTTTCCAGTCCTGTGGCCACTGCTGAGTTTTCCAAATTTTCTAGCATATTGAGTGCATATTCACAGCGTCATCTTTTAGGATTTGAAATAGCTCAACTGGAATTCCAACACCTCCACTAACTTTGTTCCTAGTGATACTTCCTAAGGCCCACTTGACTTCGCATTCCAGGATGTCTTGCTCTAGGTGAGTGATCACACTATCACAGTTTTCAAAGTCATTAAAGTGAAAGAATGGAGAAGGCAATGGCACCCCACTCCAGTACTCTTGCCTGGAAAATCCCATGGATGGAGGAGCCTGGTGGGCTGCAGTCCATGAAGTTGCTAAGAGTCGGACACGACTGAGCGACTTTCACTTTTCACTTGCATGCACTGGAGAGGGAAATGGCAACCCACTCCAGTGTTCTTGCCTGGAGAATCCCAGGAACAGGGGAGCCTGGTGGGCTGCCATCTATGGGGTCGCACAGAGTCGGACACTACTGAAGTGACTTAGCAGTAGCAGCAAAGTGAAAGAAAGTGAAAGTGAAGTCACTCAGTTGTGTCCGACTCTTTGCGACACCGTGGACTGTAGCCCAGCAGGCTCCTCCGTCCATGGGATTCTCCAGGCAAGAATACTGGAGTGGGTTGCCATTTCCTTCTCCAGGGAATCTTCCCAACCCAGGGATCAAACCCAGGTCTCCTGCATTGCAGGCAGACACTTTTGTATAGTTCTTCTGTGTATTCTTGCCACCTCTTCTTAATATCTTCTGCTTCTATTAGGTCTATACCATTTCTGTCCTTTATCCATTTTTGCATAAAATGTTCCCTTAGTATCTAATTTTCTTGAAGAGATCCTTTGTGAACTTGTAATATGGAGACTTAACCTCTTAAAGTAGGTCAGGAAAGGATTCCCTGAGGATGTTTAACATGAGAGCTGCAGGATGAGTGGAGTTAATTATGTTAAGAACAACAGATAAAGGCTATACACAGACAAATGTAAGACCTCATGTGAACTCCTGCTGCTAAAAGAAAAATGGTGAGTACAAAGACCTATACAGAAGAGTAGTAGAAAGAAAGGAAATGGAAAGGAAGAACTAAGTTCAGAGACCACTGAGAGATTTCCACTGAAGTGGTTCCAGGAAATGAATAAGCATTTAGTCTAAAGTTGCTCAGAATACTTTGCTGATTTTCATTTTACCTTTCATAACATCAAAAGTTCTTAAATTTTCTTCTTCAAACTTCTCTCACAATTGTTTCTTTTAATTTTTTTTGTTGTTCTTATTTCTACCTAGCAAGGTAAAAACTTGTAGTAAAGATCCTTGAGATCTGCTGGTGTCTGCTGCTATATTTTAAGTAAAGGTAATTCACCCATCAGGCATTTCAAGAGGAAACCATAGTAACATTATTCTTTTGATATATAGGGTTGGATGTGTCCAGAACCTGCATCAGAAAGGGAGGACTTGGTATATTTTGAACATAAGTCATTTTCTAAATTGTACAAGGAGCATGATGGAGAATTTACTGGCGAAGAAGAAAGCAGTGCACATGCACTGGAACGGAAGAGTGACAACCCCCTAGATATAGCTGTAACCAGGCTGGCTGATTTGGAGCGGAACATTGAAAGAAGGTATCTGAAGAGCCCCTTAAGTACCACCATTCAGATCAAACTGGATAATGTGGGCACAGTTACTGTCCCTGCTCCTGCACCATCCATTAGTGGTGATGGTGACGGGTAGGTTATTGAGATTAACTTGAAAAATTATTGTGCTTCTTTGCTAATTGGAGCCTATTTTCTATTGCCTGTTATCTATGTATCTTCTTGTATGTCTGTGATCCATATGGATCATGCTACTTGCATGGTGCTTTGTAAAAACAGTTTTTTTTTTTTTGTTATGTGCGTTGATAATCCTGCAAAGTGATCTTACATTTACCTGGTTGTGACTAAGCTTTGAGGCACGTAGCCACAGTCTGTGCACTACATCAAATTTAGTTGCTTAAACCTTATACTTATTGGCTGTTACATGTTTTTGTCATTGCTTGGCTTTCAGTGTGATGATTGTTTCACATTCAGTAACCATAAATGTGGACATGACCTACTTAATTTTTCTATATTTCAATGCAGAATTGAAGAGGATATTGCTCCAGGGCTCAGGGTATGGAGAAGGGCATTATCAGAAGCTCGCAGTGCTGCACAGGTAGCTCTGTGCATTCAGCAGTTACAGAAATCAATAGCATGGGAAAAATCAATTATGAAAGTTGTAAGTGTTTTTATTTAAGAAATACTATAGCTAATTTACTTTGTCCTGTTTTTTTTCTAATCTTCAGATATTTCTTAGTTATACTTTATTGTCAAAATAATGTATGCTGTACTTGAGAATGTGCCTAATTTTTAAATACTGTATAATTTGATACTTTCCTCCTTATTTTGAGCTTTTTGAAGGAATCTATCAAATGTTATCTTTTGTTTTTAAGATCTTCTTTTTCTCTCCTTTGAATATTGTTTGTAGCTACAACTGAAGTTGTCTTCTGCATTTTGTCAACATAATAGTCGTTAAGTTAAATGTTTTGAAGGCTCTTTCAATCTTGTAAACATTCCAGTTGCTAACATTACCTGCTATATACATTCACTGCATTCCTGAAATGTCTTTATATTTGTATCAATTTTCTTTTTGTAATGCTAAAAATACTTAGATAAGTAAATGAAATAAACAGAGACCTCTTCCTTTATGGGAGAAGGCAATGGCATCCCACTCCCGTAATCTCGCCTGGAAACTCCCATGGACGGGCTGCAGTCCATGGGGTCGCGAACAGTCGGAGACGACTGAGCGACTTCACTTTCACTTTTCATTTTCATGCATTGGAGAAGGAAATGGCAACCCACTCCAGTGTTCTTGCCTGGAGGATCCCAGGGATGGCAAAGCCCGATGGGCTGCCATCTGTGGGGTCGCACAGAGTCGGACACGACTGAAGCGACTTAGCGGCAGCAGCAGCTTCCTTTATGCACTTTTGATAAAGTGTTTGATATTGCTGGCATTAAGGATAGATATTTTAGTCTTTCCTCTAACAGTTAAAGCTATTTCTTTACCTTCTTTGTTCAAGCCCAATTAGTTATCACATAGTGGCCTCTACTTTGTCCTAGGCAACAAATGCTATATATTCAAAATAAAAGCTGTATCTCTTATATTTCCCAGAGATATATTTATTTTAAATCATATATGTGAGCCTTTTCCTTTTATTTATTATAGAAATATCTTTTATATGTTGACTTTTATGAATTATTTTAACAGTTGCTTTTGAATTGCTGATTAGCTTTAAAATTCAAACACTTGAGTTTTGTTTTCATGAATAAGGGTAAAATTCCTTTATTTAAAAAGTTGTTTCCCAAATAAAAGTAGTGA
>SJYT01002793.1:57635-159982 GCA_006410635.1 Cephalophus harveyi
AAATAATGACCTCTAAATTTTTTAACTTATTGTAACAGTTTTTTTCCCTTAGAAATCATTTTGTAGGATCCATTTTCTACATTTGTGACACATATTTGATTTGGGTTGATTTTTGAAGTTTCCTGGTTTAGACATAGTCAAAATATAGGGACATCTTATTATTATTATTTATGATTCTGATACTAACACAAGTTTCCTAATTTTGATCTTAAAAATTACTCTAACTCTTACTTATTTCTTTCTCAGGATATCATGAGGATGCTAAGATAAGCAAACGATGAAATATATTAAAAAATTAAAGTGCCATGTATTAAGGCTATTCATTGCTTTATGTGCTCTAATGTCATGTTAATTATTTCATATGTTAATGTGTACATGCTTCTGAAGTGTGTGCAGGCATTCAGCCTCTAGCTTTGTTCTTTGCAGTGTACTTGAAATGTGCATTTTCCCCAACTGAACTGCTCACCCCGTCATGTGGTCCATATCTGTGTAACGAGAGATACATAGATGTGTATGGCTACTGTTTATTTGTTAGCAAGCGGAATGTTCATTACTAATATGAATAGGAATTATGGTGTGTTTAATATCCCAATAACTATCATTTATAGCAGAGTCTTAATTTTAAATGATTTTTCATGTATTATAGTACTGCCAGATATGTCGAAAGGGAGATAATGAAGAGCTACTCCTCCTTTGTGATGGCTGTGACAAAGGCTGTCATACATATTGCCATAGACCCAAGATTACAACTATACCAGATGGGGATTGGTTTTGTCCAGCTTGCATTGCTAAGGTAAGACTGATCTAAAACTTATTTTTTTTTTATTATACAGCAAAGTGATTCAGTTACATATATATTTTTTTCAAGTTACTTCCCATTATAGGTTATTAGGAGATTTTGAATATACTTCCTTTGCTAAACAGTAAATCCTCGTTACTTATCTATTTTATGTATAGTAGTTTGTATCTGTTAATCCTGTACCCCAAATTTATCCTTCCCCCTCTATCTTTCCTCTTTGGTAACCGTAAGTTTGTTTTCTATGCCTGTAAGTCTGTTTCTTGTTTATATAAAGATTCATTTGTACTGTCTTTTTGATTCCACATATAAGTGATAAAATATTTGTCTGACTTCACTTAGTATAATAATTTCTAGGTTCATCCATGTTGCTGCAAATGGCAATATTTCATTCTCTTTTATGGCTGAGTAACAGTCTGATATGTATGTATACCACATCCTCTCAAACCAGTCGTCTGTTTGATGTGCACTTGAATTGTTTCTATATCTTGACTATTGTAAATAGTGCTGCTATGAACGTTAGGGTACATGTATCTTGTTGAACGAAGAGTTTACATCTTTTCCAGGTTTATGCCCAGGAGTGGGATAGCTGGATCATATAGCAGCTCTATTTTTATTTTTTTTAAGGAACCTTCATACTCTTTTCCATAGTAGCTATACCAATTTACATTCTCATCAACAGAGTAAGAGGGTTCCATTTTCTCCACACCCTCTCCAGCACTTATTATGTGTAAACTTTTTGATGATAGCCGTTCTAACTGGTGTGAGGTAATACCTCATTGTGGTTTTGATGTACATTTTTCTAATAATTAGTTGAACTGACCATCTTTTCACATGCCTGTTAGCCATCTATGTATGTCTTATTTGAAAAATATCTATTTAGGTCTTCTGCCCATTTTTTGACTGGGTTGTTTGTGTTTTTGATATTGAGCTGTATGTGTGAGTTGAGCTGTTTGTGTACTTTGGTTATTAACCCCTTGTCAGTTAATATTGTTTGCAAATATTTTCTCCCAGTCTGGTAGGTCTTTTTGTTTTGTTGTTGTTTTCCTTTGTTGTGGAAAAGCTTTTAAGTTTGATTAAGTCGCATTTATTTTTGCTTTTAAGGCTTCCCTGGTGGCTCAGATGGTAAAAAGTCTGCCAGCAATAAGGGAGAGTGGGGTTTGGTCCTTGGGTTAGGAAGATCCCCTGGAGAAGGAAACGGCAACCCACTCCAGTGTTCTTGCTGGGAGAATGCCTTGGACGGAGGAGCCTGGCAAGCTACAGTCCATGGGGTCGCAAAGAGTCAGACACGACTGAGCGACTAACAGTGACACTGACTGATTTTTGCCTTTTTTTCTTTTGCCTTGGAAAACTGGACTAAGAAAATATTGCTGTGATTTATGTCCAAGAATGTTTTGTGTATGTTCTCTTCTAGTTTAATGTGTCATGTCTTATAATTTTTATATGTGGTGTGAGGGAGTATTCTGATTACCTGTAGCTGTCCAGCTTTTCCAACACCAATTACTGAAGAAACTGTTCTTTCTCCATTGTATATTCTTGCCTCCTTTGTTGGAGACTATTTGACTGTGGGTGTATGGGTTTATTTCTAGGCTCTCTGTTCTGTTCCATTGATCTATATGTCTTTGTGCTAATACCACAGTTTTGATTACTGTAGCTTTGTATTGCTGCTAAGTCACTTCAGTCGTATCCGACTCTGTGCGATCCCATAGACGGCAGCCCAGCAGGCTCCCCCGTCCCTGGGATTCTCCAGGCAAGAACACTGGAGTGGGTTGCCATTTCCTTCTCCAATGCAGGAAAGTGAAAAGTGATGAAAGTGAAAAGTGAAAGTGAAGTCGCTCAGTTGCGTCTGACCCTCAGTGACCCCATGGACTGCAGCCCACCAGGCTCCCCCGTCCATGGGATTTTCCAGGCAAGAGTACTGGAGTGGGGTGCCATTGCCTTCTCCAAGCTTTGTATTAGGTTGGTGCAAAAGTAATTACCATTTTGACTGTGAATTTTAAATCATTATAACTAGGTTCAAACACATCTTTATTCATCAAAATAGGAATCATTACAATCAACACATTTTGCCAACAAGAAATAAGTTGGTTTATACCTGTAGTGTAAAAATCTGTGCTTCGGGATTCAACAAGCTCTTGGAAAGCATTTTCTGCCTCCTGCTGGTTGTAGAAGCGTTTACCCTACAAAAAGTTGTCAAGAGATGCTTGAAGAAGTAGTAGTTGGTTGATAAGAGATCAAGTGAAAATGGAAGATGAGGCAAAACTTTGTAGCCCAATTCATTCAACTTTTGAAGTGTTGGTTGTGTGACGTGTGGTTGGGCGTTGTGTTGGAGAAGAATGGACCCTTTCTATTGACTGATGCCAGCTGCGAGTGTTAGAGTTTCGGTACATCTCACTGATTTGCTGAGCATACTTCTCAGATGTAATGGTTTAGCCGGGATTCAGAAAGCTGTACTGAATTAGACACCACCAAACAGTGACCACGACCTTTTTTTGTTGCAAGTTTGGCTTTGGGGCTTGCTTCAGACTTCTTTGGTGAACTTGTCGTCACTGGTTGTCCTGTAAAATCCACTTTCTGTCACATGTCACAATCTGATTGGGAAATGGTTTGTTGTTGCTGCGTAGCATGAGAGAAGACGACACTTTAAATTTTTTGATTTTCAGTCAGCTCATGAGGCACCTACTTATTGAGCTTTTTTCACCTTTCCAATTTGCTTCAAATGCAGAATGACCATAGAATGGTAGATGTTGAGTTCTTTGGCAAACTTCTCATGTAGTTGTAAGCAGATCAGCTCTGATGTTTGCTCTCAATTGGTCATTGTCAACGTCCAGTAGCTGGCCATTACACCCCTCATCTTCAAGGCTTTTGTCTTTTTGCAAAACTTCCTGCACTGCCAATGCACTGTATGTTCATTAGCAGTTCCTGAGCTGAATGTGTTGCTGATGTTGCAAGTTGTCTCCGCTGCTTTATAACCCATTTTGAACTCGAATAAGAAAATAGCTAAAATTTGCTTTTTGTCTAGCATAATTTCTGTAGTCCAAAATAAATATAAACAGTAAGTAATAAGTCATTAGCAAAAAAAAAAAAAAGGCAAGAAATGCACATTAAAATGATATATAACATAACCACATTAATTAAGGATGTACTGCAATATCAAACAGCAAGTTTCAACAATGCCAAAACCACAATTACCTTTGCACCAATCTAATAGTATTTTCTGAAGGCTGAAAAGGTTATACCTCCAGCTTTCTTCTTTTTTCCTCAGGATTGCTTTGGTAACTCTGGGTCTTTTGTGATTCCATATACATTTTAGTATTTTTTAGTAGTATTAATAAGTTTTAAACTGCCAGTCAAAATGAAGCATTTTATATGGATTTTTGAGATATAATTCATATATGATAAAATTCACCTTAAAGTGTGCAACTCAGTGATGTATAATATATTTACAAAGTTGTACAATCATCACCACTATCAAATTCCAGAACATCTTCATGAGCCGCTTAAAGCATCCTAATACCCATTAGCATTCACTTCCAATTCCCCTTCTCAGCCTTTGGCAACCAATCTATTTCCTATCTCTATGAATTTGCCAATTCTGGTTATTACAGATATATTAAATCATATAATATGTGGCCTTTTTCTTTCACTTAGCATAATATCTTCAAGATTCATATATGTTTCAGCACTTCATTTTAAAGTCAGATGATATTTCATTATATGGATAGACTACATTTTGTTTATCTGTTCAGTTGATAGATTTTTGCGTTGTTTCTACGTTTTGACTTTTATCAGTAATGCTGCTAGAAATAGTCATATATAAGTTTTTGTATGAATATGTTTCTACTTTTTTTGGTTATATACCTAAGAGTAGAATTGCTTGGTCATATGGTATTAATCATATGTATTTTAAGTCACTTTCCGTGTGTGTGCTAAGTTCCTTCAATCATGTCCGACTCTGTGCGACCCTGTGGACTGCAGTCCACCAATCTCCTCTGTCCATGGGATTCTCCAGGCAAGAATACCAGAGTGGGTTGCCATGCTCCTCCAGGGGATCTTTCCAACCCAGGAATTGAACCCATGTCTCTTATGTCTCCTGCATTGGCAGGCATTCTTTACCACTAGCACCACCTGGGAAGTCACTTTCCAGTCACATATAAATCGGAAATCTATGAACTGTCATCCTAATTGATTAAGGAGAAGCAATATGATAAAGTAGAAAGAGATGAGTTTTAGAGTTACAATGTAAATGTGAAAGGGTTAGAATATATTGAGGCCCAGACTCACTGTTAGGTTTTCTTTGTCTCACTCTCTTCCATGTTTAATCTCTTGACTTAATTATTACCAGTAACTGCCACCTCTTCATAAACTCAGTTTCAAATGTCCATCTATCTGCTGCCTCCTTTCTTTCCCATTCACTCTCTGTAGCACTCCTACTCCAATAATTCTTTGATCTCATCAGGACCTTCAGTTCATTTATCTTAAGACCTTCTCACTGTCCCTCTCCACCTTCATGTCTTCTTTTTGCTCCTATAATCACAGTATCTACCCTTAGCTTTTGTTCCTCTCTCTCACTTGGTAAAACCATCATTCTGGTTAATCCAATTCTCTGACTTCTCTAGTAACTTAATATTCAGATACAAAGGTGTCTTGATGTGACTGGAGAAAACACCCAGCCTTTTAAATTTAAGGCTAAGAGGGCCTTTAATGGTGCCTGATAATTTACTGTCTCCTCTATTCTCAGTCTCAGCTGATGATGTTACTCTCATTTCACTATGAAAATGGAAGCCATCAGGAGAAAATATCACAAGAATCCATCACACCTACCATACTTTCTGAATCTGGGCTAGCATCCTCTACCTTCCGTCCTGTTGCCATGAACTTCTTGTGCCCTTAACTAAGCCAATTACCCAACTTGTGCTTCAGATCCCATCCCCATCTCACCTCCTCAGGAGGATGAGGAACACCTCCAGCAGTTCTGTCTTCTCCTGCATCATCAGTTTCTACTTCTGCACTGGGTTCTTTCTCATCAGACTACTAACATGGTATGATTTATCCCATCTTACAAAAGCTAAACAAAAACTCTCTTTTAGCCTCACTTCTCCCTTGATCCACTTCGGCAATCTCTCCCCTTCCCTTTGCTGAAAAGTTTTGTTATGGTGCTCTCCAATTTCTCTCCTGTGATTTACTCTTAAACTCATTCCAGTCTTATTTTTACCTCCACGACTTCTCCAAAATTGCTCTTATAGTGCCCACAAATGATTTCCATGTTGCTCAGTCCAGTGACTACCGCTCAGATCATCTAACTTAATATTTACATTTGATAAAGTGGAACTTTCCCTCCTCCTTGATATCCTGTCTTCACTTGTCTTCTAGGATACCATACTCATCTGGTGTTCTTCCTGACTTTGCTCCTTTTCAGTCTCCTTTGCTGGTTTTTCTCACCTCCCAGATCTATAAGTATTACTTTTCTTTACTTTAAAGTTATGTCTATAAAATGGAATAGTATCTGCTTTGTGGGGATTTGTGAGGATCAGATATGCTTGTATGTTTGAAGGTTTTTATAACTTCAAAAAATTATGTGATATATTTATATTCATACTTTATTATATTTATATATTATATTTTATATTTACAAAATAGCAGAAGTCTCACATGGCATGGTATTCACTAATAATTGCTTTTTTATTTCTTGTTGCCTTATCATTTTTGTCATATAGAGTTAAATGTAGTTTAATAATAATCTTCACTGGTTATACATAAATTATCTTTTACTTTCAAACTGTCAAGTTAAAGAAAGTTTCTCTACTACTTTGTGACTTACTAACAAATCAGTGTTTTCAAGCCTAGGGGTACCATCTGGTAGACTATAGAATGTTTTGTTTTCTGTCAGTTTGCTTAAATTAGCATTCTGGTATCTGTCATTTCAGTACCAGACTAGAGGTCTGTAATCCTATCCAAGCACTTCTGTGTAAATGCAGCTTTCTAAGTCTCTGCCCTGTTTTGCTTTGGGGTTTTTGTTTGTTCCTTGGCCATACTGTGAGGCTTGGGGAATCTTAGTTCCCCAGCCAAAGATTGCACCCAAGCCCACATTAGAGAAAGCACAGTCTTAACCATTGGACCACCAGGGAATTCCCTTTCTATTGTTTTTTAAAAGTGATGTATTAGATGTTAGTCACCCAGTCATGTCCAACTCTTTGCAACCCCGCCAGGCTCCTCTGTCCATGGAGCTCTCCAGGCAAGAGTAACTGGAGTGAGTAGCCATTCCGTTCTCCATGGGATCTTCCTGACCCAGGAATTGAACCCAGGTCTCCTGCATTCCAGAAAAATTCTTTACCATCTGATCCACCAGGAAGCCCATGCTTCTTATAGCAATAGAAATACTATAACAATTTAATTTTGATATATATATATATTTTTTTTTTAAGTTAAGGTTTTAAAAATCTTTCCAGTAATTCAGTTATTTTCAGATATTTATACTATACAATTTGCTCTCAAATAGCTATTTCTGCATACATCATTGTGACTAAGTGTTTTTACTCTGTGTATATATGTGTTTTCATACCAATGTGTATATATATTTATATACACACATGCATACATACACTATATTAAAGAGATATATATATTCTCTCTGTCACAGAATTAAAGACTTGTGTGTGTATATATGCGTATTTATACACAATCATATACACAAATAAGAAATTCTAAATTCCAGTGCCTAAAAAGCCAAATAACACAAAAGCGTCAGGCAGAACCGTAGCAAATAGGAAAGTCAAGTCGTGCCCCTATTTTTATGTAACAGTCATCACTCAACTCTGGCAAATTGTTATCATGTAGACATGTGGGCCCAGTGTTCCAGGATCAACTAGTATTTTAAGATTATGGATTTTATGCATATTCTCACAAATATTAAATATTGGCAACAAATTCAGAATTTATATAAGCGTTATGAGCCAAACCACAACACATTCTGTGGGCTGTTTATAGTTTGTGAACCACCAGTTCACAACTTCTGATATATAATTACACAAACATAACAGAAATGAGCCCTTGTATGTATATAATCTGATATTCTGATTAATTAAGACTTACTAAAGTTTCTCTTTACATTTGGACTCCAGTAAGATAGAAAGGGTGGGGAAGGTGGAGAGTCTGTGCAAAAACACAGACATCTGGTAAATAGAGGCTCTGTATAAAAGCTGCTTGTAAAAGTATATGTGTGTGCATAATCCAGTGAGATAAGCATGATAAACATCACTTATCAAAAAAATAGAGAGGCTCCATTGTCTTTTTAAAACATCACAAGAGTCTTTTATTTCTGTGGATTTAAATTTCATGTTTTCTTACTATGAGTATTAATTTGTTAGAATATGATCCCAAGTAATATTTAAGTTCACATAGGAACTAGAAATTATTCCTGAGCTTTTTCTCTTTCTAAGTAACACAGTTACTCAATCTAACTTAATCTTCGTTAAACAGACCTTTTCCTCATGAATTAAAGATTTCTCGTTCTGTTTTTCTAGTGCTGAAAACTTTCAGGGCGTAATATTAAAACTCAAAATAATCAGACTTTAGTGAATAAAAATTAATAAACTAAATGCAGAAGAGACTTAGTAAAACATTTTAATTTTATTCCAGTTTCAAGAGGTAGTGATTCTTTGATATGGTATGGGAAAGGTGTTAGATTTATGGTTTGTCTTATTATTTTAGCCAATTAAAATATCTCTTTAATTATACTTTTATCTTACCAATAGAGAACCAGATACTTTTAATTGCTTGATTTAAAGCTATTTTTCAAAATAACGGTAGAAGAGGTCCTGAAATTCTCAAAGAAATTGATATGAAATATTCCACAAAAATGTTTTTCAGCCAAATTCATTCCAAGAATACATCTAGCTTTAAACTATCCCTAGATTGATATCTGACTGTTAAGTTTTAAGTCTACGATTTCTTAATTATCTGGTTAAGAGAGGAGATCATTTTCTAAAAGAGGACAAACTATCTTGGAAAATTAAAACTAAAGCCATACATTACCAGTATCTTTGCACTGATATTCGTCAATGATCTATTATATTTATTTTAACAGTTAGATCTGAAAATACAGATTTTTTCCCTATTTCTAAATTGAGGGGTAGGAAGGAGCTTAATCATTATATCAGTGTGCTGCCTGCAAATTGTGGTTAGACTGCATAAGGTCATATTGAGCTTTTTGTTTTGTTTTCATACAATTTTAGAGCTAGAATGACTTTACCAATTGTGTGGCATGTCTTTTTTATTTTACAAGTGAGATAATGGGGACCCAAAGATATTTTTGTACAAAGTTCCATAGCTAGTAACTGACAGAGCCATAGCTACAATTCATGTTGTTTGATTCCAAATATAATCTCTTTTACACTAATTCTTTATTGTTTTCCTCAAATATCGACATTTTTTTTCTCTTCCTTCGCTTCTGCTTTGTCCACACCTGGTAACCACAACTTTGTGGAACTCTATCCTTGTAGAAAATGCCTTTTTTCTTTATCTATTAGTAGAAAGAAGTATCAATTTCCAGTGTATTTGATTGCTTACAAAGGACTTCTCTGTTTAACACTTCATGAGCTATTTTCCTTGTTTTGGTCTAACTTTTTAATTATCTCTTCAACTTGCTTATTAATAAGATCTGTATTTTTGTTTTTATTCATCTTTGTTGTTAATTATATTGTACTCAAAAAAGTAGTGTTTTGTATCTTTAAAGTCATGCTGTTAGTGACCTAGACTAAGAAACAGTGCTGCTAAGTTCTGTAGTACCAAAGATGGATTACCATGTGATCAACATCATCAGATTTTAAGAACTCCTAAAATAAATTGCTCTTGCTTTATTAGATTTTTTGCCTCATATTATAGGAGAAAAAAAAATTCATAGATCTCTCTTATAATTATCAACCTTCTAGATCAGATAATATTCTTTTTGTTTGCCCTGTCAGACCTTCATAACATAAAATAATAAAAGGCCTCTCGACAGTTATTTTTCTTACACTTCATTTCCTTTTTTGTTAATTAAAGGCAAGTGGTCAGACCCTAAAAATCAAAAAACTTCATGTCAAAGGAAAAAAAAGTGAGTCAAAAAAAGGCAAGAAAGTGACTTTAACAGGGGATACTGAAGATGAAGACTCTGCATCAACAAGCAGTTCACTGAAAAGAGGAGTCAAAGACCTGAAAAAAAGAAAAATGGAGGAAAACAGTTCTATTAATATATCAAAGCAAGAAAGTTTTGCTTCTGTTAAGAAACCTAAAAGAGATGACTCCAAGGACCTAGCCCTTTGCAGGTATTATTTCAGTTCTCATGTACTATATATTTACACCTTCCCATTTTATTTGCTTAGAAATATTATAGTAAGACAACTTTTTGACAGTTTGTATAAATAGGAAATGAAAGTCTATAGTGTATATTTTTAAAGAAATTAATTTGTATTTTTTACTTGAAAGATTGGAAAGCTAAATTTTTAATAAAAATAGATGTTTCTAAAGCATAGATACTGATTTCAGACATTATTTTCTTTAGTATGATCCTTACTGAAATGGAAACTCATGAGGATGCATGGCCTTTTCTACTTCCTGTAAACTTGAAACTTGTTCCTGGTTATAAGAAAGTTATTAAGAAGCCTATGGATTTTTCCACAATTAGAGAGAAATTAAGTAGTGGACAGTAAGTAAATCATTTCAGTTCAATATCCATTGAATGCTTGGTATATGCTGGGTACTTTTCTAGTGAGCCAAAAATACATTAATTAACAACAAAGACATAGGCTCTGCCTTTGGAGGGGTATGTATGTTTGGTCTGGGTAGCAGAGTATGTAAGACAAATCAAAAAGCTGTGCGATAAAGCTTTCTGACATTGGAAGGGCACTAAACCCAGCCTGGAAGGTAAGGAAAAATATCAAGAAAACCTCCAAAGTAAATAACATGTTACCTAGAGTTTGTATTGTATATCAGTGGAACATTGACACTATCTCGTATGGCTTTAATGAAAATTGACCCTGTAATAATTTTCAGATTATTACAGTGGAGAGATAGAAGATCACTGAAAATGTTAAATATTAAAAGCCTTATTGTGGGTTGTTGGAGAATACTGCAAATGTGTTTATTAAATGTGGAAGAATATTATCATCTGCTCTTCTCTACCCTGTTATCTTTGTGATCCTATCCAAAGAGCAAAATGACTTCTGGCCACAGTTAATGATCTTTGCTAGATTGCCTCAGACTTCTGCCAGAGTAGCAGCTGTTAGATAGTGGCATTTAGTTGGCCTGGACATTGGACACTAGTTCTAGACATTTTGGAGCCACAAGAATAAGGTTGTTCACTTACAAAACAAGCCCACACAAAAGCACTCTTCATATCAATGGCCAGGAGCTGTGCATCTACATTCTCCATGCTGCCTGCTCCCTTTAATCCTCCATAGCAATTTAGTCTAGTATATAGGCTGTGCCCGTCACTTCAAGCAAAGTCATTAAAAAATATGGAGAAAGAAGGAAATTTATATTTTAAAAAACTATAAAATATATTCAACTGCATTATCATATTCTTCCTGGATATTCTTTTGGTTAAAATCTCTGTAGCCTATAATCTACACTCAATTTAGAAGAGTTGCATAGAACTTAACTCATAAAGATCAGTGACTATCTTATACATATCAAATTATTTACAAGATTGACCAAATGACTAGTTTATTTCTCTGGAGGCTGAACTTTCCATTTTTTAAAGAATTATATCCATTTCACTTTATTATTTTTTTTTTAATTTCCAAAGGGACCTGCTCTGACTCAGAAAACATTAAAACTATTGATTCTAATACAATCCAAATAGCAGAAACTTCTATCTATATATGAACTAGTTCTTTTGCTTTCTCTATCAAAATACTCAGACTTTAAAGAGGGTAGCATGGACTTTATAGTCATCATGACCAGGACAGAAACTTATGCAGGAAAACCTTCCCAGTGTTTAATTCCTGACTTTACCTTCCATAATTCTCCAGCTCCTGGATAGAGGATGAAGCTAAACCTCAAAATAAACAGGCTTATATATTAACACAGAATTACCAGAAGATCTGCAAAATCAAAGCTGCTTTTTGAGAATGGGTCTTGGTGAATGCAGGAGGTCAAAGCAGAGGCAAGCGGAGAGAAGCCGTTCTTTATAATCTTGTTTGTGATGTCAGCCATATGGGAGGGAAAATTCAGAGAATGCAGGCTCTTCCAACTTTGAGTTGTTTTATTAAACCCAAATTAATGAGTGGGGACTCAAACTCATATAATATTTCAATTTTTAAACTAAAGAAAACTTAGAGAACAGAGGGGAGGAAGTGCCTTACTGTAATGAATCTTTCTGGGTTCGATAGGCTGACCCTTCCCTTCAGAAAAGAAGGGCCCAGATGTGGGAATTGCACTTACTTCACTAGAATCTCACCTAGAATTTTCTCCTGGATTTGTCTCCCTAGCATTAATCATTAACCTTTTCTTGTAGTAAGGAACAGTATAAAGAGAGAAATATTTTTCAAGATAACTTTAAAATATTTTATAAAAATTATTCCCACACATGTTACCTGATTGCATTTATGTAAAATGTCCAGAATAGGTAAATGTATAGAGACAGAAGGAAGGGTTGATGGTTGCCAGGGGCTAGGGATAGGAAGGAATAGAGTATATGCTTAACAAATTAAAAGGTTCCTTTTGGGGTGATGACAGTGTTCTGGAACCTAGATAGTACAATGTTTTGAGTGTGCTAAATACCTTAATTATCTACTTTAAATGGTTAATTTGGTGTTATGTGATTTCATCTCAATTTAAAAAATAATAATTCCTAGAAGAACTGGAAAATAGATGAGGTTACATAGGGCTGACAGCTCTGTGAACTCATTACAGATAAAGAAATTTTTCTCTTTCATTGTTGCACTAATTAGAAGGTAGAAGTGAAAAGACTGTACAAGGTATTTCATCAAATAAATAATTCCACTTTTACCAGGTCTCAGAGCTTCAGCGTGTGCTCCATGTGTATTTCTAATGGATAAATTAGTATCCAATTAGTATACTGTTGCTTTGGCTCGGGTTGGCTTGAAAGGCACTCCTCCTTCTTTACTAATAAGTTTAGGCATATTCATGCACCTTTCACTTCTCTTCTCTGGGTTCTTACAGGGAAAGAGAACTGGGATTATCCTACCAAAGAAAGCACTGAGTGCTTTTCATGGAAAGGCAGTTCCTAATGTTATCTCCAGTGAAGAGATAGCACGTGCCTTTTTTTGCTTGTTTTGGATCATCATACTCTAGTGTTTGAGCAAGAGTGTATCTGGAGAGAAGAAAAATGGGAAAGGAGCAAGGTTTAAACAGAAGGACCAACCCTGGGATGTATGTAAAAGCTACAGGGCAGATGTCATGTTCATAGTGCATAGGAAGCATTTATATTATTTTTACTGCAGCTAAATATTTTTGAACGTGAATAATAGGGCACTACAAGTGATACAGTTGGTCAGAGTTAATAAATCAATTGAAATGAATCCAGTAACAGAATTGTGATACAGGTTGAACAGGAATTTGGATGTAAGAAAAATGTTAGTTTGTTGAAATATATCGTGATCTTCAAGAGAAGTCTGTTCTGCATTTAACCTGCCTTTAAATTCTGTACATTCAGAATACATGCAGTTTTTTAAATGTCCCATTTATAAGATGGTATAATTTGTTTTATAACAGTTTAAAAGCAGTTACCCTACTTTTTTCTTTTTGCTTTCAGTTTTACATTTTATATTTTATTACCTCTTTCTTTGTCTGCAGAATGAAACCAGCCTACAAAAGCAATCTCTAATCGTGTGTTTTCTTTCAGGTATCCAAATCTTGAAACTTTTGCTCTAGATGTCAGGCTTGTTTTTGACAACTGTGAAACATTTAATGAAGATGATTCTGATATAGGCAGAGCTGGCCACAGTATGAGAAAGTATTTTGAAAAAAAGTGGACAGATACTTTCAAAGTGAGCTGAAGTTATAATAATCTTTTCTTTTTTTTTCCCTTTTAAATAAGGATGAATGAGACCAGCAATGTGAACTGTATTTACACACATGTGCAAGGCACATACATAATGACTTTTTTTCCCTTAAAATAAGTATCACGAAAAAAAAAAAGTATCAGAAGAATGATACCATTTTTAAAGGCTTCACTCCTACAACAACTAAGGCCTTTGGTTATGGGTTTGTGTGATTTATCAGCTAATTTAGGTAGAACAGGGAAGCACACCCAAAGAATTTTCAAAGGAAAGGGTGTTATAGTGCAATAGCAATTAAAATATATCAAATCGCACTGAATATTCAACACCAGAGCTCTAACATGGGAAATGGTTCTTTCCCTCTCAATAAATATCTATTTTTCATTTTTTTACTTTGTAGTTTATTTTTTAGTGAATGTATTTAATTTTATGAATTATTTATGATTAAACCACATCCAGAATCTTCGTTTTCTGTGAAAAGGAAGAACTAGAAAAATTGCTTTAAATCTTGAAAATACAACAAGGAATGTTTTAAAATATAAAACAAAGCCAAGTTAAACTGTTTACACTGATGTGCTATAAAAGCACCAAAAATAAACTTTAAATGAATCCAGTAACAGAATTGTGATACAGGTTGAACAGGAATTTGGATGTAAGAAAAATGTTAGTTTGTTGAAATATATCGTGATCTTCAAGAGAAGTCTGTTCTGCATTTAACCTGCCTTTAAATTCTGTACATTCAGAATACATGCAGTTTTTTAAATGTCCCATTTATAAGATGGTATAATTTGTTTTATAACAGTTTAAAAGCAGTTACCCTACTTTTTTCTTTTTGCTTTCAGTTTTACATTTTATATTTTATTACCTCTTTCTTTGTCTGCAGAATGAAACCAGCCTACAAAAGCAATCTCTAATCGTGTGTTTTCTTTCAGGTATCCAAATCTTGAAACTTTTGCTCTAGATGTCAGGCTTGTTTTTGACAACTGTGAAACATTTAATGAAGATGATTCTGATATAGGCAGAGCTGGCCACAGTATGAGAAAGTATTTTGAAAAAAAGTGGACAGATACTTTCAAAGTGAGCTGAAGTTATAATAATCTTTTCTTTTTTTTTCCCTTTTAAATAAGGATGAATGAGACCAGCAATGTGAACTGTATTTACACACATGTGCAAGGCACATACATAATGACTTTTTTTCCCTTAAAATAAGTATCACGAAAAAAAAAAGTATCAGAAGAATGATACCGTTTTTAAAGGCTTCACTCCTACAACAACTAAGGCCCTTGGTTATGGGTTTGTGTGATTTATCAGCTAATTTAGGTAGAACAGGGAAGCACACCCAAAGAATTTTCAAAGGAAAGGGTGTTATAGTGCAATAGCAATTAAAATATATCAAATCGCACTGAATATTCAACACCAGAGCTCTAACATGGGAAATGGTTCTTTCCCTCTCAATAAATATCTATTTTTCATTTTTTTACTTTGTAGTTTATTTTTTAGTGAATGTATTTAATTTTATGAATTATTTATGATTAAACCACATCCAGAATCTTCGTTTTCTGTGAAAAGGAAGAACTAGAAAAATTGCTTTAAATCTTGAAAATACAACAAGGAATGTTTTAAAATATAAAACAAAGCCAAGTTAAACTGTTTACACTGATGTGCTATAAAAGCACCAAAAATAAACTTTACTGTAGAGTTACAAGTACATTTATATATATATACATATATATATATATATGTTGCTGCATCACTTGTGTAGTTAAATTGTATTTCAAAACAGTGAAGAAAAATTGACATGTATATACTGTTCATTATTGTTTATATTAAGTCTTGTTTTAAATATGTATTATGTGTATATATTGTTTGCAGACATTATTGTTTATGCCTTAGAAGGATTGTAGCATTTTATTTTAGTCTGAAGGTAATTATAGCTATACAGCTTGTACAGTAATTATCCTCTACCAACACTGTGGCGTCTCCTTGATCTTGGTAGTGCCTGCCTTTGAAACAGGGTGTAGGGGATATTAGTTTTCCATTTTTTCTATTTTGTTATATAATTTTAAGCCACCAGGGCCTAAATTAAAGTATAATCATTTGTATCCATGTGGAATAAAATTGTGACAATTTCCTACACACACAGTATTTTTTCATAGAAACATTTCCCTCCCATTTGCCTTGCCTCAGAAATAAATTTACAAGACATTTGTAACCACTGTGTTTTATCTACTGTGTGTTGTGGTGGCCTGTTGGAGGCAACTAGATCAGAATTTTTTTGTACCTATGTAAGAGTACTTGAAGTTTTATTTAAAATAAAATGTTGTGGAAAAGGTAGCATTCTTTTTTTTAGGAGTGTTATTTTTCACTACTATGTGTGGCACGGATACAATAAAAACTTTTACAAACTAGTTTTTTAGTTTTTCTTAATGAACTTGGAAATATTTGAAAAAAACTAGTTGATTTAATTTGCTTTTACAGAATCATAAAGGAGGAGCAGCAGAATGTTGGGTGGGGTGGAGGAAGGTGGTCTTACGTAATATGACTTCATTAGTCTCTGAACCTCTCTGGACCACGTTTTATTGTTTATTTCACACTTGCCATATGAAAAGGTTAGAATGTTTTTTAAGGTCTTGTTCTGATAGGTGAAATGTCTCTATTGTAAACATACAACCCAGTTGTCAAGAAAAATTGATCATATAAATTCGTCTAATAAGTCATGAGGTACAAGTTCAAGTGTTTATAGAATATGATTTGATGTCTTACTGGGGTCTTAGGAATCATCAGTGATCAAGATAGGCATAGGCCCTGCTTTCCTGGAGCTTACAGTCTAGCAGAGAAGTGATCCTTAGATAATGTCCTCAGTACAGGGCCTTTAATAAATAGTGCAGGGAGAATAGAAGAGTTTTGAAGAAATATTAAACTTTAAAATGCTTCATAGCCACAGAGTATTTTCTAAAATTCCTAGATTGTTTGTGAAGGCTTATATGAAAATCAGCTGTTATTATGTAAATATGTCAGTTACTGTTAACCAAATATTACAGTGATGCCTTAAGGAGCTGGTGCTCAATCAAAAATACCATGTGGAACAGAACAAGGTGGGGCTGTGAATTAAGCGTGTGGTTTTTGTGTTTATAGAATTGGCTACCAAGATGCTCCATGGGGAGTTGTCTTCATGGGAGTGTTTTGCCTAAGGGATCATACATGCTTAAAGATCATATGTGCTTATATTACTTTATATTAGATGGCATATAAGGGCTTGATATTAACGTGTCTGATGTCCGAGGGACAAATGAAAAATAAAATACACTCACACAAAGAAGAATTTTTCAAGAGTGATAATATTCTTTTAAAAATAAGATATCCCTAAAAAAAAAGAAAGCTTGGTGAATATTGTCTACTTTGGACTGGTAGCTTCTGTTGTTACTCAGAAGAAACAGCTGTTCTGTAATACCAGAAGTAGTGGCTGTGGCCCCCAAAGGGCCACAATTGATCTCTGGAAAAATTGTTACAGTACACGCGTCTTTCACTAAGATATAGTAGGCTTTAACCTGAACCTTCTCTGTTTTAGTCCTGATTGCTCTATAAATGATAAAAAACTGACCTGCCCTCAAGTTTAGATTTTGATTTATCCTAAGGATAAACCAATTAATCCACTACTGCTAAACCCCAAAAGTAGTCATCAGTTTGAAACAACACCTAGAGAGTAAATTAATATATTTATTTAGTTGTTAACCATGGTGAAAATTAAACAAAATTGAAAATGTATTTATCGGTGTACCTTGAACTAAAAATAAACTAGATTACCATAAATGGAAGGTGATCTCTTTTTCTAACTTCAATCCTAAAAGGAACTTTGTTAAAAGCACTAGTTTTAATCAAAATTATGAGGGATTTGATCTGTCATCGGTACTTAAATGCACCCTCTGTGCTTCTTCTCATAGAAGGCAATGGCAACCCACTCAGGTACTCTTGCCTGGAAAATCCCATGGACGGAGAAGCCTGGTAGGCTGCAGTCCATGGGGTCGCTAAGAGTTGGACATGATTTCACCTTTACTTTCACTTTTCACTTTCCTGCATTGGAGAAGGAAATGGCAACCCACTCCAGTGTTCTTGCCTGGAGAATCCCAGGGACGGCGGAGCCTGGTGGGCTGCCGTCTATGGGGTCGCACAGAGTCGGACACGACTGAAGCAACTTAGCAGCAGCAGCAGCAGTGCTCCTTCTCTTTTCCATCTGTTCACTTCGATACCTTTTCAAGAAACTTAAAATCCTGTTCATTTAGTCTCTCATGAAATACATCCTTAACAAGGAAATCTGATGTCAATGACTTACTTTTTTGTATAAATTGTATTTATAGGACTCCTTCTCTTTTCCATCTCTTCACTTCGATACCTTTTCAAGAAACTTAAAATCCTGTTCATTTAGTCTCTCATGAAATACATCCTTAACAAGGAAATCTGATGTCAATGACTTACTTTTTTGTATAAATTGTATTTATAGGCTATCTCTCAAGGTTTATTTGCATTTGAGAAATGAAAGAAGTTTGTGTTCTGTTAAGAGAATTTCATTCCAGGAACTGCTCTGGTGGTCCAAGTGGTTAAGACTTTGATCCCTGGTCGAGGAACTAAGATCCTAAATGCTGCACAGCAAGGCCAACAAAAGAAAAGTCGGGGCGACGGGGGAGAATTTCATTCCAACAAGGAGATAAGAGGAATTTTAAGAGAATTGATATTTTTCTTCCACAGGAATATGACATAAAAAATACAACACAAGGAAACTAGTAGAACCTTACCTATTAGGAATTTTGCCTCAATTAGGTCTCTTAGGCCCACTTGAACCACGTTACAACTCTACCTTGACAAAATTTTTTTTGAAACCTCAACTACATAGAAGTGAGATAATTCCTCTCCTCGATTCATGAGACACTGTTTACATTTTTCTTGCAAAGGCCCCTCTTTTGTTTGATTTTACTTATTCCTTCAGCTCCTCTTCAATTTCCTTCTCTCCTATATGCAACCACATAAGTCTTTCCAGTCAGCTTTTTTTATATGTATTTAGCAACACATACATCTGTAAAAAATACATAATGTGGAAAGAAATAAACATATACAGTGCTTTTTAAACTTGTATCAGTTGCATTATGCTATACATCTCATTCTTTTTTTTCTAATTTTGTTTCTTTTGAGTTGTCAGTTCAGTTCAGTTCATTTCAGTCGCTCAGTCGTGTCTGACTCTTTGCGACCCCATGAATCGCAGCACGCCAGGCCTCCCTGTCCATCACCAACTCCCGGAGTTCACTCCGACTCACGCCCATCGAGTCAGTGATGCCATCCAGCCAGCTCACCCAAGACATAAATCTAGTTCATTACATTTGATTGCTATGTGGTATTCCATCACAAGGCATATACCACATTTTACTTTAAGATTTCTCTCAGAATGAAAACACAAGTTGCCTGCAATTCTTCTCATTGCAAATAATACTACAGTGAATGTTGTCATACATGCCTTTTGTGGACACGTGTGCAAGCCTGTTAACTAAACAGTCCTAAATGATTCATGCCCTTGTGTAATCCCTTCCCACGCTGTATCAGGTTTCACCTGTGTGACCAACATAATATGGCAGAGTGATGTGTGAATTCCCAGACTAGGTCATAAATACCCTGCTGTTTCCACCTTGTTCTCTCGGATCACTTACTTCTGGTAAAGCCATCTACTGCATTGTGAGGACACCGTAGCAGCCCTTTGGGACAGCGAACAACTAATGCCAACGTGAGACCCATTTGACAGCAGTTTCTTAGGAGGATCCTTCAGCTCCAGTTAAACAAATAACAGGAGCCCCAGCCAGCTTTTGGACTGCACCTTCACAAGAGACCCCCCCATACCCTCCTGAATTCCTGACCCATAGCAACTGTGGAATAATAAATGTTTATTATTGTTTTAAGCCACACAGTTTAGAGTAATTTATTTACACAGCAATAGATAACAACACAACAAAAATAGTTAACAGACTGTAAGAGTTTCTCTAGGATCTGTACGTAGGAGAGAATGCCCGAGTTGTTAGGTAGGTGCACACTTACTTTCCATGCTGTTGGCATACCACCCTCCAGATGACTGTGCCAGTTTACTTCCCTAGCAGCAGAAAAGAATTCTTCCCACGCTTCTCACCCAGTATTCAGTATTTGTTTGGATTCATTTCAGTTCAGTCGCTCAGTCGTGTCCAACTCTTTGCGACCCCATGAATCACATCATGCCAGGCCTCCCTGTCCATCACCAACTCCTAGAGTTCACTCAGACTCACGTCCATTGAGTCAGTGATGCCATCCAGCCATCTCATCCTGTGTCGTCCCCTTCTCCTCCTGCCCCCAATCCCTCCCAGCATCAAAGTCTTTTCCAATGAGTCAACTCTTACCATGAGGTGGCCAAAGTACTGGAGTTTCAGCTTTAGCAAGATTCCTTCCAAAGAAATCCCAGGGCTGATCTCCTTCAGAATGGACTGGTTGGATCTCCTTGCAGTCCAAGGGACTCTCAAGAATCTTCTCCAACACCCTTCTCCAACACCACAGTTCAAAAGCATCAATTCTTCGACACTCATTTTTCACTAAAAGTTTATTATAGATTTTTAATCTGAATACTGTATTTTGAATATGGAGCAGTTTCTCTAATCTGATTAGCAGCTTCAACTTTTACTTGACTTTTTGTAGTTTTTGTTTTATGTAGATGCCATATCTAACTCTGTCAGCTTTTAAGGGACTATAAAACTGCCCTACATTTTATTTTCAGCCAGTGATATTCAGGAAACCGAACATTCAGGAGATGAGCAGGCAAAAGCTCACCTAAATGGAGGTAAGTAGAAAATATCGAGAGTTCTCAGGTATAGTTACTGTAGCAAAAACAGTCCTTGGTAGTATAATGGGTAATGAATTGGCTAAATGCAGGATTAAAAGAAAAGGTGATTTGGATCCTTTGGACATTCACTAGAAGAGAATTTTGCACCTTAACATTATATCTGCAGAGCGGTAGTAGCAAAATTAATATCTGAGATCTGTTTGTACTTTCTCTACCCTGACCATACACATGAAGATCATTTGGCTTGTTCTCATTTGGATGACTAAATAAAAGCATTGTGGGATATATTATCAGGTGTATGTAGTCCATTCTTGAAGTTAAAAAAAGGGTTTTTTTTTAACTGTTAAGTGGACTTCTAAGAGTGCCCTATTCTCCCTGAGCAAACTCCATACCTTGTCCTTTAATTTTAAAAATAGCCCTAATAGTCATGGTAATGGATATCAAAGAATGTGGTGGAAATCAGTAGTGAATGAGAGACCTAAGGTTTACAGCCAGTTGGGAATAAATCTTGTGCTGAGATGAAAGAAAAACTCAGCAAGGTCATTAGATGACCAAAGGCTAATGAGACATTTACATGGCAGGATCACAAAGGAGAGTGGAAGGCTTTGAAAGGTTTATACTCATTCTAGTGATTCTTACAGTTCTCCAAACATGTTTACAACTTCTTTTTCAATATTGCTTTTCTCAATAACTTCATTATAGTAAGTCTCAATTGTTTTGAGTATAGAAGTGACTTAAAAAAAAAAGATTCTATTCAGCCAGTAAAAATTATCCTGGAAATCTATGTTAATATTGGTAAATTAAGTGAGAAGGCTGGCTATAGTACAGAATGTTTAGTAATTCTGTTAAAAAATATATCTAATGTACTTGATTCCATTCATATAGACCAGGATATAGCCCATTTGGGGCTTCCCTGGTAGCTCAGATGGTAAAGAATCTGCCTGCAATGCAGGAGATCCAGTTTCAATTCCTGGGTCAGGAAGATCCTCTGGAGAAGAGAACGACAACCCACTCTAGTATTCTTGCCTGGAGAATTCGATGGGCAAAGGAGCCTGGCAGGCACAGTCCATGGGGTTGCAAACAGTCAGACACGACTGAGTTACTAACACACACACAAACACATTTTACAGATGAGAAAAGCAGTACCAAATAAGTCGAGTAATCTACTCATTGGCACTAAACTTAGCCTTCAGTTGGAACTCACTTCTCTTTGGCCTTCAAATAGAATTCCTCAGAACTTGATAAGACTAATTTTGTTGACTACTTTGAACATTATTCAAGTCCTTTTTTCCCACCAAAATATTCTAAAACTAATTAGAACATTGGCAGCACTATGGAATAATATCAAGATGAGAGATGAATGCATTCTAGTTTATTAGAAACAGTTTCATTGCTTTGGAATCAAAATTAAAAAGAATATTAAACACTAACTTCACTTCTGTACATGAGGAAAGAACTGGAATTATCTTTAGCTTCCTGCAGTAAGCAATCGGACAACAAAATATATGAAACAAATGTTTTTAAACATTAGACTACAACAAGATTCTAATGGAAACTGGCCTTACAATTACCCTGGCTAAAGATTAATATCTAGATATTCAGTCTTAATTTTATCTTATCCATTATTTTTATTTATTCAGGACTTTATAGCATGTGATGAGGTATCCTCCACAGGTAGAAGATTTTCATTGCAGTTCTTTCTTTTGGTCTTGATGTTTTTCAATATGGAACTGGTGCTATGATGGCATAAAATATGTCTAAATCCTTAAGGTAAGTTAAGAGTCCTATTATATGAAAGATAAGTGGAAAATAATTTTTTTACAATGTGGACTAACCCAGCTTTGGTCATAAGAGATCAATACCTTATGTGAACTGGGAATAAAAGTTGTATTCCTTACTTATCTTCATATAGACTCCAGGATTACCTCTGTAGTGGTTCCCAATCTTTTCCCTATTGAGTATATCTATTGTTGTTGTAATTTCCGTGTTGCCATGCATGAAGAGATTTATTTACAAAGCAATGGCATTTTTAAAAATAGTATTTTATGCATCATAATTACAGGCACACAAACTATTCACTTGAGACTATTTGGATCATTAAAATCACATAAAAAGAAAAAACCCTTAGTTATAAGTCTTTTAGAAGTTGGAAAACCTCAGGCTTACTTATCATCAGTGGTTCCAGTATCAGTAAATATATGCTATATATATATTTTAGGACATGACACAGATAACAAAAAATCAACTCATCTATATTCGATCTCATTGTCATCCTGCTTTTCACACTTGCTCTTTCTTCTGTATTCCATACTGTGGTTAACAGAAACAACATACATCTAGCTGCCAAATGTAGGAAACTTCAGAATTCCTTTGGACCTCTCACTTTACCCATCCCTCCGTGACATCCTGAAGAATCTTCCTCTAAAATTCCTATGATGTACATTTATTTCCAATCTTTCATTCCCACTGTCTAGGTTGGTTTAGGCCTCATCATTTGCTAAGTTTCAGTTTCTCATTTTTCCTAGCCATTCTCCTTGGGGAAAAAAAAAAAATTGTGGTTAACTATACACCATCTTTGGAGAAGGCAATGGCACCCCACTCCAGTACTCTTGCCTGAAGAATCCCAGGGACGGCAGAGCCTGATGGGCTGCGGTCCATGGGGTCGCTAAGAGTCGGACATGACTGAGCGACTTCACTTTCACTTTTCACTTTCATGCATTGGAGAAGGCAATGGCAACCCACTCCAGTGTCCTTGCCTGGAGAATCCCAGGGACGGGGGAGCCTGGTGGGCTGCCGTCTATGGGGTCGCACAGAGCTGTCCACGAGTGAAGCAACTTAGCAGCAGCAGCAGCATACACCGTCTTAATCATTTTCAAGTGTACAGTTCAATGATATTGACTACATCCATGTTGTTGCACATCCATCACCACTATCCACTCCAGAACTCTTCATCTTGCAAAACTCTATATCCATTACACAATACTCCATCTTGAAACTCTATATCCATTAAACAATACCTCCTCATTCCCTCCTTCTCCCAGCCCCTGGCAACCATCACTCTATTAATTCTTTCCATCTTTATAAATTTGACAAATTTATGTACCTCATGTAAGTGGTATCTTATAGTATTTGCCTTTCTGTGCCTGGCTTATTTTACCTAACATGTCTTTCAAGATTCATCCATGTGGTACCATGCATCAGCATTTCCTACCTTTTAAAGTCTGGATAATATCATTGTATATGTATAGACCACATTTTATTTATCTATTTTTCTACTGATAGACATTTAGGTTGCTATTGTGCATGATGCTGCCATGAATGTGGATGTACAAAAATCTCTGAGACCCTGCTTTCAATTATTTCGCTTGTGTACCTAGAAGTGGAATTTCTGAATCATATGGTAATTCTGTTTTTAATTTTTTAAGGAACCACCATGATATTTTTATAGTACCTACACCACTTTACATTCCCTCCAGTAGTATACAAGTTTGCAATTCCTCTACGTCTTTGCCAGCACTTGTTTTGTTTTTGTTTTTTGATAATAGCATCATAACAAATGTGATGTGGTATCTCATTGTGGTTTTGATTTGCATTTCCCTGATGATTAGTGATGTTAGGTATCTTTTCATGTGCCTGTTGGCCTTCTGCACATCTTCTTTGGAGAAATATCAAGTCTTTTGATCATTTTAAAGTCAAATTGTTTTGTTGTTGAGTTATGAGAGTTTTTTGTAGATTCTAAATATTTATAACCCTTATAAGATACAAACTGATTTACTAACAGTTTCTTCCATTCCATGGAGTGCCTTTTCACTTTGTTAATTGTGTTCTTTGAGGCACAGAGATTTATAATTTTGTAATGGTCCAATTTATCTATTTTTTTCTTTTGTCTATGTTTTTGTTGTCCTATGCAAGAAATCATTGCAAATACAATGTCAGAATCCTATGTTTTCTTCTAATAGTTTTAGCTCTTATATTGAGGTCTTTGATCTATTTTTACCTAATTTTTGTACATGGCATTTGGTATATGTCCACCTTCACTATCTTGAACATGGACATCCAGTTTTTACTTTAATATTTGTTGAAAAAACTTCTTTCCCCATTTAATAGTCTTGACAACCTTGTTGAAAATCATTTGACTATATACAGTAGGGTTTGTTTTGGGGCACTCTCTTCTTTTCCATTGCTATAGCAAGTTTTGAAATCGGTCTAGTCATCCCCCTTTTGTCCACCACGCTGGTGTCTTGAACTGAAATCTAATTCTGTTAACCCCTTGCTAAAAATGTACTTATGCAGCATTAAAGGCTCTGCAGAGCTAGACTCAACCTATTCTTAGTCTTTCTCCCTATCCTAACCCCATTCTCTCTTCCCTACATTGTCTACTCATCCCACAGAATTACTCCAGAACATAATATATACCTACACATCTGCTAAATTCTATCTGCACCTTCCTTTATTCTCTTTCCCACCCTCCACCCACACATGGCAGTTACTTTTTACTCCTATAGAATTTTGTTACTATCAGAGTCATTATCACATCATATAACAAATATATATGCATACCTGCTCCTACCCAGTAAAAGCTGAGCTTCTTGATGGCCTTTCAAAGAATAATTTCTTTGTGCTCGCCTTGCCCAGAGATATCACCCCTATTGCAACTGCACAGAGAAAGTGGTGTTAACATGTATACAACATAAGGCTAGATATTGCCTGTGCATTTCATTAATCTTCAGAACAGTCCTGTGAGACATGTGACATATGACGAAACCAAGGCTTAGAAATGTTTGGTGACACAGCTAATTAGTTGTCGGAACTAGAATTCAAACTCGTAGTCATCTGGCCATGAGCCATGCTGTGATCACTAAGCTGTGAAGACACTAAAGAAAGATGGGTGGTTAGTGAAATATAATAGGGTATGCTGATTAACCTACTTTCTTTTAGGCCTGAACATGATTTTATCACAACCTCCAAAGTTGATCAGACACAGGGTTGCCCATGTAGGTAAAGCCTAAACCAGAATATCTCACTAAGTAAAGCATAAACCAGAATATCAACTAAATTATAATGGGAGAAATTTCTATCAGTACTAACCAAAGTACCACATCCAGGTTTCTAGTGTCATGCATGATACCTAAGAAAAAGACTGAATTATCTGACATATACTAGGTGAGCATATAGGGTCAACCCAATGAGAATGAGATGTTTAGTTAGTGTTTTATCCAGGCTTGGCAAGGGCAGGCGAATCAGCCTTTCTTCACAACACAGCAAACCACGATGGAATCTCCCTCTGACAACTTCTGGGTTCGTTCCCAGACAATATATACTAAACTGCATATTTTACCCCTCAAACTCCCCTTTTACCCTGTTCCATCATGCTTATGTCCATTTTTTGTTCTTGAGAAACTGAAATAGCTCAGCTTTTTTAATCATTACTTTTTCTAGTTCTGCCTATTTCAAATTATTTCTAGCCATCTGATAAGAAGTCTGTGCATTTCATGAGTCATGTGTCTACTAACATGCTCTTATTAGATGAACAGATAATTGCCCATTCTGTATGGACTTAACTGGCTCTCTTTTTCACTAATTACCTGGCTGTGCTGGGTCTTACAGCATGTGGGATCTTTAGTTGTGGCATTAGGGATCTAGTTCCCCAAGCAGAGATTGAACCCAGGTCTCCTGCATTAGAAGGAGCAGGGAAATCCCTTAATTGGTTATCTTACTCCTTCACTCAAAATTCCTTTAGCAGCTAGAATTCAAATCTTCAATTACTAAGGGTATTGTTGTTATGGACTGGGTATCTCCCACTCTCACCTGAAACAGTTCCTCAAGAGATTGTATCTTACACATTTTTAAACACCCAGTATCTAGTATAATGCCTGACATATTAAAGTAACCAATAAGACTTTGTCAGTAAAGCCTTCCCATTAAGGAAGATATTCAAAGGAATGACTCACACTGTCTGAAAACAATGCCAAAATCCAGTTCTAAGTATCTTTTGTAGCAGCTATGCTGGAAAAAATGATTGAATTTCCACAACGATTCCTTTGAAAAGGATAGCTCTTATTGCCTGTATATGTTGGATTATATTTCCTGAAATATATTACTTTATAATTCTATCTTGAAGCCTGCGGATAGAGTACAGCTGCTTCCTGGGATATGTTAAAGAGACTCATGCCTATAATAAAAGGCCTTAGAGGCCCCAGGTGAACTAAAGAGGTCAAAAAGAATGGATTATCTGATACAAAGTGAAATTCTTTGTAATTCTCCAGATTGCTTTCCTGTGGTATCTAGCTTTGATCTCATTCCCTTTCAAGGGGACTCTGACTTTGATCTCATTTCCTTTCTAAGGGGACAGCATATACCATCTGGTATAGTCATTAAAACCATAAAATCAAAGACTTCTAGCTTTCCATCTTCCTAGGCACACGATAGAATTGTACTTCCTATACCCCTTGTGGTTAAGTGAGACCATTTGACAAGCTAGTTCTGGCCGAGGAGAGCTGAATGTAAGGATCATGTACATCTTGTTGGCTAAGGATTTGATGTCTCTCTTTTCACTCTGGCATAGCTACTATTAACATTCAAAATGGTTCATGTCCTGTTAGCCTAGGCCCCTGACTAACTTCGTTGAACATAATTCCCTACCAATTCACAGTGAACACAACATAAGCAAGAAATAATCCTTGCTTGTTTTAAGTCACTGAAATATTGGGGTTCATTGTAGTTGCCCCATATCCTAGACTATCCTGATACTCACTGACCTGGCTACTTAATCATCGGATTAGAAGGAAAAAAAATAGGCCCAGTAGGGCTTAATATCTTACCTCTCCATATCCCATCACTTATGACGGGGTCCTGGAAAAGAATGAAAATGCACAATTCAAAGTGTGAGAAAAGAGTAAGAGGGTCTTGGGAAAGTAAGAAGACTGAGCTGTAGTAATCTGTCATGGTCGGGAAAGACTGTTCATGTATTTTACCTTAAGTTCAGAGGGGAGAACACTGCTTTTGAGAAACCTCATGATGAAAACACAAGAATAAGAAAATGGAGGGGCTGGAGTACATTTTGACCCAAAGAAATTTTGAATTGCTATGGATTTATGTAGACCATGCTTTATGCTGTTATGGAGATCCAAAATATGATCTATCTAAAGAAGACTGGTAGATTTTATTAATCTACAAAGAATTACAGGGCTTTAACCAATGCAGTGATTAGAGGGATATTTATAGTTGTAAATACTATATATAGAAAAAATAATAAATAAACTAAACTTTCAATAGAAAAAGAACAAACTAGACCTTAAACAAGCAGGAGGAAGAAACTAATGATTACAGAGTGGAAATTAATGAAAAAGAAAATAAATCTTATCTTAATAAATCTTTGAAAAGATCAACAAAATTGACAAAACTTTTGCTGAATCAACTGAGAAAAAAGAAAACTGAAATTATTACAGTCAGGAATGAAAGAGGGGACATTGCTACTGACTTTACAGAAATAAAAAGGGATTTTAAATGAATATTGTGAACGAGTGAATGCTAACCAAATAGATAACTTGGGTGATAATGGACAAGTTCCTATAAGATACAAACTACTGCAACTGTATCAAGAAGAAACAGAATGTCTAAATAGACCTATGACAGATTGAATAAATTCTTTAAGTTGGCCTATTAAGTGAATTTGATTGTACAGTGTCTATCATATGTCTAAAAAAGCCATGAATCAAACTAAAAATGTGAGTTTCTTTTTCAAAAACACATTTTAAATCTTGAGTTCTCTTCTGGAGCATCAGTAATAAGATAGTAAAAAATAAAGAATTTGACAATATGAGACAATAAATATTTTCTAATTATAGGAAGTTGAAATTTAAAAATCCATAAACAAGAAAAATGTTTCTCATACTAAAGAGGAAGAAAAGGGAATAGATGGAACTACAAAATTTCTTTAGTCTGTACAGATGTGAAAGGTCATCACATTTCTTTCTGGTCTTTTTTCCAGCTCCACGGACATTTTCTAATATCAGGAAAGCCCAATATGAGCTTTCCTCATCCTCTTCATTTGGCAGCCCCTGGGTCTTTCTTTTATCTGTATAGAACAGCAACTCAAAGAACTCTATTCAACTTTTATGACTTGGTTGGCACCCAGGACTATGGGTGGATTAATAAAAACATTGCCAGCTAGAGGGTGTAAAGTTTATATAATGGCAAAGGATAAGGGGAGTTCAGAGACTATTCCATAATGCAGAAGATAACATAGCTTGCTCCCAGTTATAGCTTCTCAGATTCTCAGAGTTCTCTACTGTGGGTAATACCAGGTGTGGGAAGTTAATAATTATATTTGTATGAGAGACTCCCTGGCCTGTTCTCATAGGTATTTTAAATAATTTTTTTAAAGTTTAATATACACTATACATAAATGCTTGTATCATATATTGAGCTTGATACATTTTTTGCAAACTGAACACTTCCAGGATGTTTTTTACAACTTGTACTTTCCCTTGCCTAATTTTTCTGGAAACTCTGACTGATGTTGAAGCTGAAACTCCAATACTTTGGCCACCTGATGCGAAGAGCTGACTCGTTTGAAAAGACTCTGATGCTGGGAAAGATTGAGGGCAGGAGAATTAGGGGACGACAGAGGATGAGATAGTTGGGTGGCATCACCGACTCAATGGACATGGGTTTGGGTAGACTCCAGTAGTTGGTGATGGACAGGGAAGCCTGGCATGCTGCAGTTCATGGGGTCGCAAAGAGTCAGACACGACTGAGTGACTGAACTGAACTGAACTGGTCTAAGTTTGCGTGCAAAGCAGAACAACAAATACATTCCTGAATATTTACTGTGAAATGGGTACTTCCCAAGCTCATCCCTCAGCTGGCTAACATTTCAAGTCTGTTTAAGACCCATTCCTCCAACCACCTTTTCTAATTACTTCAGTTCCTATCATCTCTCTCTCCTTTGAGTTCTTGGTTACTCTCAACTAAACATTTGAGTAATCCTGACTCACTAACTAATTCACACCTGTTCTTTTCCCACTGGGTCGTATTTTGAGAGCATGTATTGCTTACTATTTAATTGGAAGGTCAACTTTCCTTTAAATGTATCATTTAAAATTGTTTACTGTATTCCCCCAAATAGCATTATTATTACAAGGAACAAACTAGAAATTACTAATAGGATTAATTATTGACCACAGTTACATATTAAGAATTAGAGCAAAAAATATATAAACTATTCAAATCCTTAATATTCCAAGTCAAAGTTCCAACTATTAGTCCTACAAGGTAAGATAACCAATTCACTCATGTGATCAAAGATCTCTGTAAATTCTTAACAACGTTTTTCTAGTATATTGCCAAGATATGTTAGTTAACCTCTCCCAAATTGTAAACTTGTGGACTAGAGACCAGCCACAATAAAGCTTCCCTCTTTGAAATTCCTTTTTCTTTCAGACCATATTGGGCTTGAGGTCTCCATGCTAAGTTTACTGGCTTGTGTATCAGAGGTTTCTTTTACATATTTTACTTGAAGAATGTTACCATCAATCTTACCTATCAAATTAGTGAAAACTTAAAAAAAAAAATAATCTCAATAATGTGGACAGACAGGGACCACCGAGAGTTACAACCATACAACCTCTCTGAAAAGCGAGATGGCAACTATTTACATACACCCTGATGCTGAGAAATTCCATTTCTATCAATTTACTCAGCAAACATCACTGAAGTAATTATGTACAAAGTCACTGAATCCAGTATTATTTACAATAAGCACAAAAATATTGAAACAACTGGGAAAATGTTAAATAAATTATGTTTCTGGGACTGTGGACCATTAGGCAGAAAAAATGATTACTAAGATATTTTAGATATGGAAAATGCTCAGGATACAAGTCTAAGTTGAAAAAGGTAGTTTATAGGTCTTTTTGTAAAATTATTGGTATTATTCATGAAAGACTGAGTGGCTGATTTTTGAGTGGTGCGATTATTAGTTATTTTCATTATTTATAGTTTTTATGTTTCCTACAGAGAGCTCTATTATTTATACAATGAAAAAAGTTATTTTCAGAAAAATACTGTTTTGGCAGTACTTTGGCATGTAATCAGGTTTTAAAGTCTCAATCATAATGCATTCGTTAAAAATCACAAGTGTCTCAAATCATGAATTTTTATTTCTCCTTTTTTCTATTTTATTAAAAATCTTTTCCAGCAATCTCAGTTTTCTGTTTAAATTTGAGTATTTTAGTTTGTGTATGCTTAGTCGCCTCTGACTCTGTGCAATCGCATGGACTGCAGCCTGCCAGCTCCTCTGTCCATGGAATTTTCCAGTTAAGAATAGAGGAATGGGTTGCCATTTCCCACTCCAGGGGATCTTCCTGACCCAGGGATAAAACCTCTACCTCCTGTGTCTCCTGCATTGACAGGCAAGTTTTTTTTTTCTTTTTCCACCACTGAGCCACTTGGGAAGCCCTTTCAGTTCAGTTCAGTTCCGTCGCTCAGTTGTGTTCGACTCTTTGCGACCCCATGAATCGCAGCACACCAAGGCCTCCCTGTCCATCACCAACTCCCGGAGTTCACTCAGACTCATGTCCATCGAGTCCGTGATGCCATCCAGCCATCTCATCCTCTGTCATCCCCTTCTCCTCCTGCCCCCAATCCCTCCCAGCATCAGAGTCTTTTCCAATGAGTCAACTCTTCTCATGAGGTGGCCAAAGTACTGGAGTTCAAGCTTTAGCATCATTCCTTCCAAAGAAATCCCAGGGCTGATCTCCTTCAGAATGGACTGGTTGGATCTCCTTGCAGTCCAAGGGACTCTCAAGAGTCTTCTCCAACACCACAGTTCAAAAGCATCAATTCTTTGTCGCTCAGTCTTCTTCACAGTCCAACTCTCACATCCATACATGACTACTGGAAAAACCATAGCCTTGACTAGAAGGACCTTAGTTGGCAAAGTAATATCTCTGCTTTTGAAGCCCTTTATTACTTGTCAAATACGACTAGTTTCCTTGCTGAAGAAAACTCTACACTTTTTATTTTAATCTGAACATGGTCCTGTATTGTGACATGTACTTAGTACGCCTAGGAGCTTTTTTCTGGTCAATTTTTTAATCTCAAAAGGGGTTGGCAAGACCGCTTTGTAATCAATTACACGTGGAAACCATGGTGTAAGCTCCAATGTGAGTTTAGGAGACGCTCGGAAACGCTAGAAAAAATGCATATTGGGTTCACGTGATACCAGAATAGCCTGGATATCCTTTTCAGCATTCTGCCTTGGAAAAACATATTTGACCACATAGGCGATTGCAGGAGTCAAGGACTGCTGAGGTCAGAGCTGGCTTAAACAGAAAAGACCAATCAGGGAGATCAGAGGACAGAAGCAAGATAAATACAGCAAAGTAAGGAGGGTGACAAGTCAGTAAAGAGTCTGCCTGCCATGTGGGAGACCTGGGTTCAATCCCTTGGTCAGGAAGATCCCTTGGAGAAGGAAATGGCAATCCACTTCAGTACTCTTTCCTGGAGAATTCCATCTGTCCATGGGGTCACAGGGCTTCTCTGGTGGCTCAGAGGTTAAAGCGTCTGCCTCCAATGCGGGAGACCCGGTTTCGATTCCTGGGTCGGGAAGATCCCCTGGAGAAGGAAATAGCAACCCACTCCAGTATTCTTGCCTGGAGAATCCCATGGACAGAGAAGCCTGGTAGATTACAGTCCACGGGATCGCAAAGGGTCGGACACGACTGAGCGACTTCACCTCACCTCATGGGGTCACAAAGGGTCGGACACGACTGAGTGACTAACACTTTCACTTCCCAGGACGCTCAAAAGCAGCTGTAGTAACTGTCCCTTTTACAATCACATTTCTGGACTCGCTAGACTTTGGGACCTCAGCTTCCACAACTAGAAAGATTTTTCAACGAATGGCTCAGACGGTAACTGCTGCTGCTGCTGCTGCTGCTAAGTCGCTTCAGTCGTGTCCGACTGTAGCGTCTGCCTATAATGCGGGAGACCTCGGTTCGATCCCTGGCTTGGGAAGATCCCCTGGAGAAGGAAATGGAAATCCACTCCAGTACTCTTGCCTGGAAAATCCTGTGGACGGAAGAGCCTGGTAGGCTATAGTCCACGGGGGCGCAAAGAGTAGGACACGACTAAGTGATTCCACTTTCTTTTTCAAAGGTTCTTGCCCAGTGTGGACTCATCTTAATCCTAGAGCCAGAATTCAGGGACCGCCTTGGCGGAAGGACGCGCATGCGCCGTGACGCGGACCGCCCCCTGGTGGGCGGGGTCTGTCCTTTCGCCTCTGGGCTGCCGCCGCGCCAACCACGCCCGCCTCACCTTCGCATCACGTGTCCTCCGGCGCTCTTAGCGCACCTGAGGGCGGATCCCCGGCGTCTTGGGTCTTCGACGTGAAAGGACCAGTGCCCACGGGCCAGTTTAGCAGCAGCGGTGGCAGGTACGGGAGTGCGACTTTGGTCAGCCCGCCGGGGTGTCTAAACCCTTGGTTTCCCGGCGTCTGCTTCTAAGCGCGCGACCGGGACCGGCTAGGATACAGACCAGAGCGAGATTCTGTGGTGCGGCCTCCTCCCGGGAGCCGGGGGCGCCTCACGGCCTGAGGTGGAAGTCCCAGTTCCCCCCAGTCCCTTGCGCCGCTGCCCGCGCCCCAGAAGGCCGCGCTCCCCGCCGGCCGCGTTCCTGCCGCGGGTCCCTCGGTCCAGTGAGGCCCAACTGGCTCTCGGAGTTGAGCAAATCCTCGGTCCCCAAATAGGTAGGGGGGAGTAGGTCGCTGGCTTTATGTAGGATTCTTGGCACATTTCGGGTTGGCTTTGCGATAGACAGGGATGCGAGTGTTCCCACGGCGAGTTCATTCAGTTTCCCGGGAGATTGGCGCGTCGGCAGAGGTCTAAGTGGACGCCCACACCCCAAGCCGAACAAACTTCAGCTGATATAGTTCCTGTGCTTCAGATTCTAGGACCTTGAGCTTCAGAGAGAGCTGAGTGGCAGAAGAGTGAGGAAGCAAAAGTTTGTTTGGAAATTATCTTTGTGCACTTGCACAGTTGAGATTTGGGACTTCTCCAGAAGACCACCTGATTGGGTTTGTTTTCACTGCAAATACCAGGGGTTTTGATGGTCTGTTTGTTTTTTAGACTTCGTTGGAGTTTGTTTGAAAAAGAGGCCGAACTTTTGACATCAGAAATGTTGGAAAAGGCTTGTTTAATTTATTTGTAAAGATTTCTGTAAATAGTATTAGAATAATAGATTAATTTTACAATTCAAGGTTACACCTGTTCCTCAGGGCTGATTATTGCCTCGTTTTCGTCATTTTTCCACTTTTTTTTTTTTAGTGTTAATACCTTTATTTTTATTAACAGTTCTCTGATTATTTCATATTATATTCATAAATAATGTTTAAAGGCAGCTAGAACTCAACTAGATTTGGGGGAAAATGTTAATTCAACAAATATTTAACCATATTAGGTGCAAACACTTTTACATGCTGTGAATACAGAAATGAGAGAAACAGCTTTGGTGCTTACGTTTTAGTAGGGGGAGACACAGGAATAGTGTCAGCTGATGGCAGTGGCTACACTGATGATTAAAATAGGGTGATGTGCTAGCCTATAGAGGGCTACTTTAGGAAAGTCACTGAAAAAGAACACTGGAATTGAAATTTACATGAAAAATTATGTCCCAGAAGCAGAGGCATGAGAATTTAAGCATCAGAAAGCCACTTTGTGAAGCTCTTAGATGTTACCATTTTGACTAGGGAGGCTGGAAAGAAGGAAGGGAGAAGAAAAGGGGAAGTACTTGGAGTCTAAGAAGTAGATAGGCAAGAGCCAGATCATGCAGGGTTTGGTAAGTCTTGGTGAGGAGTTTGGATTTTATTCTAAATTTATAAATTTGGTCTTAGATGCAGACTGGCTAAGTCCACATTTTTGGGGGGGGGTCATTCTTTCCTTGGGTTTCCTTGATTTATTAAATTAATTCTTCACCTCAAGTCTTTATATCTTTTTATTCTTTGTCATACAAGATGACATACCATGACATGATAGCTTTCAACACTGCCACTTAAATTGACAAGGAAACCTTTTGTTTGTTTTATGAGTTAACTGTAATAGTTCTACATCTTAAAGGTGAACAGTACTTTTGGCTCCATCCTATGGAAGGAGCAGCGAGAGTGTGAAAGTAGTGAAAAATCTTTTTGAAATTAGCAAATCTGGAATGAGGCAGTGTTGAGTAGCAGTTCATAAAGGGAAAGTCTTCAAAGGTAATAAATACCCAGAGTTTTGAATATACAGTGTCAAATCAGTTTGAAGTTACTTGACCAGGTTCTTTCTCGGGAGTTACAGAACTTTATTGGTATGGCACTGGTGATTGTGTTTATCATCAATGATTATAGTCTTAACGTGTTTTATTTCTCTCCACATATTCTTAGCCCAGGTATAATTTATTGTCTTTAAAAAATGTGAATGTAGAAGCTTTTGTTGAGCAAGTTTTTTAATTGATTTTGGCTCTTCTGTATTGATTTGAGTTGTATTTATTTGATTCCTAGGATGAAGTAACCTTTATCTCAAAACTGCAGGATATTTTCCAGTTAAGAACATGGTGAAACTGATTCACACATTAGCAGATCATGATGATGATGTCAACTGCTGTGCCTTCTCTTCTTCCCTTTTGGCTACTTGCTCCTTGGACAAAACAATTCGCCTATATTCCCTGAGTGACTTTACTGAAGTACCACACTCTCCATTGAAGTTTCACACCTATGCTGTCCACTGCTGCTGTTTCTCCCCTTCAGGACATATTTTGGCTTCATGTTCAACAGATGGTACCACTGCCCTATGGGATACTCAAAACGGACGGATTTTGGCAGTGATGGAACAGCCCAGTGGTAGCCCTGTGAGAGTTTGCCGATTTTCCCCAGACTCCACTTGTTTGGTATCAGGGGCATCTGATGGAACTGTTGTTTTGTGGAATGCGCAGTCATACAAGTTGCATAGGTAAGAATGTTTAAACCCTTTCCATTTTTAATCGTATTACCAGGTTTACAGAAATTTTTTTGATGACTTGAAGTAGATATTTCAGACGTCTCAAGGAAAGATACTTTGATCTGTCTCCTGAAGGTCATAAAACAGATACTTAATATGATTCTTGAAGTAGATTTGCTTGGCTCTGAGTGTTTTAAATTTCTACTTTTTCTTTTGTAAAATAAGTGTTACTCTTGTTAGAACTTTATGGATTTTTAATAGGCAAAAAAAAAAAAGTCTTTTGAATAAAACTTAGTAATTTTTGGGTTTTTGGTCACACTTGGCTCAGGTGTTCTCAGTAATAAAGTAATTGTAGGTGAGTCTCACCTGCACAGCTCTTCGCTGACTGGGATTACTGACCAAGCCCAGAAGAGGGAACCTTGTGATTGGTATGGTGTTGTTACCATATGGTGTTACCACTTCTTTAAAAACATCACCTGAAAAACTGCTTTTGGATAAAAAATACATCAATTAATTTACACTGGTAATGTTGTGTTGCAACTCCCTAGTGTTAAAACCATGTATTTGTAAACTTATAGTATGCTAAAATATATATAATATTTTAACAAATTTAAAGTGTACAGTTCAGTGACATTAATCACATTAAAAACTGTAAACTTTTAAATGTCACCAATTAAAATAGCTTAATGTGCCTTCCCCCCTCCCTCCCTCTCACCAACACTCAGAGCACAGATGGCAGCTGGTAAACAACTGTTGCTCATTTAGATTTTTGGTCTTTGTGTTGAAGAAAGTATGTTTTAAATGGCGTTAATAAACAGTTTAAAGTGAAGACAGAGAGAGAATGGAATGCCTCTAAGTTGTTTTGTGTGAATGAAATTTAGCTGTCAGCCAGGGAATCTTTTTCAGTTAACCAATTGGTAAATTGTCTCCCTAACGTTATTTCTCTACTATATGTAATTATGTGAAAATGATACACTGCAATCAACTTAAGCGCTGGATAGGACACTGCATGGGTTGTTGGATTTTAACAGGTTATTTTTCCTAATTGATAAAATAATGAATTATTGTTAGCCCAGTGCTTCCTAATCTTCCCTAGATAATTTTGAGCTGTTCACAGCATTTCATTTACATAAAGAATTTATAACTGAAGGTGAGAAGAAAGTCCTTACTGTTGTTTCTAGGTGATTTTAATACAAATGTTGAAAGTGCTTTTCACCCCCAATAACATGCTTTTCAAGAAAAAATAGTTGTATCTTTTAAAAAATTGTGACTATAATTGATATTGTTGGTTGTTGTTGCTATTTTTGTTAAACTTTGTATATTTTAATGAAAAGAGTATGAAGATACATAGACTTTGATTTGGTTAGGATAATGTTTAAATTCTTACTTTTGGCAAGCCTGTCTCAGTTTATAGCATATAAAGGATATTTTATTTCTGTAGGCATCTACTGCCCTTTCTCTCTAGTTCTAGCCATTTATCCTTTTCTTTTACTATATCAAGCTGCTATTAGAGACTGTAATATAAAGTAAAAAATGCTCTGAAATGAAAATTCCCCTTTCTTTGGCTTTTATTTCAGATGTGCTAGTGTTAAGGATGGCTCCTTAGTGGCCTGTGCATTTTCTCCTCCTGGAAACCTCTTTGTCACTGGCTCCTCATGTGGTGATTTAACAGTGTGGGATGATAAAATGAGGTGTCTGCACAGTGAAAAAGCACATGATCTTGGAATTACCTGCTGTGACTTTTCTTCACAACCAGTTCCTGGTTAGTTATTTTACTCTTGTAAGCACTAGTAATTCCTGTTTGCAGTTTGTATGTGACTTTTCATTCATTTACTCATTTTCACTTCATATTAATAAAACAGTAAGATCTTTTAATTTATTCCCTTCAAGGAATCATCCTTCTGCTTTATGTTTTTGATCAAAATGAAATCACAAACATTTTTTGGGAAAGCCACATTCTTTGGGAACATACATGGGGGCTGACACAACTTGATGCAGTGATCTGGATTCCTCGAGTTTGCTGGTGTAGAGGCCTTAACCCTATTGGTTTCACTGTGGTTTTTGAAACATTGTTTTTATTCAAATAGAAATGTGAAATATAAAAATTGAAAACAAGCTTCTTTTTTCATTTACTATTTAATCTTTCAAAAGATAACCTTATAAAAGCATTTGTTAGTAGATTAGTTTTTAGAAAAAGAACAACTCTTGACTGTAGACTCTTAGTTTTAAATGAATACAGTGAATTGGGAATTTGCCTTCTTTTATTTTCATCTTCTGTGTTAGGATGGACGTTCTACTTCTGACTACTTCAATCTTACTTCCAGACAAGTGCTGTCCTATAGTGATATAATATGAGCTACATGTGTAAATTTTAAAATTTCTAGTAGTAGATAAAATTGATTTTAGTAGTGTATTTTACTTTACCCAATATACCTAAAATATTTCAAAACCCTAAAATTGCTAATAAGATATTTCACTGTGTGCGGGTATGAAGTCTTTGAAATCTGGTGTGCATATGATGTCACATTGCAGGTGGTGCTAGTTGTGCTTCAGCTGTTCAGTAGTCTTATGTAGCAAGTTATTAATACTATCTTGTGACAGCTCGGGCTTTGGTACTCCCCTATTTCAAAACCTCAGTGGCATGTTAAAATATGATTAGGGTAAGATAAAATACCAAGTTTCAAACACACAGCCTTTAATTACCTTACCTATTCTGTTGCCCTGCCTCATTATAAGTCACACTTGGTCTCATGCATTCACTTGCCTCACTGGCCTCCTTTCGTTCCTTGAATGTCTGTAAGATGTGTCTGAGGGTTTTACATGTGGACCCTTTACCTGGTTCACTCTTATTCATCCTTTAGAATTCAGGTTAAAAAAAAAATCACTTCAGAAGAGTTTCCTCTGCTCTTAACCTCCTGTACTCAGTCTGAAGTATTTTGATATAGTCCTTTAGTTACATGCTTTATTTTCTTTTATAGGACTTAGTGAAGTATCACAAGTTTTATTGAATAGTTATCTATATGAATTATGTTAAATGGTGTTTTTCCTGTGAGATTGTAAGCTCCATAGGGTAGGCCTGGATGTATTTTATTTACAGTGCCTGGAATGTAATAGGCTTTGAAAAGCAGATTTTTAAAAATTGGAATATAGTTGCTTTACAATTTTGCTGTATAGTTGCTTTCTACTATACAGCAAAGTGAATCGGCTATATACGCCTCTTTTTTTTGGAATTCCTTCTCATTTAGGTCACAACTGAGCAATGAGTAGGGTTCTCTGAACCATACAGTATTAGTTATCTGTTTTATCCATGGCATCAGTAGTGTATATATGTCAATCCCAATCTCCCAATTCATCCTACCCTCCTCTTAACCCCATTCCCCCCTTGGTGTCCATATGTTTCATTTCTGTGTGTCTCTTTCTCTTTGCAAATAAGATTATCTGTATCATTTTTCTAGATTCCACATATCTGCATTCATATACTTGTTTTTCTGGCTTCGCTCTGTATGATAGTCTCTAAGTCCATCCACGTCTCTACAAATCATCCAGCTTTATTCCTTTTTTGTGACTGTGTAATATTCCAATGTGTGTGTGTGCACACACGTGCAACATGCTACATCTTCTTTATCCATTCCTTTGTTGATGGGCATTTAGGTTGCTTCTGTGTCCTGGCTGTTACTACTAGTGCTGCAGTGAACACTGGGGTGCATGTGTCTTTTTGAATTACAGTTTTCTCAGGATATATTCCCAATAGTGGGATGGTCAAGTCATATGGTAGTTCTATTTTTAGTTTTTAAGGCATCTCCATACTGTTCTCCATAGTGGCTGTACAAATTTACATTCCCACCAACAATATAGGGGTGTTCCCTTTTCTGCACATCCTCTTCAGCATTTATTGTTTGTGGAATTTTTTAATGATGGCCATTCTGACTGGAGTGAAGTGGTCCCTCATTGTAGTTTTGATTTGCATATCTCTAATAGTGATGTTGAGCATATTTTCATGTGTTTATTGGCTATCTGTATGTTTTCTTTGGATAACGTCTGTCTTCTGCCCATTTTTTGATTGGGTTGTGCTTTTGTTTTTTTAAATTGAGCTACACGAGCTGTTTGTATTTTGTTTTCTTAAAATATTTATTTGGCTGAGCAGGGTCTTAGTTGCGGCACATGGGAGCTTAGATCTTTTAGTTGTGCCACGTGGAGTCTAATTCCCTGGCCAGGGATTAAACCTGTGCCCCCTGCATTGAGAATGTGGAATCTTAGCCACTGAACCACCAAGAAGGTCCCCTGTTTGTGTATTTTTTCAGATTAATCCTTTATCAGTTGCTTCATTCACAAATATTTTCTCCCATTTTGAGGGCTGTCTTTTCATCTTATTTATGGTTTCCTTTGCTGTGCAAAAGACTTAAAGTTTAATTAGGTCCCATTTGTTAATTTTTGTCTTTATTTTCATTACTCTTAAGAGGTGGATCAAAAAAGATCCTGTTCTGCCTATGTTTTCCTCTTAGGAGTCTTATATTTTAGTGTCTGGCCTTTAGGTCTTTAACCCATTTTGAGTTTATTTTTGTGTATGGTGCTAGGAAATGTTCTAATTTCATTCTTTACATGTAGTTGTCCAGTTTTTCCAGCACTACTTATTGAAGAGGCTGTCTTCTCCTTTGTATATTCTTGCCTTCTTTGTCATAAATTTAGGTGATTGAAATGCAGGAGTAAGATTCCTTTTATTGATTTGTTGAAATTTCTTGTTTCTGTTTCCTTAACTTTTTAATATCATATGGCAGATTAACAGTTATATTTTCATGAATCTGTTCTTACAATGAACTCCCTAACTAATTTAATTGTGATGATTTATTTTTAAATATATTTTTATGATGTTTTATTCTAAGATCAGCTTGTAACAGGCAAGAACCATTTCTTCCATTCTGTGACCCCGTCTCCAAAATCATACAGGCATATAGTCAATCTTTGGATTATATCAACGTCAGGAGATTTAGATTGCCTTTTTGATTCTAATTATCTGAAAAGATTTTTTATTAAAATCCTATTTTTTTAATACTATTAATGTTAAGGACATCCTTCTTCTGTCTTCAGAGGGATTGCAGCTGATAGGTTCTAGAAAGGTTCACTACACTAGGCCAAAAATTCTAGGTGAGATTTTAAAGTAAGTGTATTACTCACATCCCTACTGTGCCTTTAGAGTATATTTCAAAGTATATTTCTCAATATAGTTCTGATATGTCCCTTCTGTAGTTTGGTTTAACTTCTGTTAAAGTAGATATTAACCTTATGTGTAAATTCCCTGAAACAGATTGACATATGCTTTAAAGTGACTATTAGAGGAATTTATGGTAACTACTATATTTTTTTAAAACACAGAAGATGTAATTTTTAACTTCTTATTGCTTAATTTGGTATCTGTTAATATCTGTAAATACTTAAGACAAATTGAGTCTTCTGCCTTTGTGACATTTTGCTCAAATATGGAAAAATAATACTGTTTGTGTGCTAGAGGATAAATATTCAGTTCTCTCCAGTTTTTAAGTGATAGAGTTTGGGTTAGATTATTATTACAGTTTAAATATTTGTCCTGCATTTTAAAATATTTAGATCTTGAGCACGGACATATTTTAAACTTTATAATTTTACAGTGTTCTAGCTGAATTCTCACTGTTGAAAGACACTTGAGCATCAGCATCAAAGGATCTTATTTAGTCTAGAAACAATGGGGAAAAAAGTTTTCTTAATTGGGTCTAGCACATAAATATTTTACTCAGCGATTTTGGGGTGTATTTTTTTGCCTTAAAAACATTGAATGATTATAGAGATTGTGGAGAATTACTTATATCCATCAAGATCCTGAGAAAGGATGCCCTTTGGCTCAACCTGTGCTACAAAAACAAAAATGCTATTGAAATGTGGAAAAGTCTCTTACAGTTAGAAAAACTTTCAGTCAAAAAGAAATTTTAATTTGTTGTATCTTAAAGTATATGTGCTTCCAATAAAACAGGAAGTCCATAGGAAAAGTTTAGTTTACATACCTCGGTGTATGAACTAAATACTAAATATTTGCAAAACCTGAGTGCAATCTTAAGATAGGTATTCAGGTTTCTTAATTGAGTTTTACTGCATATGAGTGCTAAAATTTCCTTTGACTTGTAATATTAGGTGGAATTCCTATAAAATTGAGTTGGTGAACTGGATAACCAGGGAAGTCCCAAATCTCATCATTTTGCCTTTCCTCAGTTCCTACCCTCGGAGCCCCTTATCTTCCCTGACTGATTATAAACTCATATTTCCTCTGCTAGAGGCATGGTCTTTGGGTGCTTCTTCAGCAAGTGTCTGCTCTCCAGGGGACTGTAACTAGGGCAAGGCACTCCCTGCAGAAGAAGCCAGATTCAACTATTCAACCTTTCTCAGGTCAAAATCACCAGCTACCAGTGCCTGGAACACAGTGGCCCTCAAGATATATGTTTAATGTATCAGTGAAGGGCGTGGGATAAGATTGTCAGTTTGACCCTTTTCCTGCTGTGTGACCTCAGGCACCTGGCTTTTCCTCTCTGGGCCTTAGCTCTCAACTATGAACTTGGGATGGTCATGTTTGCTGCCTTGTAGGACTAACTGTAAAGAGTTAGAAGTCATATCTGTCAAATGCTTAACAGAAATATGCAAACAAGTGCTTAATAAACACTTGATAGTATTCTTCAAATAACAAGTTCAGTTCAGTCGCTCAGTCGTGTCTGACTCTTTGCGACCCCATGAATCGCAGCACGCCAGGCCTCCCTGTTCATCACCATCTCCCGGAGTTCACTCAGACTCACGTCCATCGAGTCCATGATGCCATCCAGCCATCTGATCCTCGGCCATCCCCTTCTCCTCCTGCCCCCAATCCCTCCCAGCATCAGAGTCTTTTCCAATGAGTCAACTCTTCACATGAGGTGGCCAAAGTACTGGAGTTTCAGCGTTAGCATCGTTCCTTCTAAAGAAATCCCAGGGTTGATCTCCTTCAGAAAGGACTGGTTGGATCTCCTTGCAGTCCAAGGGACTCTCAAGAGTCTTCTCCAACACCACAGTTCAAAAGCATCAATTGCTTCAGTGCTCAGCCTTCTTCACCGTCCAACTCTCACATCCGTACAGGACCACAGGAAAAACCGTAGCCTTGACTAGACGGACCTTAGTCGGCAAAGTAATGTCTCTGCTTCTGAATATACTATCTAAGTTGGTCATAACTTTTCTTCCAAGGCGTAAGCGTCTTTTAATTTCATGGTTGCAGTCACCATCTGCAGTTATTTTGGAGCCCCCAAAAATAAAGTCTGATACTGTTTCCACATCTATTTCCCATGAAGTGATGGGACCAGATGCCATGATCTTCGTTTTCTGAATGTTGAGCTTTAAGCCAACTTTTTCACTCTCCTCTTTCATCAAGGGGCTTTTTAGCTCCTCTTCACTTTCTGCCATAAGGGTGGTGTCATCTGCATATCTGAGGTTCTTGATATTTCTCCTGGCAATCTTGATTCCAGCTTGTGTTTCTTCCAGTCCAGCGTTTCTCATGATGTACTCTGCATATAAGTTAAATAAGCAGGGTGACAATATACAGCCTTGACGCACTCCTTTTCCTATTTGGAACCAGTCTGTTGTTCCATGTCCAGTCCTAACTGTTGCTTCCTGACCTGCATACAGATTTCTCAAGAGGCAGGTTAGGTGGTCTGGTATTCCCATCTCTTTCAGAATTTTCCACAGTTTATTGTGATCCACACAGTCAAAGGCTTTGGCATAGTCGATAAAGCAGAAGTAGATGTTTTTCTGGAACTCTCTTGCTTTTTCCATGATCCAGCGGATGTTGGCAATTTGATCTCTGGTTCCTCTGCCTTTTCTAAAGCCAGCTTGAACATCAGGGAGTTCACGGTTCACGTATTGCTGAAGCCTGGCTTGGAGGATTTTGAGCATTACTTTACTAGCATGTGAGATGAGTGCAATTGTGCGGTAATTGGAGCATTCTTTTGCATTGCCTTTCTTTGGAATTGGAATGAAAACTGACCTTTTCCAGTCCTGTGGCCACTGCTGAGTTTTCCAAATTTGCTGGCAGATTGAGTGCAGCACTTTCACAGCATCATCTTTCAGGATTTGAAACAGCTCAACTGGAATTCCATCACCTCCACTAGCTTTGTTCGTAGTGATGCTTTCTAAGGCCCACTTGACTTCACATTCCAAGATGTCTGGCTCTAGATTAGTGATCACATCATCATGATTATCTGGGTCGTGAAGATCTTTTTTGTACAGTTCTTCTGTGTATTCTTGCCACCTCTTCTTAATATCTTCTGCTTCTGTTAGGTCCATACCATTTCTGTCCTTTATCGAGCCCATCCTTGCATGAAATGTTCCCTTGGTATCTCTAATTTTCTTGAAGAGATCTCTAGTCTTTCCCATTCTGTTGTTTTCCTCTATTTCTTTGCATTGATCACTGAAGAAGGCTTTCTTATCTCTTCTTGCTATTCTTTGGAACTCTGCATTCAGGTGCTTATATCTTTCCTTTTCTCCTTTGCTTTTCGCCTCTCTTCTTTTCACAGCTATTTGTAAGGCCTCCCCAGACAGCCATTTTGCTTTTTTGCATTTCTTTTCCATGGGGATGGTCTTGATCCCTGTCTCCCGTACAATGTCACGAACCTCATTCCATAGTTCTTCAGGCACTCTATCTATCAGATCTAGGCCCTTAAATCTATTCCTCACTTCCACTGTATAATCATAAGGGATTTGATTTAGGTCATACCTGAATGGTCTAGTGGTTTTCCCTACTTTCTTCAATTTGAGTCTGAATTTGGTAATAAGGAGTTCATGATCTGAGCCACAGTCAGCTCCTGGTCTTGTTTTTGTTGACTGTATAGAGCTTCTCCATCTTTGGCTGCATAGAATATAATCAATCTGATTTCGGTGTTGACCATCTGGTGATGTCCACGTGTAGAGTCTTCTCTTGTGTTGTTGGAAGAGGGTGTTTGCTATGACCAGTGCATTTTCTTGGCAAAACTCTATTAGTCTTTGCCCTGCTTCATTCCGCATTCCAAGGCCAAATTTGCCTGTTACTCCAGGTGTTTCTTGACTTCCTACTTTAGCATTCCAGTCCCCTATAATGAAAAGGACATCTTTTTTGGGTGTTAGTTCTAAAAGATCTTGTAGGTCTTCATAAAACCGTTCAACTTCAGCTTCTTCAGCATTACTGGTTGGGGCATAGACTTGGATAACTGTGATATTGAATGGTTTGCCTTGGAGACGAACAGAGATCATTCTGTCATTTTTGAGATTGCATCCAAGTACTGCATTTCGGACTCTTTTGTTGACCACAATGGCTACTCCATTTCTTCTGAGGGATTCCTGCCCCCAGTAGTAGATATAATAGTCATCTGAGTTAAATTCACCCATTCCAGTCCACTTTAGTTCGCTGATTCCTAGAATGTCGACGTTCACCCTTGCCATCTCTTGTTTGACCACTTCCAATTTGCCTTGATTCATGGACCTGACATTCCAGGTTCCTCTGCAGTATTGCTCTTTACAGCATCGGATCTTGCTTCTATCACCAGTCATATCCACAACTGGGTATTGTTTTTGCTTTGGCTCCATCCCTTCATTCTTTCTGGAGTTATTTCTCCACTGATCTCCAGTAGCATATTGGACACCTAATGACCTGGGGAGTTCCTCTTTTGGTATCCTATCATTTTGCCTTTTCATACCGTTCATGGGGTTCTCAAGGCAAGAATACTGAAGTGGCTTGCCATTACCTTCTCCAGTGCACTACGTTCTGTCAAGTAGTTGGTATCAATATTTACATTACCCACAAGTATTTAGGAACTTACCTAGTGGGTAGATAGTGATACTCTGTCTAAATAGGATAACAACTAGTGGGGGGGGTTGTGTTTTTTTTTTTGATAACACTACATTTAACTGATTACTTTGCCTAAGTTGTGTAACTGTTGTTTTTGTTTACTCCCTAAATTGTGTCCAACTCTTGTGACCTCCTGAACTGTACCACACCAGGCTTCTCTGTCCATGGGATTTCCCAGGCAAGAATACTGGAGTGGGTTGCCATTTCCTTCTCCAGGGGTTCTTCCCAACCCAGGAATTGAAGCCACCTCTCCTGCATTGTAGGCAGATTCATTACTACTGAGCCTGATTCTTTTCCATTGGAAGGACCTACTTGTGTAATCAGTTCAGTTCAGTTGCTAAGTCATATCCAACTCTGTGAACCCATGGACTGAAGCAGGCCAGGCTTCCCTGTCCATCACCAACTCCTGGAGCTTGCTCAGACTCATGTCCATTGAGTCGGTGATGCCATCCACCATCTCATCTTCTGTTGTCCCCTTCTCCTGCCTTCAGTCTTTCCCAGGATCAGAGTCTTGTCCAGTGAGTTGGGTCTTATGCATCAGGTGGCCAAAGTATTGGAGCTTCAGCTTCAACATCAGTCCTTCCAATGAATATTCAGGGTTGATTTCCCTTTGGATTGACTGGTTTGATCTCCTTGCAGTCCAAGGAATTCTGCAAAGTCTTCTCCAACACCACAGTTCAAAAGCATCAGTTCTTTGGTGCTCAGCCGTCTTTATGGTCCAGCTCTCACATCCATACATGACTGCTAGAAAAACCATAGCTTTGACTAGATGGACCTTTGTCAGCAAAGTAATGTCTCTGCTTTTTAATACATTGTCTAGGTTTTTCATAGCTCTTCTTCCAAAGTGCAAGCATCTTTTAATTTCATGGGTGCAGTCACCATCTGCAGTGATTTTGGAGCCCCCCAAAATAAAATCTGTCACTGTTTCCATTGTTTCCCCATCTGTTTGCCATGAAGTGATGGGACTGGATGCTGTGATCTCATTTTTTTTAATGTTGAGCTTTAAGCCAACTTTTTCACTCTCCTCTTTCACCGTCATCAAAATGCTTTTTGGTTCGTCTTACCTTTCTGCCATAAGTGTGGAGTCATCTGCATATCTGAGGTTATTGATAATGGCAGTCTTGATTCCAGCTTGTGCTTCATCCATCCTGACATTTTGCATGATGTACATAAGTTTGAGTTAAACTCCGGGAGTTGGTGATGGACAGGAGAGCCTGGTGTGCTGTAGTCCATGGGGTCACAAAGAGTCAGACACGACTGAGGAACTGAACTCAGCATACAAGTTAAATAAGCAGGGTGACAATATGCAGCCTTGACCTACTTCTTGCCCAATTTCAAACCAGTCTGTTGTTCCATGTCTGATTCTAGCTGTTGCTTCTTGACTTGCATACAGGTTTCTTAGGAGGCAGGTAAGGTGCTCTGCTATTCCAATCTCTTCCAGAATTTTCCAGTTTATTGTGATCCACACAAAGGCTTTGGCATAGTCAGTAAAGCAGAAGCAGATGTTTTTCTGAAATTCTCTTGCTTTTTCTGTGATCCAGCAGATGTTGGCAATTTGATCTCTGGTCGTCTGCCTTTTCTAAATCCAGCTTGAACATCTGGAAGTTCTCATGTCATGTACTGTGGAAGCCTAGCTTGGAGAATTTTGAGCATTACTTTGCTAGCGTGCAAGATGAGTGCAGTTGTGCAGTAGTTTGAACATTTTTTGGCATTGCCTTTCTTTGGGATTGGAATGAAAACTGACATTTTTCCAGTCCTGTGGCCACTGCTGAGTTTTCCAAATTTGCTGGTGTACTGAGTTCAGCACTTTCATAGCATCATCTTTTAGGACTTGAAATAGCTCAACTGGGATTCCATCACCTCCACTAGCTTTGTTTGAAGTGATGCTTCCTAAGGCCCACTTGACTTGTGAAATATGTTTCACCAAATCTTTTGGACTGAATTGATGTTTTGTGTGCATGCATGGTTGCTAAGTTGCTTCAGTCATGTCCAACTCTGCAACCCCATGGACAGTAGCCTGCCAGGCTCCTCTGTCCATGGGATTCTCCAGGCAAGAATACCGGAGTGGGTTGCCATCTCTCCTCCAGGGGCTTTTCCCCACGTAGGATTGAACCCACATCTCTTTAAGTCTCTTGCATTGGCAGATGGGCTCTTCACTGCTAGCACCACATGTGTAATTCTAGCCTGTGTCTTGATTAATCAGATGGGCAGTCTCTTAATATTCTATATAAATTATAGACTATGCTTTTAACAAGTGAATATATCCTAGCAAAAGTTAACTTGGGAGTAATTAAGCATTTAACACATACCATAACTAACATCTTAAATTTTTCGCATCAGTGCTAACCTCAGTATTTAAAGTTGGGATGGAGGGTGCACTAGGCTTAGTGGCTCATTATTGGCCTTTTCAGCATTGAGTTATATCTTTCAGTTCAAATGCTCAATTGTGTCTGACTCTTTGCGACCCCATGAACTGCAGCACGCCAGGCCTCCCTGTCCATCACCAACTCCCAGAATTTACCCAGATTCATGTCCATTGAGTCAATGAAGCCATCCAATCATCTCATCCTCTGTCATCCCCTTCTCCTGCACTCAGCCTTTCCCATCATCAGGATCTTTTCAAATGAGTCAGCTCTTCGCATCCAGTGGCCCAAGTATTGGAGTTTCAGCTTCAACATCAGTCCTTCCAGTGAACACTGAGGACTGATCTCCTTTAGAATGGACTGGTTGGATCTCTTTGCAGCCCAAGGGACTCACAGGAGTCTTCTCCAACACCACAGTTCAAAAGCATCAATTCTTCAGCACTCAACTTTCTTTATAGTCCAGCTCTCACATCCATACATGACTACTGGAAAAACTATAGCCTTGACTAGACGGACATCATGGGAAACGCTGGGCTGGAAGAAGCACAAGCTGGAATCAAGATTGCCGGGAGAAATATCAGTAACCTCAGATATGCAGATGACACCACCCTTATGGCAGAAAGTGAAGAGGAGCTAAAAAGCCTCTTGATGAAAGTGAAAGAGGAGAGTGAAAAAGTTGGCCTAAAGCTCAACATTCAGAAAACTAAGATCATGGCATCTGGTCCCATCACTTCATGGCAAATAGATGGAGAAACAGTGGAAACAGTGGCAGACTTTTTTTGGGGGGACTCTAAAATCACTGCAGATGGTGATTGCAGCCATGAAATTAAAAGACGCTTACTCCTTGGAAGGAAAGCTATGACTAACCTAGATAGCATATTGAAAAGCAGAGACATTACTTTGCCAACAAAGATCCATTTAGTCAAGGCTATGGTTTTGCCAGTAGTCATGTATGGATGTGAGAGTTGGACTGTGAAGAAAGCTGAGCACTGAAGAATTGATGCTTTTGAACTGTGGTGTTGGAGAAGACTCTTGAGAGTCCCTTGAACTGCAAGGAGATCCAACCAGTCCATTCTAAAGATCAGTCCTGGGTGTTCTTTGGAAGGACTGATGCTAAAGCTGAAACTCCAGTACTTTGGCCACCTCATGCAAAGAGTTGACTCATTGGAAAAGACTCTGATGCTGGGAGGGATTGGGGGCAGGAGGAGAAAGGGACGACAGAGGATGTGATAGCTGGTTGGCATCACTGACTCTGATTTTGGGTGAACTCTGGGAGTTGGTGATGGACAGGGAGGCCTGGCGTGCTGTGATTCATGGGGTCGCAAAGAGTCGGACACGACTGAGCAACTGAACTGAACTGACTAGACGGACCTTTGTTGGCAAAGTAATGTCTCTGCTTTTTAATATATTATCTAGGTTGGTCATNCCTGTGGCCACTGCTGAGTTTTCCAAATTTGCTGACAATATTGAGTGCAGCACTTTCACAGCATCATTTTTTAGGATTTGAAATAGCTCAACTGGAATTCCATCACCTCCACTAGCTTTGTTATATCTTTAGTAGAAGGTAAATAAAAAGACGTTTTGTTGTCACAACTTCAGGGGCTACAGTCAAAATCTTTTGAAGAATCTTGTTTAAAGAAATTCTTTGACATTTCAGTTTGTGGTATAATTAATATATTTAATATTGCTTGTGAATATGGTTAAATGAATATATTAACAAATCTCAGTCTAAAGTTGAAAAATTTTTGATTTAAATGTTTTATCAATTCTTGTGCATTTATTTTAACAAATTTACATTTTTAGGTGGAGTAGAAGGTCTTCAGTTCTTTCAGTTTGCATCATGTGGTCAAGATTGCCAGATCAAAATTTGGGTTATTTCTTCTATCCATATCTTAGGTATGTATTCACCTAGTAGTTCTCTAAACTAAATTTTGTGATGCAGGTAAAGTTTCTGTTTTAATTTTTTAACTTAAGGTACCCAAGATATCGAAATGGGATCATAAAAATATATTTTAAGAACTTTTAATTAAAGTAATACATACACATGATTTAGAAATTGTATGCACACTACCAATAATGACCTTGTCATTACCACTACACACATTCCTGCTTAACCAGAAGAAATTCCACTTTGTACTTGTTCTGTTTTCAGTTCTTTTTTTTTTTGATGGTTTTCCATGTCCATAAATATTTTTTATACTACATTTTAAATTTACTCAGTGTAGTTAGTTTTTGGGACTTGTGGGGGTGTTTGCACTATGCACTGTACCTTTTTTATTTTTTTATTGAAGGATAATTACTTTACAGACTTTTGTTGTTTTCTGTCAAACATCAGCATGAATTGCACTGTAACTTTATTTCAGGTGATTCTACCATCAGAAAGCTTCTGTCTTTCATTTTTGGTATTTCTTTATGCTAATTTGGTGTTCATTTATGCTAATTCTTTAATTTCTTCTCCACTTCTCTTTATATTCCCGTTAGTTGAGTGGTGGCCTCCTGACTTGATTTCCTATGTCTTTCCCCCCTGCCCCCACATTTATCTCTGTCTTTTTCCTATCATAGGAGAAAATTCCTTAGCTTTGTCTTTTAACCTTTTTTGAAAATTTTAATTCCATCAATAATACTTTCAGTTTCAAAAAACTTATCTTTTTTGTTTCCTTTTCTTAGTGTCCTCCATTTACTTTATGAATGCAGGATCCTCTCCAAATTCTCAGGATACCAATTAGAGGCTTTTTGTTTTGGTTTTAATTTCTCTTTTGTTTTCTGATCAACTTTGTTTGCTCTTGGACCCTTTTTTGTTTATCCTGATCTCTTTATATGGTTACCTTCTTTAACTGCTTGATGATCCTTAGTATCCCGTTTACTTTCAAGAATTAAACAGTAAGAACTTTAGAGCCTCTGTGCACTGGGTGGTGTTTTGTGGTTGCTGGTTTCCCTTTCAGATAAAGAGGCGGACTGTTGGCCCTTATCGGGAAAGGGTTGGGGATTGGAGGATGTGGGAGTCTGTTGCCCTGGAGGTACCGGGGAGCTCCCCAGTCATTGTTTTACTTCTTTCTGGGGAGAAGCATCTGGCTTTCATGCAGCATACTATGGGTAGGGTGGTCAGAGAGGGATGGCAGATAGTTAATGTTTCATAAACAGACCTTCAGTAAATTTTTTATGTGTTCATGTCTGTATCATTCTGACTTTCCTTTTCCTTGACTGTTAATAAATCCTAAGTCTTTTGGGGTTTTCTAGAGAAAGTTGTTTCCACTGTTTCCCCATCTGTTTCCCATGAAGTGATGGGACCAGATGCCATGATCTTCATTTTCTGAATGTTGAGCTTTAGCCAACTTTTTCACTCTCCTTTTTCACTTTCATCAAGAGGCTTTTTAGTTCCTCTTCACTTTCTGCCATAAGAATGGTGTCATCTGCATATCTGCATATCACTTCTTGGGAAATAGATGGGGAAACAGGGAAAACAGTGTCAGACTTTATTTTTTTGGGCTCCAAAATCACTGCAGATGGTGACTGCAACCATGAAATTAAAGATGCTTGCTCCTTGGAAGAAAAGTTAAGACCAACCTAGATAGTATATTCAGAAGCAGAGACATTACTTTGCCGACTAAGGTCCGTCTAGTCAAGGCTATGGTTTTTCTGTGGTCATGTATGGATGTGAGAGTTGGACTGTGAAGAAGGCTGAGCACTGAAGCAATTGATGGTTTTGAACTGTGGTGTTGGAGAAGACTCTTGAGAGTCCCTTGGACTGCAAGGAGATCCAACCAGTCCATTCTGAAGGAGATCAACCCTGGGATTTCTTTGGAAGGAATGATGCTAAAGCTGGAACTCCAGTGCTTTGGCCACCTCATGTGAAGAGTTGACTCATTCGAGAAGACTCGGATGCTGGGAGGGATTGGGGGCAGGAGGAGAAGGGGACGACCGAGGATGAGATGGCTGGATGGCATCACTGACTCGATGGACTTGAGTCTGAGTGAACTCTGGGAGTTGGTAATGGACAGGCAGCCTGGCGTGCTGCGATTCATGGGGTCACAAAGAGTTGGACACAACTGAGCAACTGAACTGAGAGAAAGCCAGCTTTCTTCTTGACTGTAGCCCCCTCATTTTGCACTCTAAGGTGTTACTTCTCTATACTTTCTCATTGATTAATTTGCATCTGCCTTCCCAAAATTGGTTTCAGTTTCTCATTTCCTGATGACATTTCTACCCCTTCCCCTTTTCTTCATTGATGTGAATTTATGTTTTTATTAATTCCTTCATTATCTTTTAATGGGAACTCTGAAATTATATGATCAGTTGGCCATCTTGCTTCAGATGCCTAAAAATATTGTCACCTAATAAGTGGGAACTAAATCATGCATTGTGTTTCATTGTTTATAAAGTCACTATCAAGAGATCAAGTTGAACATGAGTGGTGGGACAGATTTTAATCAGTAATGTACTGTTGCAGTAGGGAAAAAAGTCCAGCATGAACTGAATTCAACTTCAGTTTATACAGAGGTGACTGTGTATTTTAAAGAGGGAATAAAGAGCAGGTAAATGGGACCTGTGTAGCATCTAGCAAATGACAAAATTATAAAAAGCAGGAATCTGGGAATTGGTCCATGTGAAACTCGTCTGGATTTGCTAATGGGCGCTTAGGACAGTTACACTCCTCTCCTCTCACAGAAGCAGGGAGACAGAAGCATTATCTTCAGGGATTGGCTGGAATAAACAGTAAATTCTTTTGGCAGCCTTGAATTGTCCTAGTCTCCAACTTTAAGGGGACTAGGATCATGCTAGGAACGCAACCTTAAACTGTTAGAGACCATGTTAATTTAAGTCTTTGTTGACCCAGGTCAGGGCCTGATCCAGGAGTCCACCCAGAGCCTGGGTAGTTTGTTCGAGAGAATCTTTGTCATTTTGCTCGTGTATAGAGAAGGATCTGTTACCAGAAAATACATTTCTTTTTGTGGAAATTAGTTACTTTATTGCCTATTAGAGTACATGCAGTAATTCTTTTAAGGTTTTCAGTGACCGCTGCTAAGAAGAATTCTGTTATTTCTCTGGTTTATCCTACCTCTTTTAATATCAAAGTAAAAATTCTCTATAAAGAACCATAAATATAGTCATGTATGTGGATGTTCTCAGTACAACATATCTTTAGTAATTGTTCAGAAATAAAGCTTTTCCTACGTTGTCTGGAAAATGTTTTTATACTGACTCTGAAAAACAGTTTATAAACGTGCAGTTAGAGCCTTTTAATAAAACATTTAGCATTATTTGCACCTAATCTTAATTGCTTGTTTGTAGGGAGGAGTAGATAAGACAAATGGGTCTTATACTTGAGAATGTGACCAATTTGTAGGATCTTACTGCAGGTTTATTTTATTAAATCTTCAGTTGTTTTGCAATTTGTTAATGTTTTTGATTGATTGTGTCTATTCACTAATCTGTATGTGCCTAATTATTGATCAGTGCCTTGAATGTCTACATCTGTTCTCCAGTGTAAAAACATACTCTATTTTGAATAGAAATAAAATATATATTTAATAATAAAGTGAGATAAACATATTTTTTATTGAAGCTTTTACCTGTACCATGACATTTTTGTTAAATGCTGTCTATCCAAGAGCCATTAACACTTCAAAGTTCTTATTAGGTCTGCGAAAATTACAGATTTCACTTAATTCCTTGTATCCCCAGATCAACTTCTTAGTGATTATTTATTTATTTTATTTATTTATTTATTTATTTTTTTGAATAGTTCAACATATCTCTTTTAATGATGTGTCATTTTTATCCTGCTTAAGAAGCTTTAGTTACCCCAACATCACAAAAATACACCTCTATTGGTTTTAAATCTTTGTTGTTTTAATTTTACATTGATATCTGCAAATTATCTGGAGTTGATTTTTGTTCACATGTAGGGTAAAATCCCAAATACATTTTTGCCCTATGGTAATAAGCTTGGTCCCATATAATTTATCAAAATAAATTTTTACCACTGTATTACAGTGCCATATTAGGTAGACATGTATGTATTGATCCATTTTTGGATTCTATACATACATGTAATTTGGCAACTTCTTTTATTTATTTATTTATTTATTTATTTATTTTAATTTTCATTTTACTTTACAATACCATATTGGTTTTGCCATACATTGACATGAATCCACCACGGGTGTATATGAGCTCCCAATCCTGAATCCCCCTCCCACATCCCACCCCATATCCTCTCTCAGGATCATCCCCGTGCACCAGCCCCAAGCATCCTGAATCCTGTATTGAACATAGGCTGGTGCTTCGTACTTACATGATAGTATACATGTTTCAATACCATTCTCCCAAATCATCCCACCCTCTCCCTCTCCCACAGAGTCCAAAAGTCCGTTCTATACATCTGTGTCTCTTTTGCTGTCTTGCATACAGGGTCATCATTGCCATCTTTCTAAATTCCATGTGTCAGTATACTGTATTGGTGTTTTTCTTTCTGGCTTACTTCACTCTGTATAATAGGTTCCAGTTTCATCCATCTCATTAGAACAGATCGTCACTAAACTACGTTGAATTCTCTTGGCTTATCTTTGAAAGAGTTGTGATATTCCTTTTCAGTAATTATAGAAAGCATAAAAAGCATTTTTACTGCTACCATGCTTTGTTGGGACTTTATAGGATATATTGGAGTTTTAAGATATATAAATTACTATTTTTAATTTATGAAGTGAAAAGATATCTTAATCCATATATTTAAAACTATAGGCATTTGATTCTTTTTAGGCATTTGGGCAATTGGTGTGTGGTGTGTGTGTGTTTAAGATACCAAGATTGAAGTATAGTTTAAAATTTTGATTCACTTAAAATTTTATATATTTTAAAGAGTTTCGAATTTTTAAATTAAAAAATAATTTGATCTTAATCCCCTGTCTAGTGTTTGCTGACCCCACCATTTTCTTTACCTGTTACTGAACTTTTGAAACCACTTAATCACAGTGCATTCCGATACTTGAGTGGCGTGAGAATTTTTTTTTCCATCTTTGTGTCCTTTAAGCATTCCAAAATTTTATTGAACAAATAAGATAGTTTTTGCTTAAAAATAAATTCTAAGCACAATCAGCTTGCTAATTTTTCTCAACTTGTTATTTGCAGGTTTTGAATTAAAATATAAAAGTACACTGACTGGACACAGTGCTCCTGTTCTGGCTTGTGCTTTTTCTCATGACGGGCAGATGCTAGTTTCAGGGTAAGCTGTTTAATTCCCGTAAACCATTTAGGTATGAAATACAATAGACTTACAGAAAAGTAAGTAAAACTTGAGAATAGCTTGATAAATCACTGTACTGCAAACTTGCAGCTTGTTACTCAGATCAAGAAATAGAACATTGCTGGTTTCCCTCGAATTCCTCCTCTTCCTAGTCTGCTTTCTGATGACAGTACCTTAGGTCATGTGCGGCATTGCCTTTTCTGTTTAAATTGATCTAAAACCAATCACACAATATGAATTATTTTGTGTCTGGCTTCCTTTGCTCACTATCATGTTTGTTTTCCAAGTGGTTGAGTGACTCTGATGTGTATGGTATGTGAAGTGGTTGTGCTCAGCCTGCCAGGCTCCTCTGTCCATGGGATTCTCCAGGTAAGAATACAGGAGTGGGTTGCCAGTTCCTTCTCCAATGGTATGTGATAGGAATCCAATTTCATTTCTTTCCATATGGGTATCCAGTTGTCCCAGTACAGAGTGAAAAGATAATCTTTTCTTCACCATTTTAATATGCCAGCTTGGCAGAAATCAGTGATCATATGTATGGGTCATTTTCACAACCTATTATTCTGTTCTGTTGATCCTTGCTCTAATATCATTCTGTATTTCTGAGCCTTTATAGCTTGACTTTTCCTGACATTTGACACTTTCATGTGAGTTTTAGAGTTAGCTTGTCATACTGTCTCTCCAGTTCCTCCTGCTACACAAAAAAACCTGTTTGGAGTTTGACTGGATTGTATTGAGTCTGATAAATTTGCGGGAGAATTGATGTCTTTTATTGTATTGAGTCTCCAACCCATGAATGTAGGGCATATTTTTTCACTTGTCTTTTGACTTCTCTCAATAATATCTCTCAGTAGAAGATAATTTATTTGTCGCCCTCTATAGCGACCCTGATGCTGGGAGAGATTGGGGGCAGGAGGAGAAGGGGACGACAGAGGATGAGATGGCTGGATGGCATTACCGACTCGATGCGCATGAGTTTGGGTGAACTCCGGGAGTTGGTGATGGACAGACAGGGAGGCCTGGTGTGGTATGATTCATAGGGTCGCAAAGAGTTGGACACGACTGAGCGACTGAACTGATAGAGATCTTCCTCATCTTTTGTTAGATTTATTCCAGGCTCTTTTTTGTTGCTATTATAAAAGATGTGGCTAATATAGGGAAATATATGTGGAAAGACTATTGAGTTTTCTGTGAAGATTCTAATTTTGAATTTTTTATATCTAAAATCATATCCTGTGTTAATGATGTTTTTGTCTCTTCCTTTTTGATTCTTGCCTTCCCTTGTGGCTCAGCTGGTAAAGAATCCACCTGTAATGCGGAAGACCTGGGTTTGATCCTTGGGTTGGGAAGATCCCCTAGAGAAGGGAAGGCTACCCACTCCAGTTTTCTGGCCTAGAGAATTCCACGGACTGTACAGTCCATGGGATTGCAAATAATTGGACGCAACTGAACAACTTTGACTTCACTTTGCTGAACTGGCTAACACTGCCAGGATAATGAAAACAGTGATATAGCAAACCTTGTCTGACCTCTTTTGCAGAGGGAAAGCTTTCATTAAGTGTGATCACTGTAGGTTTTAGGAGATAAGCTTTATTATCTCTTCTGTTTCTTCCAGTTTGTAAGATTTTTTTTTCATTAATAAGTATTCTGTTCAGTTCAGTTGCTCAGTCATGTCTGACTCTTTGCGACCCCATGAATTGCAGCACACCAGGCCTCCCTGTCCATCACCAACTACTGGAGTCTACCCAAACCCATGTCCATTGAGTCGGTGATGCCACTCAACTATCTCATCCTCTGTCATCCCCTAATTCTCCTGCCCTCAATCTTTCCCAGCATCAGAGTCTTTTCCAGCGAGTCAACTCTTCACGTGAGGTGGCCAGAGTACTGGAGTTTCAGCTTTAGCATCATTCCTTCCATACAGTTCATCAAATGATTTTTCATGCATCATTTAAGATCATATGATTTTTCTTCTTTATCCTATTAGTGTCATAAATTATGGTGATTTTTATAAATCTGGTTTATACATGTTAAACTAGTCTTGCTTTGTTGGGATAAATACAACTTAGGACATACTGTTTTTTTTGTATTGCTTTAGAGAAGTCAATTTTATTCTAACTAGCTTTTTGGAGGTAATTCATATTTTTTTCACTGGCTGCTCACACATTTTATCTTGTAGTTTTCTGCACATTTACTTTGTATCTAGATTTGGGTTTCTTTTTACTTAGTTTGCTTAGAATTTAATGAACTTCTTAAACTTGTAGACTGTTTTATCACTTTACGGATAAATTCTCATTCATTATCTCTTCCAATATTGCCTCTGTCCTTTTCTTTCTAATTCTGGGACTCTAAATGCACAAAATACATTCTCACTGTAAAGTTGTCTGTTGTTCTCTCCTCTGTATTTTTTTATTCTTTTTCTTGAGCTTTGTTCTGAATGGTCTCATCTTTAGTGATTCACTCCTTAGTTTTATCTAATGTGCTATTAAAGTGGTCCATTGAAGAATTGTTGATTTTTGGTTATTTTTTGATTCTAGAATTTTTATTTGGTTATTTTTTCAGGTATGCCATGTCAGTTATGATTTCTAGGTCTCTGTTGAAAATTCTGTCTTGGCTTTTAATTTTCAAAGCTTTAATTTGTGATGCTGTTGGTTTAGTACACAGTAGCATTATTCCGATCTTTCCAGTTTAATCACACAGGCCATAGCATTCAAACCCTCATTCATGTCTCTTCCCAGCAGTTTTGGCTCTAGCCAAGATATTTAAGCTTCTAACCTGTTCTTGAAGTGTTCTGGACCAAGCCTGATAGTTCTTTCCTCCATATGTTCCAATCCTTGACAAATAATCAGCCACCTAATTAGATACATTGCCATTATTTTACATGTAGAAAACCTCATGAAAATATTGATGGTTTATCATCGAAAAGTGTTTTTAAAAATTCTCCTTTAGAATAGCATTGAAATTACTGCAAAGTTGAATTTCCTCTTACTGTTTTGGAAGATACATTATGCATTCTCTCTTAATAACAAATTGGTTATGTATGCAATTCACGTGTTTATGGCTTTCTTATATGCCCAGTTCTCTGCCAGTTGTAATAGAGCATATAAAAGGAAGTATAAGACAGTGTTTGTGCCCTTGAAGTTGTTTTACTTCTCTGTTCTGATTTTTGATGTTCATAGTGATAGCACTGCAAGATCTTAATGTGCCCTTACCCTCTGAATTACAGAAGTGTCAAGTGATGCTCAATAATGTTTCTGTGTTAAGTTCATTTTATAGCATTCCTATTTCTTATTAACTTGTGTACATATATGAATCTTTAAAAGAGTTGTTTTTAGTTTTTGGCTGTGCTTCATTGCTGCGTGTAGGCTTTGTCTAATTTTGGCAAGTGGGGGCTGCTGTCTAGTTACGGTGCATGAGGCTTCTCATAGCAGTGGCTTCTCTTGTTTCAAATCACAGGCCCTAGGATGTGAGGGCTTCAGTAGTTGCAGCACACAGGCTTAGTTGCTCCACAGCATGTGGGATCTTTCTGATCCAGGGATCAAACCAGTGTCCCCTGCTTTGCAAGGTGGATTCTTAACCACTGGACCACCAGCTAAGCCCTATATATGTGAAATTTTAATTAACCCATTATTGAATTAGAATAATGTACCTTTGCCAGTTAAGTGGAGTTTTACATTATTAACTGCTTTTGGAATGTGCTTTTGGTGCTTAACTGCTTTTGGTGCTGTTCTAGGCCACATTCAAATATTCTTCTGGATGTTTTTATTTTTAGTTTATTTGGATAAATACATAAGCAGGCGATTGGGTTGGAAATGTAAATTAGTGAAGTTTAAACATTTAATTTTTAGGAGAATTGAGAGATGTTTGAATCATACTTGATTAATGGATAGATAACCAGTTAACTGTCAATGATAGATTCCATTTGTGACTAAAAGTCATTGGTAAGATAGAATGGATACATATGATAAAGAGTCAGTGGGAAAAAGCAATTAGGGTAAAAATACATGTGAATATAAGTGACTAGACAAGAAAAAAATAAATGAACAGAATAGGATTGTAGGACAGAAAGTGTACTGAGGAAGTTGTATAGGGTATAGATTTGGAATGACTATGTAAAAAGCAGTTTAGAATTTGTATATACAAATATTAGAGACTTGGGAAACAGAAAAGACATTGCAAGAAGCAGGAAATTTTTGAGTAGATTAAAATGTGTGATAAAGAGAAGTAAGGGAAAACGAAGCTGGAAAAATAGGTTGTAGAGATGATAGTGAAAGTCTCTCAGTCGTGTCCGACTCTTTGCAACCCCGTGGACTATACAGTCCATGGAATTCTCCAGGCCAGAATACTGATGTGGGTAGCCTTTCCCTTCTCCAGGGAATCTTCCCAATGCAGGGATTGATCTCAGGTCTCCCACATTGCAGACAGGTTCTTTACTAGCTCAGTCACCAGGGAAGAGGTGATAGAGGGTATCATTATAATTTCATGTAGTAGATTTAGGAGAACTACTGAAACTTTTAAAGCATGTGTAACACACATTCCTTGGCTTTGAAAAATGGGTGAAGTAAAGACATCGTTTAGGACAGTAGTTCATTGTTGAGGAGAGTAGTTCTCATTGCTCTTTGGTCCTAGGAGTCCTTGACACTCTTAAGTTATTGAGGACTCCTACAAAGAGCTTTTGCTCAACATATAAGTGTTACATATATTGCTATTCAGAAAATAAAGCTAAGGAGATTCTAAAACATTTTTAATTTATTTAAAAACAACAGTAATAAACTCATTGCATATTAACAGATCATTTTCCTTAGGAGAAATAAAACCAAACATAGAAAAGTAGCATTCTTTTACATTTACGAATATCTCTTCAATATCGGATTAGTGGAAAGTACATAGATTCTTATATCTGTTTCACACATTTCATTAGCTCTCAGGGCTATGATGGAATCATATGTCATCGAGCAAAATGTGTAGGAACTTTTTCTCTCCATCTTCCTCCACATCTCTCCTCTGTTCATTTTCCTCTAGCCCCTTAGCAGAATTTGTATTTTGTTTCCTGCTTACTTCTCTTGATCCAGCCAGATAAAATTAATATTTTATGAATTAGCTTCTATTCCAGTAGGAAGAGTCTGTCTTTGTAATCCAAATGGAGGCTGCCCCTTTCCAAAAATCCTCTGTTCTGATAGTTAGAATTCTTTGGAAATCAGTTTGAGAATGGCCATCATTGTTAAAAGTTGAGTTCAAAAAGAACACCCTTTTTTCTTCTTGAGTGGAAAACTAATAAGAGAGAAATAACTGGGTAGACACACTAGATAACAGAACTGTAGAACTGTGGTCAACTTGCTTACCTGCTCTTGAGTGGAATGTACTACTTCATACTTTCCCTGAAAGGGCAGATCAGAAAAAAAGAAAATCCAGGAGAGGCTGACCCACATGGCCCAGTGTCTTCCCCAGACTTTATAGTCACATGTCATTCCTTTTCTGCTAAGCAAAGAAGGGAGAATACAGACCAGAAATCTTATTCCTGAAAGAGTGGGAAGTAAATGTTCCCCTCTTCTCAACAAGATGCTTATTTATGTTTTTTTCTTTTATAAATGTAGAGAACAGAGTTTTATTGTCATAAATTAGTAGTAGCTTAAAAACCACCCTCTGTCACTCAGAAATGACTATCATGAGAAGGCTTAAGGTCATGTTTCCAAAACTCAAATTGTCGTTTATTTCTCTGTACTTTATACAATATTGTTAATGAAACTGTTGAACAAGTTAGTTAGCTGGACAGAGCCAATGTTAGTTTATCATGAGGGTTATAAGATATTACATGACTTGAAAAAGAGATGTCTTACGAAAACTATAGTGAAATCTGAATAACCATGCCATGTATTTTTTATACGTTTTTAGGCTAAAACTGTCAAGATGTGTACTCAAAATGGATCAGTTTTAATTTTAATACATTCATAGGAGATGGTCTAGGAAGTGTAAAATCCAAAAACATGGGTACTGAGTTTTAATCCCAGCCCTGCCATGTACTAGCAGTGCTATCTTGAACAAGTCTAGTTCCATATCTTCTCTCAGCTTCATTTTTCTAAATTATAAAATGGGGAAAATCAGAATACTTTCCTGTTCCGTTCAGTCGCTCAGTCGTGTCCGACTCTTTGCGACCCCATGAATCGCAGCACGCCAGGCCTTCCTGTTCATCACCATCTCCTGGAGCCCACTCAGACTCATGTCCATCGAGTCCGTGATGCCATCCAGCCATCTCATCCTCAGTCCGTCCCCTTCTCCTCCTGCCCCCAATCCCTCCCAGCATCAGAGTCTTTTCCAGTGAGTCAACTCTTCGCATGAGGTGGCCAAAGTACTGGAGTTTCAGCTTTAGCATCATTCCTTCCAAAGAAATCCCAGGGTTGATCTTCAGAATGGACTGGTTGGATCTCCTTGCAGTCCAAGGGACTCTCAAGAGTCTTCTCCAACACCACAGTTCAAAAGCATCAATTCTTTGGTGCTCAGCCTTCTTCACTGTCCAACTCTCCCATCCATACATGACCACAGGAAAAATCATAGCCTTGACTAGACGGACATTTTCTAAAACCAGCTTGAACATCAGGGAGTTCACGGTTCATGTATTGCTGAAGCCTGGCTTGGAGAATTTTGAGCATTACTTTACTAGCATGTGAGATGAGTACAATTGTGTGGTAGTTGGAGCATTCTTTGGCATTGCCTTTCTTTGGAATTGGAATGAAAACTGACCTTTTCCAGACCTGTGGCCACTGCTGAGTTTTCCAAATTTGCTGGCATATTGAGTGCAGCACTTTCACAGCATCATCTTTCAGGATTTGAAACAGCTCCACTGGAATTCCATCACCTTCACTAGCTTTGTTCATAGTGATGGTTTCTAAGGCCCACTTGACTTCACATTCCAAGATGTCTGGCTCTAGGTTAGTGATCACATCATCATGATTATCTGGGTCATGAAGATCTTTTTTGTACAGTTCTTACGTGTATTCTTGCCACTTCTTCTTAATATCTTCTGCTTCTGTTAGGTGCATAAGATTGTTATGAAGTTTAACTAAGAAAATGCAGGCAAAGCATTTATTACTTATATTTGGGGCACAATAATTGCTCAGTCTAGGTATATTAAATGTATATGCCAATGATATTGTTGTTCTGTCTCTAAGTCATGTCTGACTCTTTATGACCCCAGGGAATGCAGCTCGCTAGGCTTCCCTGTCCTTCACTATCTCCTGGAGCTTGCTCAGATTCATGTCCATTGCGTTAATGATGCCATCCAACCATCTCATCCTCTGTTGCCCCCTTCTCCTCCTGCCCTTAATTTTTCCCAGCGTCAGGGACTTATCCAGCGAGTTGGCTCTTCACATCAGGTGGCCACAGTGTTGGAGCTTCAGCTTCGATATCAATCCTTCCAATGAATATTCAAGGTTGGTTTCCTTTAGGGTAGAATGGTTTGATCTCCTTGCTGTCCAAGGGACTCTCAAGAGTCTTCTCCAGCACCACAGTTTGAAAACATCAATTCTTTGGTTCTCAGCCTTCTTTATTGTCCAACTGTTAAATCTGTACATGACTACTGGAAAAACCATAGCTTTGACTGTGTGGAAGTTTGTTGGCAAAGTGATGTGTCTGTTTTTTTAATATGCTGTTTAGTTTGTCATAACTTCCAAGAAGCAAGCATTTTTTAATTTCATGGCTGCAGTCACCATTTGCAGTGACATTGGAGCCCAAGAAAATAAAATCTGTCACTGTTTCCATTTGTTTCCCCTCTATTTTCCATGGAATGATGGGACTGGATGCCATGACCTTAGTTTTTTGAATGTTGAGTTTTAAGCCAACTTTTTCACTCTTTCACTTTCATCAAGAGGCTGTTTAGTTTCTCTTTTTGCCATTAGAGTGGTATCATTTGCATATCTGAGGTTTTTGATATTTCTCTCTGCAATCTTGATTCCAGCATGTGATTCATCCAGGCCAGCATTTTGCATGATGCACTTTGCATATAAGTTAAATAAGCAGGGTGACAATATACATCCTTGATATACTCTTTTCCCAGTTATTTTTATGTATTATTTTTTATAATCCAGAGCATTGATCATGTGTATAACACATTAGTTTATCCCCTGATTTTCTGACTTCCACTTTTTCTTGGTTAAGTTTTAGCTGTTGATCTATATTGAGGAACATTATGAAACAGCTCTTTGAAACTTACGTTCATTCAGGATGAGTTGTTGGGGATTATGTTTCATGGAATCATCTCTATAAAGACCTTGGGGGAAATAATTCCTATAGAAGGAAGGAAGGTGAAGTCGCTCAGTCGTGTCCGACTCTTGCGACCCTGTGGACTGTAGCCTACCAGGCTTCTCCGTCCATGGGATTCTCCAGGCAAGAATACTGGAGTGGGTTACCATTTCCTTCTCCAGGGGATCTTCCTGACCCAGGGATCGAACCTGGGTCTTCCACATTGGAGGCAGACGCTTTAATCTCTGAGCCACCAGGGAAGTTAAATATATGTCAGTCTAAACAGCTGACGGTCCCTTTCACGAGCATTGGGTTTGTGTTTCTATCTTAAACTGTATAACAGATGGTGTTTCCTTTTTTGAATTGCTGTTGAAGAAGCTCAGAAACAGATTTGCAGCCCTTTAATAGCAAAGTGGACTCTTACGTTGTAACATCTATTTTGAATACTAATCTTTTTTTAAATATATAAATTTTATTGAAGTATAGTTGACTTACAATGTTTCAGGTTCACAGCAAGGTTATACACAACATTCTTTTTGAAATTATTTTCCATCATAGGTTACTACAAGATATTGACTATAATTCCCTATACTATACACTACATTTTTGTTGCATATCTATTTTTAATTAGAAATCTACCATTTTATTCACACTAAGACAAATGGAATCAAAATGTCATAATATTTTTAGTTAGGCAAACATTCATAAGTTTTCTAAAATATTTATACATATGTATATATATGTATACAAAAGCTTTTCTACTACACTTGCTGAAGGCTTGAGAAAGAACATGAAAAAAAGAGATGGAGAAATTGAGAACATAAGCTAAATGAAATGAGAGCTGCTGCTGCTCAGTCGCTTCAGTCGTGGCTGACTCTGTGCGACCCCATAGACGGCAACCCACCAGGCTCCCCCATCCCTGGGATTCTCCAGGCAAGAATACTGGAGTGGGTTGCCATTTCCTTCTCCAATGCATGAAAGGGAAAAGTGAAAGTGAAGTCTCTCAGTCGTGTCCGACTCTTAGCAACCCCATAGACTGCAGCCCAGCACTGAATGTGAAATAGAAAAAGTGAAACCGACTAGATAAAAGATTATGATATAGTCCAGTTGCTTTTAAACATGACTGCTCATTAGAAACATTTGAAGCTTTGGAGAAAAGCAATACCTGAACATTTGTATTTTTAAAAAAATTTCAAGATAATTCTAGTATGCATCTGGATTTTAAAAATTGATTACAGGTTTTTCTATTAGATCCTAGCTTTGGTGAGATAGAGGTCTGTTATTTTTCTGTTGACCAATCACGATACAACGATATTAAGTAATAGTTACATAATCACAATAGTAAAATATGTTTATCAGTTTTCACAAACCAATAGCCAGGTAAAAGTTAAAAGTAAAGTTCCAAGCCATAATGGGAACATGATTAACCTAACTATATAAAATAATTACATACAATTCAGGGGGTCAGTGATAAGTGTACATACATGCACGTTTTCATCCACCCAGCCAGTCTGTGTTTTTTTTGGTGCATTCAATCCACTTACATTTTAGATAATTATTGATATGTATGATCCTGTTACCATTTTCTTAATTGTTTTGGGTTTACTTTCTGTAGGTCTTCTCCTTCTCTTGTGTTTCCTGTCTAGAAACAGTCCTTTATCATTTGTTGTAAAGCTGATTTGGTGGTGCTGAATTCTCTTAACTTTTGCTTGTCCGGAAAGCTTTTGATTTCTCCATCAAAGGTGAAAAGTCTTGCTGGGTAGAGTAGTCTTGATTGTAGGCTCTTCCCTCTCTTCACTTTAAATATATCATGCTGTTCCTTTCTGGTTTGCAGAGTTTCTGATGAGAAATCAGCTGATAGCTTGATGGGAGCTCCCTTGTATGTTGTCATTTTTTCCCTTGTTGCCTTTAGTATTTTCTCTCTTTAATTTTTGTCACTTTTATTACTCTGTATCTCGATGTGTTTCTCCTTGGGTTTATCCTTCCTGGGACTCTCTGTCCTTCCTGGACTTGGTTGACTACTTCCTTTCCCATGTTCAGGAAGTTTTCAGCTATTACCTCTTCAAATAATCCCTCATGTCCTTTCTTTCTCTCTTCTCCTTCCGGGACCCCTATAATTCAAATGGTGGTGCATTTTAGTGCTGTCCCAGAGGTCTCTTAGACCGTCTTCATTTCTTTTCATTCTTTTTTCTATGTTCTGTGACAGTGATTTCCACCATTATGTCCTCTAGATTATTTATCCTTTCTTCTGTCTCAGCTATTCTGCTGTTGATTCCTTTTAGTGATTCATATGTTTGTTTGCTCTTTAGTTTCTCTTGTACTCTTCTGTAAGCAGAGTTGAAGTTTTAGAGTGCCATAAAATGGTGGGAAAGGAGTAACAAAAGACTTGGCAACTAATGCATCCTTTATAAGGGAGAAAGCGGGGTCAACGTGACAGGGCAGATTGTGGTGGAATGTGAGTACTGAAAGAGTTCTATGTAGCAAAGGCAGGATATGTATAAACTGGGGCACCAAATATTTAGAGCATTTAGTTGATATTGGTGCAGGTTCTATTCAGGGAATACTTTGAGGTTTTATATTTAGTAATTTCAAGATATTTTATGTCTGTTTATAGTGGTTATAATTATTTTCTTTTCTTTGAAACCCAAATCTCAAAAACTGAAAACTATTTTTACATAATAGTAATCTCCTTCCCTCCAAATCTAATCAGTTATCAAATTTCATTATACCTCTTTTGAATAGGAGGTGAGTTTAAAAGCCTTTTAGTCTCTAAGAGTCTGCAGGTCTCTGTCCCTAATCTCTATTTTTCTTGTTCAGATTTTGTAGACTCAAAGAGTTCTTCATGCTTGGCCTTTTGCTTCTCAGATTTGTTTTTATTCCTCATCAGCAAGTGAACCTGTTTCATTTTTATTGTGTCTATTTGTTGCCTACAGGGTCATTTACTGATGATCTAGCTTCTCAAGTGATATACATCATTGGGATGAGTTAGTTTAATTGCACTGGTGGTAATCTCAGAAGATAGAATTTCCTTTCTGTTTAAGGATGGTAAGAAGTAATAAAGTTTTCCCTAAGAATTTTGGATATTCCAGTGATAACACCTTATACTGTGAAGAATTTAGGACTACATAAAGTGTCTTTGGGGCTTCCCAGGTGATGCTAGTGGTAAAGAACCTACCTGCCAGTACAGGAAATGTAAGAAACACAGGTTTGATCCCTGGCTCGGGAAGATCCCATGGAGAAGGAAATGGCAACCCACTACAGTATTCGTGCTGGAGAAGCCCATGAACAGAGGAGACTGGCAAGCTATGGTCCATCGCGTCTCAAAGAGTTGGATGCAACTAAAGTGTCTTGGCTCACACGCACACACGAGTGTCTATAGCATTGAAAGAAATCATTAAAAAATGAGTCACATACATATTGACTAGTAATTAAGGCACAGCCATATCAATAATAAAGAATAATGCTATCTAGAATAAAAATCAAGTAGCAACTGATAGGTTTCCCTTGTAGTGGTTTTTCCCTTTGAGTTATTAACGTCATATGAAATTGTGTCTTATTTATTCATTATAAATGCTTACTCTGTTTAGGGCTATATAGTATAAATAACATGTGCTGGTGTTTAATAAAGTTTATAACTTTCTGATAAATTTGGTATATGGTATATAGTTTTTTAAAATAAGTTTATACAATGAAAAATAGACTGCATTCTGAATGTGTGCATATCAAAATTCCAGCCTTAAAAGTTATTAAAATGATTTAAATATACAAATACTGTACTTCATTTTTGTAGAACTTTTCACCCATGATCCTTTTTTTTTCTCTTAAAGATCAGTGGATAAGTCAGTTATAGTGTATGATACTGTAAGTACTTCACATCTTGTGTGATCTTTGTAAATTATGTTTGCTTGTTAGGCTGCTGAATTTCAAGTTGAGTTAGGCAGGATAAGGAAAATGTGTATATGTATGTTTTTTGTTCAGGGTGCCTAAAAAGATAATATGTACATTTCAGAAATGCTAAAATAGTTATATAAGTAAGGTATTGGTTCTGGGTCAAGCCCTGAAATATTTCAATAATGGTTTTAAGATAGATATTTAATCTGATAAAAAATACCAATTTAAAGAGCACCAGTATCCAAAAAATCACTTTAAATCAGTTATTCTTAAACTCTTACATCAGGATTTCATAACAACAAAGATTATTTACTGGAGGGTAAGACTATACTTCTAGGTATCATTTCTAATATTTTGTTACTGTATATTGGAGGGTTTTGGTAGGGCATAGCTGAAAGCTGAAAGTGACCCACTGCTTTAGAGTTGCAGCTGGATTTAGAGATTAGTATAAGGAAGAGAAGGTTATAATGGATTTGGAGAAATGGGACTTTTTGTTAGATGCATGTAACTAAAGACCAGGTGGAAGAAAATGAATGTTTAATGTACTGTGAAAATATTCTCTGCAAGAAATCAGTGTTGAGTGGACCCTTACAGTGGTCGAATTTAGGTTGTAGCTATGCCAGCAAATGAAATAGAGATTTGAATCATCAAAGTGAGTGTGTGGCAAGTAAGGAGGCCAATAAGCTAGTCCTGCTCATGGAAGTTCCAATCACTGAGAGTTCTGGCAGGAAACGGGAAAGAGGACTCAAATGAGCTGAAGTAGATGCTTACTATTTCTTAGAAAGTTTTCATGAAAAGTTTCACAGAAACAGCTGAAACATTAAATTTCCTCCATAAAATATGTATATGAGTCTCAGTTAAATACATCTAGATACTGGATGGCCAGCTAAGTGCACTCAGAATTGAAGTGATTAATTTCTACTCACTGGTCTGGAGTGGGTACAAGTCAAATGCCATAACAAAAATACAAATTATTTCATAGTTACTGTTAAGACAAATCAGCCAGGACTATATTAATCTAAAATTTTTAGCAGACAGCAGTAGTAATAATTGAGAAAGAATAAAATAAGTACTTGATGATATTATTAGTTATAAATGCTATTATCTATTCATTGGATAAGTTTCAGCTTATATTAATGACTCAGTAATATTGGAATACATAGAATATATAAACCATTCAGGTCAAGCAAGTCTTTGTTAGTAACTTTACTCTTGCCTGAGTAAATATAAAGCTATTTGTTCTGTTATTTTTTCAGAATACTGAGAATATACTTCACACCCTGACTCAGCACACCAGGTCTGCACTTAACCTTGCTTTGTATTAATGTAATTTAAAAATTGGTCTAAGGGTATATAATAATTGTTTTTATTAACTAGGTATGTCACAACTTGTGCCTTTGCACCCAATATCCTTTTACTTGCTACTGGTTCAATGGACAAAACAGTGAACATCTGGCAATTTGACACGGAAACACTTTGCCAAGGTTAGTAAGGATATCATGTTTAACAACACCACCATTCACCATTAAAATCAGAAATTCAGTAATTTTTTGACAAATTATTCATGTTGCTTTTTTCAATATAAAGCATATATCCAAAGTTAATATAATTTAAAAGTAATTTTAGAGAACCCAGTGTTAAAGTTAATCCAGTCGTCTGTTAAAACTGTTGGTAAATGCTTTTGAGTGCACACTCAGTTACATCATACCTCCCATAGTTTTGTAAGCTCTTTATTTATACTCTGTACTGATTTTTCAGATATTAATAAATATAGCCTAGGACAAAGTAGAAATGATTGTTTTATCCCAGTGGTTTCATTTTTAGTTTCATTAAGCAGCATTGACACAATTTAGAAGTTTATTTTTATCACTGTCAAAATTAGCTAACTAGTGGTGCTGATGTGCAGATGACAGATTAAATATAATACTTCTGTCTGCTGATGCCAGTTTTATATAATGAAAAACTTTCTGGAGTGAAAAAAGCTCCAAAAGGTAACATTTAGTTAAATAATGCTTTAATTATATGTAGTGTTTGATTAAAAAAAAATTTTTTTTAAGATGTTAAAGTAGAAAACACAGATTTAAGACCATTTTGTTTACTTTTTAGTACAAACTGAGAATCTTTATGTTGGGCTTCCCAGGTGGTGCTGGGGTAAAGAACCCACCTGCCAATGCAGGAGACTTAAAGAAATGTGGGTTGAATCCCTGGGTCTGGAAGGTCCCCTGGAGGAGGGCATGGCAACCCACTCAAGTATTCTTGCCCAGAGAGTCCCTCGGACAGAGAAACCTGGAGGACTACAGTCCATAGGGTCACAAAGGACATGACTGAAGCCATTTAGCACACATGCAGGAGAATCTTTATAAAGGATATACTTTTGCTTATTATTTCACTTACCTTTTTGTTTATGAGTGTTCTTTTGTTTTTTAAGCAAAGATCCCAGATCAACCAAAGCAATTTACTGAAAATTGGTCAGAGGATGATGTCTCAAACTGGCTTTGTGCCGAAGGTTTAGAAGACCTCGTTGATATTTTCAAAATGAATAACATTGATGGAAGAGAATTATTGAATCTTACAAAAGAAAGTCTAGCTGATGATTTGAAAATAGGTAAGACTAGTGAAAGAAAGTCTTAAAACAACTTTTAATAATTTACTATGAGATTGGTTTTAATTGCATGAATGGTTTCCTCTTAGTATTCTTATTCTAGCACATTAGTTATTCTGAAATATGCTTTTGTATAAAGGAGAGTATGTTTTTAGTAGATTATAGAAAAGAAATGTTACATACTATTTTTTAGGTAATTAAAACCACCATGTAACTAATTTTTATTTTTATTTTTTTTTCATGTAACTAATTTTTAAAACGTGTTTTTTAAGTTGCAATATAATTCACCCTTTTACAAGTGTACAGTAGTGTAATAAATGACTCTTAGTATACTATTCACAGATTTGTACAGCCATCACAACTGTCTAATTCCAGAACAATTTTACCACTTCAGAAAGAAACCTCATGCCCATTAGCAGTCATTCCTATTTCCTTTCTCTCTAGCTCCCGGCAACCACTAATCTACTTTTTGTCTCTAAGGATTTGCCTGTTCTTGACATTTCATATAATGTCAAGGCCTTTTGTGCCTGGCCTCTTTGCTTAGCATGTTCTCAAAGATTCATAAATGTTGTAGTATATATTAGTACTTCATTTTTATAGCTGAATAATATTTCATTATATAAGTTATCACCTACTTCATGGAAAATAGATGGGGAAACAGTGGAAACAGTGTCAGACTGTTTTTTTGGGCTCCAAAATCACTGCAGATGATGACTGCAGCCACGAAATTAAAAGACGCTTACGCCTTGGAAGAAAAGTTATGACCAACCTAGATAGTATATTCGAAAGCAGAGACATTACTTTGCCGACTAAGGTCCGTCTGTCAAGGCTATAGTTTTTCCTGTGGTCACGTATGGATGTGAGAGTTGGACTGTGAAGAAGGCTGAGTGCCGAAGAATTGATGCTTTTGAACTGTGGTGTTGGAGAAGACTCGTGAGAGTCCCTTGGCCTGCAGGGAGATCCAACCAGTCCATTCTGAAGGAGATCAACCCTGGGATTTCTTTGGAAGGAATGATGCTAAAGCTGAAACTCCAGTACTTTGGCCACCTCATGCGAAGAGTTGACTCATTGGAAAAGACTCTGATGCTGGGAGGGATTGGGGGCAGGAGGAGAAGGGGATGACCAAGGATGAGATGGCTGGATGGCATCACGGGCTCGATGGACATGAGTCTGAGTGAACTCCTGGAGATGGTGATGAACAGGGAGGCCTGGCGTGCTGCGATTCATGGGGTCGCAAAGAGTCGGACACAACTGAGCAACTGAACTGAACTCATCCATTCATCAGTTGATTGAATTTAGATTGTTCTCATTTTTAAGGTTTTTTAAATTATGCTACTTTGAACATTCATGTCCAAGTTTTATGTGGGCATCTATTTTCAGTTTTCTTGGATGTTACTGATTTATATCCACAGAACTTAACCAGAAGAAGACATAGTCTTTTGTAATTGGAGGCTGGGAGTGAGTGTTATTAAATTTCTTTGCTTAGAAAGAAAAGACCCTTACCAGCTAAACCCTCGGTGTGTGTAACGGGGAATATTTGCTTTAACTCTGAAAAAGCATCTGACTCTTAAGATGACAGATTAAATAAGCCATCAGCTCCTGTACTCTCTTCCCTATCCCTCCCCTAGTCCTGGAAATGTTGTGTATTTGAGAATTGATGTAGTCTAGATACAAATAGCATCAAAAATATAAAACTTGTTCAAGTGGAATTGGTGGGTCTTATGGTAGCTCTCGGAGAAGGCAGTCACAACCCACTCCAGTACTCTTGCCTGGAAAATCCCATGGACGGAGGAGCCTGGTAGGGTGCCGTCTATGGGGTCGCACGGAGTCGGACACGACTGAAGCGACTTGGCAGCAGCAGCAGCAGCAGCATGGTAGCTCTATGCTTGCATTTGAAGAACGGCCAAGATTGATTTCTAAAGCAACTGTGTTTTTTTTTTAAGTAATCTCTTTCTTTAAAAAAAATTATTTATTTTTGGCTGTACTAGGTCTTTGTTGGCTGCACACAGGCTTTCCTAGTTGCATTGAGCAGGGGCTGCTCTTCAGTTGCAGCGCACGGGCTTCTTATCACAGTGGCTTCTCCTGTTGCAGAGGATGGGTTCTAGGGTACTCAGGCTTCAGTAGTTGTGGCACATGGGCTTAGTTGCCTTGTGGCATGTGAGATCTTCCCAGACCAGCAATCAAACGTGTCCCCTGCATTGGTAGGCAGATTCTTAACTACCAGACCACCAAGGAAGCCCCTCACTGTGGTTTTGATATGCATTTTTCTGATGTCTAGTGATGTTGAACAGTTTTCCATGTGCTTGTTACCCATTTATATATCAAATTGGAGATTGTCATGTTAAACAGTATTAATTCTTCTAATCCATAAGCATAGGATATTTTTGTTTATTCAGATCTTCTTAAGTTGTTTCAAAAGTGCTTTGTAATTTTCAGTGTACAAGTCATTTTTTTAAACTGTGTAATTCAGTGCTTTTTCATATACTCATAGAATTGTATAAATTGTATATGCTAAGTCACTTCAGTCATGTCTGACTCTGTGCAACCCCATAGACGGCAGTCCACCATGCTCCCCCATCCCTGGGATTCTCAAGGCAAGAACATTGGAGTGGGTTGCCATTTCCTTCTCCAATACATGAAAGTGAAAAGTGAAAATGAAGTCACTCAGTTGTGTCCGACCCTTAGTGACCCCATGGACTGCAGCCCAGCAGGCTCCCCCATCCATGGGACTTTCCAGGCAAGAGCACTGGAGTGGGATGCCATTGCCTTCTCCAATAAATTGTATAACCACTATATAATTTCAGAACATTTTTGTCTTCCCCAAAGAACCCCATTCATTTCTCATTCTATCCTTTTGGCAACCACTAATCTATCTCTTGTAGAAATAAGATTTATCTATTTTGGACATTTTTTTGTAAGTGAAACTAAACAACATGTGGCCTTTTGTATCTGGTTTCTTTTATTTAACCTCAGAGTTTTTGTATGTACAAGTACTTCATGCCTTTTTATGGCTGAATAATCCATTGTGTGGCTGAAACACATTTTGTTTATTCATGCATCAGTTGATGGGCATTTGTGTTGTTTGTATTTTTTGGCTACTATCAATAATGTTGCTATGAATATGTATGTATGAGTTTTTGTGTGAGTATCTTTTTATTTGCCTTGGGTATATGATTAAAAGAATTTTTTTTTTTTTACTATTTATTATTTTGAGGAACTACCAGACTTTTCCATGGCAACTGTGCTATTTTACATTCCCACAAGCAATGTGTGAGGTTTCCAATTTCTTCACCTCTTTGTCAACACTGTTTTCTAGCTATCTTCTTGATTATAGGTGTTCAATAGATGTGAAGTGGTATTTCATTGTGGTTTTGATTTGCATTTACCTAATGATATGGAGCATAGTTTCAAGTGCTTATTGGTTATATATCTTCTTTGAACTTTCCCCCTCTAAAATTGGTTTGTCTGTTTGTTGTTGAATTGTAACAGTTGTTCATGTGTTTTGAATACTATATCCTTGTCAAAAACAGTTTGAAGTCTTAGTGTTGTGCTCTAATAGTGTCCCCCAACATTATTATCAGTATGCAATAGTAAAATCTTAAAATTAATAAGCATAGGAAATGGGATGTCCATAGGGAATTTATTGTTAATGAAGAGTCTAATAACAAAAAAGTGTTGTTATGAAGTGAAGTGAAGTCGCTCAGTCATGTCCGACTCTTTGCGACCCCATAGACTGTAATGTACCAGGCTACTCTGTCCATGGGATTTTCCAGGCAACAGTACTGGAGTAGATTGCCATTTCCCTCTCCAGGGGATCTTCCCAACCCAGGGCTCCAACCCAGATCTCCCGCATTGTATACAGACGCTTTACCTTCTGAGCCACCAGGGAAGTCCAGTGAAGAGTCTAATAACAAGTGTTGTTATAGAAAACCATTTTAAAGTATAGGTGTATACGTTCATTACACAGTAATTACAGTATGTGTACCTATTTAAATGTCTTGGAAGTTTTTTAAAAAGTTAACAGAATGATGATTTTGTGAACATACTTAGAATCAGATGGTTTTGTACTCAGACCATACTGTGAAAGTTGTTTTTGTATCTCTAGTAATTTATTTCCTTTATAATTTGTAATTTACTCTTTCTTCCTGAAAGTTCTGGTGAATTTTGAATCTTATCATTCCTTTCTCACAGTAAAATTTAACAATACGTTATCACAGAAAAGCACATGACAATATAAAATAATAATTTTAGATTTTAGCAAAGAATGTTGCAAAAAATAAGAGCATAGTAAAAATTAGTAGGAATAGAATTCTGTTCTGTGATAGCCAGATAAATTAACTATAAGAAATTCTTACAGGATTCAGTCAATGGCCTGAAATAATTTTTGAAAAGGTGAGTCCTAGACTTAGTAGTTATGATAATTTTGAATTTCAATTAAATAAGTTTTGTAACTATCAGGCTCAAGCTAAAATTGAAATGTAATTTAATTTCTGTGGTCTAAAAGCTGAATTAGGAAGGCAGTTATTGTAAATGGAAACAAATGTTGTATACTCTCTAGTAAGTAAGGAATTGGCTTTGCATTTGTGTTTAAGATTTGGAAAGTTAGTGAAATAAACACATTACAGAATAAATTAGTAAATAGATTAAATTTTTTCTGCATCATTCTAAAGTATTTTAGTTTTTGCAAAATTAGAAAGGATCAAGAGGCTAACATTAATCTTCTACAAGTACTACTTTAAGCTACAATGAATTTCTGTTAGTCTTGAGCTTTAAGAAAAAAGCAGACTCTTCCTCAAAACAGTTAATTGAAGTAATAGAGAATTGAAATTGAGTCTAGAAAAAAGTGATTTAAGAGGCCAATTGAGTATGTGATAATGAATTTTATTCTTGTGATGCATAACTATTTTACTTGCATTTACTTTTGTGGTACAACTGTTAAAGTGGTTCCTACTTGAATGTGAATAAATATGAATTTGTTCAACATTCATCATACAAAGAGAAGGAAAGAGAAGGAAGGAAAGAAAGGAAATGGCAACCCTCTTGCCTAGAGAATCCTGTGGACAGAGGAGCCTGGTGGGCTGCTATTCATAGGGTCGCACAGAGTCGGACACGACTAAAGCAACTTTGCATGCATGCATGCATTGGAGAAGGAAATGGCAACCCACTCCAGTATTCTTGCCTGGAGACTCCCAGGGACAGAAGAGCCCAGTGGGCTGCTGTCTGTGGGGTCACACAGAATCAGACACGACTAAAGTGACTTAGCAGCAGCAGCAGCATACAAAGAAAGTTAATTTTGCAATAAAGTGTATTGATTGGGGTGTTAGGAAACAGTGATATTATCTATTATGTCTGATACTTAAAAATTATTTTTAAGGAGTCAAGCAGTCTGTCACATCTTTTTTCAGTGAACCCTTGTACAGTAAAGGAACTTTCTGTAGATTTGAGTATCTGTTGGAATCTGTTGCTTTTATCCTAGAGTAATAGTTCTTTTCTGGGATTGTGTTAATGAAAATAGACAGTTTTATGTAGAAAATAACTCCCTATATGTATTACTACATTTGCATCAAGAATGTCCAGAAAGGGATTACTGGTATAAGAGATCCTTGATGCTAAAAGAGATATGTCTTACGACATTTGTGAATCCATGAATTTGAACTCTACTAAAGCCTTTAATATTGCAACCAAAAAGCATAAAGTATGAAAGATGAAGAGCAAGAAAGTCTGAGATCTGATACTAGGCAAGCAGTAAGTCCATTGACTAGCCACGTGACTTTCACTGCCGTGTGGCCTCTGTTTATACCTAGGCCTCCAGGATATTGTAAATTGCTACCGATCTTGGAGTGTGGAATTGCTGTAGATGATATAATGGTAAAAGCATGGACTGACAGATGACAAGGAACTGTTGTATATTGTGTCAGTTCTTACCCTATATTCAACTAATTATCCATCATAGAGTCTTAATTGGGAAAAAGGTTTTTCCAAGAGGTCCCCTTCCTTTTGCTCTTGTCTTTCCAAGAAACCATGAAAGCACGTGAGACATTTTTATCATTTTTTTATTTAAAAATTATAATATCAAATTATTATGTCAAATGCTTTTTAAAACCTTATGCACCAGCTGTTTTAACACCCTCAGATTTTGGAAGTTTCATGTTTCAATTCCTGGTAATACTTCCTTATGTAGATTTTCTCTCGTTGCCTAACTGCATATACTGTTAAGTAATAAAACTTAACATTTTTTCTGTATATACAACTTATGTTAAATTGACCTTTTAAATGTGTGGGCCTGTGTACTCACAGGCTTTTGGAGTGGACATACCCTTCCAGGTCAGCAACTGCTCTTAAACTGACCTCCCCACTTTGCACTGAGAACTTGTGGGGCATTTTGAGGTCTCCTTTTTTCAGGCCTATCAGATGTCCTGTTGCTTCCCCACTGATATCAATTACAGATCTTATGGATGTTGGTGGTTTATCTTCTCCCACTTATTAATATGTTGTGGGGCTCATGAAGATATGTTGCTACCTTGTTTTGTTGTAAATGCCCGTGGAATTTGATTTTGCTATCTAGTCGCATTGCTTTTCGTGAAGGGATTCAGAAAAATGTAAAAATTACATCACTCCTATCATCATCTTTTCCAAATCCTTTAAAAAATCCTTGTGTTCCTTTTTATGTCTTGTTTTCTCTTGATCATTCTAGTCAGAATTTGTTTAATAAAATTTATTTTTAAATAATGAAGAATTCAATGTTTTTTACTCCAAGAGACCAGCTGTTGATCCTCTTCTGTCTCAGGGCAGTACAGAGGTGACTCTGTGATCATCCTCATCGGCTGTGATGGTTGGTTAGCTCCAGGCAATACCGCTTTCCTGTTACTATGCCTCCAGTTAGTGCTGGTGTTGCTGCTTTGGCGATGATATTTACAGGACAAAGTTGGGGAGGAAAGATGGCTACAAGTAGAAAGGTATTTCTTCCATTTGTGTATACAAATCTCTGCTTTAAACTGTGTCCCATCCTTTACTCTGGAACTCAGTTACTTCTGTTTTCTTGAGGGTTTTTAGAATTTTGTGTCTTTAATGATTATTTGTGTCTTGGCACCATCAATTCAATTATGCAGCATTTCCAGCATTGGGAAGGGGTGGAGAAGGGGGACAGAGTTGATGGCCTATTTAATTTGTTGTCTACTAAGAACCGGATGCCTTTTCAGAGTTATAGCAAATATAGCGAAATATCACCCATTAACTCACACTGAGGGTTTGCTAGCCCTTACCTGGTAAGGGTCTTTTCTTCCTGAGCAATTAAGTTTAATAACACTGACTTCCAACCTCCAACCACAAAAGGATGTTTTCCTCTGGCTAAGTTCTGTGGTTATGATTTGGTAACTGCTGGTAAATGAGGGCATTTTTAAACAACATTAAAATTGGGCAGAATAACACACAATTTAACCTTTTATTTTATAGTACATTTTGAAATAGAGTTCTACACACTGTTAGGATTCCCTGATAGCTCAGTTGGTAAAGAATCTGCCTGCAATGCAGGAGATCCCAGGTTGATTTCCTGGTTGGGGAAGATTTGCTGGAGAAAGGGATAGGCTACCTGCTCCAGTATTCTTGGGCTTCCCTTCTGGCTCTGCTGGTAAAGAATCCACTTGCAATGCCGGAGACCTGGGTTTGATCCCTGGGTTGGGAAGATCCCCTGGAGGAGAGCTACCCACACCAGTATTCTGGAGAATTCTGGACTATATAGTCCATGGGATCACAAAGAGTCGGACACGACTGAGCAACTTTCACTTCACTTCACACCCTCTACTAATAAGCATTCTACATATTAGCACACGTGTGTATTATTTTTGACAGGAAAAAAATATGTATGTGTTTTAGAATATTAAATATCTCTATATTCTTATTACATGTATTATCCTTTTAAATGAGATGATCACTATCTAATTATAAATGTGTTGTGATTTTTTTTAATTATTTAAAAAATCAATTTGGTTTCAGTGAATTCCATAGGAAGGACATCCCTTAAGATGCAGACAGTTGCAGGGTTGACTTCCCACACTTTCATAGATAAGTCAGTGAATCCAAATAGATGTAAACAGTTTGTTACTCATGGGACAGCAAGCAGCATGAGCGTCATGCTCAGATTGGTTCCCTTCTGCCACTAAGTCTTGTGCAGGCAATTTGTGGTAGTGTCATAGCTGAGGAACCCTGAATTATGATCCCCCCAATATGATAAGGGTACTGCTAGCAAAGTAGTCCGGAAAATGCAATGGCACCCCACTCCAGTACTCTTGCCTGGAAAATCCCATGGGCAGAGGAGCCTGGTAGGCTGCAGTCCATGGGGTCGCTAGGAGTCGGACACGACTGAGCGACTTCACTTTCGCTTTTCACTTTCATGCATTGGAGAAGGAAATGGCAACCCACTCCAGTGTTCTTGCCTGGAGAATCCCAGGGACGGGGGAGCCTGGTGGGCTCCACCTCTGGGGTCGCAGAGTTGGACACAACTGAAGCGACTTAGCAGGAGCAGCAGCAAAGTAGTCCAAGAGGAAGACGTTATCTTTGTAGGTCTTAGAACACAAACCTGCCCTTTGACTAGAGGGAGACATTAGCTTCCAAGGAAGTTTGCAGACATCCTTGAAAAAATTGCCAGATAAAAGATACTGTAAAAGTGTGTTTAAACACTATATGGAGAAATACCTTCCAATCAGAAAGTTGAGAAGCTTTTTATGAAAACTATGAGGCATTCTGAAATGTAGTTCTTTTTTTCTACCCATTTACCCACCGCCCCCTCCCAGAAAAAAACCTCTGCCTAAAATAGAACTGTCAGCTGATAAAAATACAAACAGCTAAATAACACTACTCTTCCTAAACTTAATTATATTTATCTTCCTGAAACTAAAAATTAATTTTTGAAATGAGATAAAAGTTAAACTACAGATGAATGAAGCTTACTACATGTACAGTTTTGGACAAACAGTTGAGTTTCATTTGATACTGTGCTTTGTATCAGTTCACTTCAGTCGCTCAGTTGTGTCCGACTATTTGCAGCGCCATGGACTGCAGCACGCCAGGCCTTCCTGTCCATCGCCAACTCCTGGAGTTTACTCAGACTTATGTCCATCAAGTCAGTGATGCCATCCAACCATCTCATCTTCTGTCGTCCCCTTCTCCTCCTGCCTTCAGTCTCTCCCAGCATCAGGGTCTTGATTTCAAATGAGTCAGTTCTTCACATCAGGTGGCCAGAGTTATGGAGTTTCAGCTTTAGCATCAGTGCTTCCCATGAATATTCAGGACTGATTTCCTTTAGGATGGACTGGTTGGATCTCCTTGCAGTCCAAGGGACTCTGAAGAGTCTTTTCCAACACCACAGTTCAGAAGCATCAATTCTTCAGTGCTCAGCTTTCTTTATAGTCCAGCTCTCCCATCCATACATGACTATTGGAAAAAACATAGCTTTGACTAGATGGACCTTTGCTGGCAAAGTAATGTCTCTACTTTTTAATATGCTGTCTAGGTTGGTCATAACTTTTCTTCCAAGGAATAAGAGTCTTTTAATTTCATGGCTGCAGTCACCATCTGCAGCGATTTTGGAGCCCCCAAAAATAGTCAGTCAGTCTAGTTTCCCCATCTGTTTGCTATGAAGTGATGGGACCAGATGCCATAATCTTAGTTTTCTGAATGTTGAGCTTTGAGCCAACTTTTTTACTCTCCTCTTTCATCAAGAGGCTCTTTAGTTCTTCTTCACTTTCTGCCGTAAGGGTGGTGTCATCTATATATCTGAGGTTATTGATATTTCTCCTGGCAATCTTGATTCCAGCTTGTGCTTCATCCAGTCCAGTGTTTCTCATGATGTACTCTGCATATAAGTTAAATAAGCAGGGTGACAATATACAGCCTTGACGTACTCCTTTTCCTATTTGGAACCAGTCTGTTGTTCCATGCCCAGTTCTAACTGTTGCTTCCTGACCTGCATACAGATTTCTCAAGAGGCAGGTCAGGTGGTCTGGTATTACCATTGTATATGAATTAGCAGATGATAAATCAAGTTTCATAAGGTTTAAAAATATAAGATGGAATTTTTATATTAAACTGAACATCTTTGTAAAGGATTTTTAGGAGACTTTGTTCTCTATAATAGGCTTTTCTAATTTTGTGTAGTATATTAGTGTTTGGGTAATCTGAAATTCTTGAGCTTTCAGAATTTAAAGTTACTTAGAATAATCTTTCTATTGATGAGTTGTTTTAATCACACTTTATTCTGCACTACTAAGATTCATTAAAGAATTTGTAATAGAAAAGGTTCCATGTGGTAAAACAGTATTTCTGAAGATTTTTGGTTATAGTAGATAAAATTTTACTCTCCTGAAGACTTGCATAAAGCTTATAGATAGATCTCCAGCCCTAACAGAATAATTTCTTTTCAGAATCTCTAGGGCTGCGTAGTAAAGTTCTAAGGAAAATTGAAGAACTGAGGACAAAGGTGAAAACCCTTTCTTCTGAAATTCCTGATGAATTTATATGTCCAATAACTAGGGAGCTTATGAAAGATCCTGTCATCGCATCGGGTATGTATGATGCTATTCTAAGTTTCAGGGTGTATTACGTCCTAAGTGAGTAAATAGGGTGGACCACAGAAGTTGTTTAAATGTGGAAAATTTTCAAAATTATCATTACATTTTTCACAAGTAGTGAGAAAAGTAGTTGTTTTATTTTAAAAAATTCCTTAGATCTGAGGTGAACTGTTGAACACTGTGTATTTCTTTTTTTAAAATTGGAGTGTAATTGCTTTACATGTTGTGTTAGTTTCTGCTGTACTACAAAGTGAATCAGATATATGTATACAATTACCTATATCCCCTCCCTCTTGAACCTCCCTTCACCACTCTCCAATCCTACCCCTCTAGGTCACCACAGGTACCAAGTTGAGCTCCCTGTGCTATACAGCAGCTTCCCAATAGTGTGCATATGTGTGTGTGTGTGTATCAATCCTGATCTCTCAGTTCATCCCACTGTCCCCTTCCTCCCACTGTGTCCGCATGTCCATTCTCTTCATCTGCGTCTCTTTTCCTGTGCTGCAAATAGTTCATCTGTAGCACTTTTTCCTGGATTCCACATATACTCATTAATATACGATACTTGTTTTTCTCTTTTTGACTTATTTCACTCTGTACAACAGACTCTAGGTCCATCTGCTTCTCTGCAAATGACCTAATTTCATTCATTTTTCTGGCTGAATAATATTCCTGGGTGTGTGTATACACACACACATACCATAACTTCTTTATCCATTCATGTGTCATTGGACATTCAGATTGCTTCCACATCCTGGATGTTGTAAATAGTGGTGCAGTTAATGTCTTTTTTTTTTTTTTTTTTAACTTTTTTTATAGAAACAATCACCTAACATAAAATTTATGATCTTAATCATATTTAAGCATACAGTTCAGTAGTGTAAAGTGTATTCACATTATTGTGAAACAGAAATAGATCGCCAACACTTTTCATCTTATGAAACTGAAACTCTGTGCTCATGTAAACAACTCCCCTTTTCCCTCTCTCTCCAGCCTCTGGTCAGAGAAGGCAATGGCAGCCCACTCCAGTACTCTTGCCTGGAAAACCCCATGGATGGAGGAGCCTGGTAGGCTGCAGTCCATGGGGTTGCTAGGAGTTAGACACAACTGAGTGACTTCACTTTCATGCATTGAAGAAGGAAATGGCAACCCACTCCAGTGTTCTTGCCTGGAGAATGCCAGGGACAGGGGAGCCTGGTGGGCTGCCATCTCTGGGGTCACACAGAGTCAGACACAACTGAAGTGACTTAGCAGCAGCAACCAGCCTCTGAAACTACCGTTCTATGTTCTGATTTTATGAATTTGACTACTTGAGAGAACTCAGATAAAGTTGAATCATACATTTATCTTTTTGTGACTGGCTTAACATAATAACTTCAAAATTTATCCATGTTGTGGGATTTCCTTTTTGAAGATTAAATAATATTCATGGTGTGTGTATACCACATTTTGTTTATTCATTTATCCACTGATGGAGACTAGGGTTGTTTTCCCTTCCTGGCTATGTGAATAGTGCTGTTTTAAATATGAGTGTGCAGATGTCTCTTTGAGACCCTGCATTCAGTTCTTTTGAATATATACCAAGAAGTGAGATGGCTATATCATACAGTAGTTCTGTTTGTGATTTTTTTTTTGAGGAACCTCCATAATGTTTTCCATATCAGTTACACCATTTTACAATTTTACAGTCTCACCAAACTTTCCACAAGAGTTCAGATTTCTCCATTACCTTATCAACACTTGTTATTTTCTGTTGTTTTGATTGTGAATATTTATATTCACAGTGTCTCCTTGTGGTTTTTATTTGAATTTCTTAAAATTTAAAAGATGTTAACCAATGGCATTGGAATATCATTTTTGGAGAAATGTATTTTCAGTTCCTTTGGACATTTTTTAAGTAGGTTATTTGATTTTTTTATGTTGACTTGTAGCAGTTCTTTGCATATTCTGGATATTAATCCCTTATCGGGGCTTCCCTGGTGGCTCAGAGGTTAAAGCGCCTGCCTCCAATGTGGTAGACCCGGGTTCGATCCCTGGGTCGGGAAGATCCCCTGGAGAAGGAAATGGCAATCCACTCTAGTGTTCTTGCCTGGAGAATCCCATGGACAGAGAAGCCTAGCAAGTTACAGTCAATGGGGTCGCAAAGAGTCGGACACGACTGAGTGACTTCACCTTCACCTTCAATCCCTTATCAGGTATATGATTTATAGAAGTTTACTTCTGTTTCATAGGTTGTCTTTTTTTTTTTTTTTTTTTCAGTTTATTTTATTGGCATATAATCGCTTTACAATGTTGTTTGTTTCTGCTGTACAACAAAGTGAGTCAGCTATATGTTTACATATCAGCTCCCTCCCGAACCTCCCACCCAGCCCCTCCCGTCTCTCTAGGTCATCTTTCCCTATGCTCCCTATAACTTCTCACCAGCTATCTGTTTTACACATGGTAGTGTGTATAAGTCAACGCTGCTTTCACAATTTGTCTCACCCTCCGTTTTCCCCCATGTTGACATAGCCATTGTCTCCATTTAGGTCTCTGTTCATCTATGTACACTTTTCCCAGATTTCGTATATATGCATTAATATATGATATTTTCCTTTCTGACTTACTTCACTCTGTATGGCATACTCTAGGTCCATCCATATCTCTACAGATGACCCAATTTCATTCATTTTTATAGCTGAGTAATATTCATTGTGTGTGTGTATATATATATATACCACATATTTATCAGTTCACGTGTCAATGAACATTTAGGTTGCTTCTGTCTCCTGGTTATCATAAATAGTCCTACAGTGAACATGGTAAGACATAAGTCTTTTTGAATTATGATTTTCTCAGGGTATATGTGCAGTAGTGGGGTTATTCAGTCATATGGTAGTTATATTTTCAGTTTTTTAAGAAACCTCCAAACTGTTTTCCATAGTGGCTGTATCAATTTACATTTCCACCAACAGTGCAAGAGGGTTCCTTTTTAACCACATCCTCTTCAGCATTTATTGTTTGTAGATTTTATGATGATGGCCATTCTGACCAGTGATAAATCATTGTAGTTTTGATCTGCATTTCTCTAATAACTAGTGATGCTGAGCATCTTTTGCTGGGTTTGTTGGCCATCTGTCTTTGATTTCTCCATCAAATCTGAATGAGAGTATTGCTGGATAGAATATTCTTGGTTGTAGGTTCTTCCCTTTCATCACTTTACATATATCATGCCATTCCCTTCTAGCTTGTAGAGTTTTTGTTGAGAAATCAGCTGATAGCCCGTTGGGAGCTCCCTTGTATGTTATTTGTCATTTTCCCCCCTTGTTGTTTTTAATACTTCGTCTTTAATTTTTATCAGGTTGATCACTTTGTGTCTCAGTGTGTTCCTCCTTGGGTTTTTTTCTGCCTGGGATTCTCTGTGCTCCTGGACTTGGTTGACTATTTCCAGTGTTCAGGAATTTTTCAGCTATCTCATCAAATATTATCTCAGGTCCTTTCTCTCTTTCTCCTCCTTCTGCCTCAGTTACTCTGTTACTGATTCCTTCTAGTGTATGATTCATCTCTGTTTGTTCTTTAGTTTTTCTAGGTTTTGGTAAACATTTCTTGTATCTTCTCCATTGTTTTCCCAAGATCCTGTATCATCTTCACATCATTATTCAGAATTCTTTTTCTGGAAGATTACCTATCTCTACTTCATTTAATTGTGTATAGTCTGAAGCCAGGAAGGTTGATTCCTCCAGCTCCATTTTTCTTTCTCAAGATTGCTTTGGCTAATTGGTGTCTTTTTTATTTCCATACAAATATTAAAAAGTTTTGTACTGGTTCTGTGAAAACTGCCCTTGGTAATGTGATGAGGATTGCATTAAATCTGCAGATTGTTTAAGGTAGTCTAGTTATTTTTACAATATTGATTCTTTCAATCCAAGAACACATTATATCTCTCTGTGTTATCTTTGATTTCTTTCATCAGTGTCTTACAGTTTTCTGCATACAGGCTTTTGTCTCTATAGGTAGGTTTTCTCCTAGGTATTTTATTCTTTTTGTTGCAGTGGTAAGTGGGATTGTTTCCTTAATTTCTCTTTCTTATTTTTTTGTTGTTAGTTTATAGGAATTCAAGGGATATCTGTGTATTGATTTTGTATCCTGTGACTTTACTAAATTCACTGAATAGCTCTAGTAATTTTCAGATGTTATCTTCAGGGTTTTCTATGTATAGTATCGTGTTGTCTGCAGACAGTGACAGTTTTACTTCTTTTTCAATCTGGATTCCTTGCATTTCTTTTTCTTCTTTGATTGCTATGGCTAGGACTTCGGAACTACATTGAGTAATAGTGGTGAGAATGCACACCATTGTCTTATTAGACCTTAGAGGAAGTACTTTCAGTTTTTCACCAAAGAGAATAGTATTTGTTGTGGGTTTGTTTTATACGGCCTTTATTGTAGTGAAGTAGGTTGCTTCCATACCAATTTTTCTGAAGAGTTTTTTTCATAAATAGGTGATGAAGTCTGTCAGAAGCTGCTTCTGCATTTTTTGAGATTATCATATGATTTTTATCTTTGAATTTGGTAATGTGGTGTATCACATTGATTTGTGTATATTAAAGAATCCTTGCATCCTTGGGATAAACTTAACTGGATCATAGTGTATGATCCTTTTTATGTGTTATTGGATTCTGTTTGCTGGTATTTTTTGAGGATTTTTGTGTCTGTGTTCATCAGTGTTATTGGTCTGTGATTTTCTTTATGATATCTTTGTTTAATTTTGGTATTGGTGGCCTCATAGAACGAGTTTGGGAGTATTCCTCCCTGTGCAATTTTGTGGAAGTGTTTGAGAAGAATAGGTGCTAACTGGTCTCTAAAAATTGGATAGAATTCACCTATGACGCCATCTGGTCCTGGACTTTTGTTTGATGGAGGATTTTTAATTATGGTTTCAATGTTATTACTTGTGATTAATCCATTGCTATTTTCTGTTTCTTCATGGTTCAGTCTTGGTGGGTTATACCTTTCTAAGAATTTGTCCATTTCTGGGTTGTCCATATTATTTGCATGCAGTTGCTTGCAGTTGTCTCTTAATGATCCTTTGTATTTCTGTAGCATCAGTTGTAACTTCTCCTTTTTCATATTTAATATTATTGATTTGAATCTTCTTCCTTTTTTTTCTTGATGAGTTTGGCTAAAGGTTTATCAATTTAATCTTCTCCAAAAATGAGCTTTAGTTTTTTTGATCTTTGCTGCTGTTGTCTTCGTTTCTGTTTCATTTTTTCTTCTCTGATCTAGCTGTGGAGTTTTTCAGGTCTTCTTTCTCTAGTTGTTTTACATGTAAGATTAGATTGTTTATAGTAGATTTTTCTTGTTTCTTGAGGTGATAGTTGGTTGTGTTTATGTTGTCATTTGTTGCTATCTATTTTATAAATTTCCTCTTTGATTTCTTCTCCGACTTTTTGAGTATTTAGTACTAAACAAACGTGTTTGTGTTTTTTGTAGTTTTTTAAAATTTTTCCTGTAATTGATTTCCAATCTCATAGTGTTGTGGTAAAAAAGATGCTTGATATAATTCCAATTTTCTTAAGTTTACTGAGGCTTCATTTGTGACCCATGATGTAATCTGGAGAATGTTACATGTGCGCTTAAGAAGAAGTTGTTCAAAAACTTGATGTTCAAGATGGTTTTAGAAAAGGCAGAGGAACCAGAGATCAAATTGCCAACATTCCCTGGATCATTGAAAAAGCAAGAGAGTTCCACAAAAACATCTATTTCTGCTTTATTGACTATGCCAAAGCCTTTGACTGTGTGGATCACAATAAACTGTAGAAAAGTCTGAAAGAGATGGGAATAACAGACCGCCTGACCTCCCTCTTGAGAAACCTATATGCAGGTCAGGAAGCAACAGTTAGAACTGGACATAGAACAACAGACTGGTTCCAAATAGGAAAAGGGGTACATCAAAGCTGTATATTGTCACCCTGCTTATTTAACTTATATGCAGAGTACATCATGAGAAACGCTGGACTGGATGAAGCACAAGCTGGAATCAAGATTGCCGGGAGAAATATCAATAACCTCAGATATGCAGATGACACCACCCTTATGGCAGAAAGTGAAGAAGAACTAGAGCCTCTTGGTGAAAGTGAAAGAGGAGAGTGAAAAAGTTGGCTGAAAGCTCAACATTCAGAAAACGAAGATCATGTCATCGGGTTCCATCACTTCATGGCAAATAGATGGGGAAACAGTGCCAGACTTTATATTTTTGGGCTCCAAAATCACTGCAGATAGTGATTGCAGCCATGAAATTAAAAGATGCTTACTCCTTGGAAGAAAAGTTATGACCATCCTAGACAGCATATTAAAAAGCAGAGACATTACTTTGCCGACTAAGGTCCGTCTAGTCAAGGCTGTGGTTTTTCCAGTAGTCATATATGGATGTGAGAGTTGGACTGTCAAGAAAGCTGTAAGTAAAGTAAAGTCACTCAGTCGTGTCTGACTCTTTGTGACCCCATGGACTGCAACCCACCAGGCTCCTCAGTCCATGGGATTCTCCAGGCAAGAATACTGGAGTGGGTTGCCAAGAAAGCTGAGCACCAAAGAATTGATGCTTTTGAACTGTGGTGTTGGAAAAGACTCTAGAGAGTCCCTTGGACAGCAAGGAGATCCAGCCAGTCCATCCTAAAGGAGATCCGTCCTGAATATTCATTGGAAGGACTGATGTTGAAGCTGAAACTCCAATCCTTTGGCCACCTGATACGAAGAGCTGACTCATTTGAAAAGACCCTGATGCTGGGAGGGATTGAGGGTAGGAGGAGAAGGGGACAACAGAGGATGAGATGGTTGGATGGCAACACTGACTCAGTGGACATGGGTTTGGGTGAACTCCAGGAGTTCGTGTTGGACAGGGAGGCCTGGCGTGCTGCAGTTAGTGGGGTCACAAAGAGTCAGACACGATTGAGAGACCGAACTGAGGTGATAGTGAATTGCTGTAAACTTCCCTTTTTGAAATGCTTGTGCTATGTCCCATAGGTTTTAGATAGTTGTGTTTATGTTTTCATTTGTTGCTATCTATTTTTTAAAATTTCCTCTTTGATTTCTTTTCCGACTTTTTGAGTATTTAGTACTAAACAAACGTTTGTGTATTTTGTAGTTTTGTTTTTTTTTTTCCTGTAATTGATTTCCAGTCTCATAGTGTTGTGGTAAAAAAAAGATGCTTGATATAATTCCAATTTTTTTAAGTTTACTGAGGCTTCATTTGTAACCGAAGGTGTGATCTATCCTGGAGAATGTTCCATGTGCACTTGAGAAGAAAGTGCATTCTGCTGGTTTTGGATGTAATGTCCTATAAATACCATTATGTCTCTCTGATCTAATGTTTCATTTAAGGCTTGTTTTTCCATATTAATTTTCTGTCTGGATGATCTGTCCATTGGTGAAAGTGGAGTGTTAAAATACACCACTATTACTGAGTTACTGTTTATTTCCCCTTTTATGGCTGTTAACATTTGCCTTTTGTTTTGAGCTGCTCCTGTGTTGGGTGCATAATATTTAAAATCATTATATTTTCTTCTTGGATTAATCCTTTGGTCATTATGTAGTATCCTTCTTTTAGTGGTCTTTAAAGTCTGTTTTTTCTGATACGAGTATTGCTACTCTAGCTTTATTTTGATTTCTATTTGCATGTAATATCTGTTTCCATCACCTCACTTCCAATCTGTATGTGTCCCTAGATCTGAAGTGGGCCTCTTGTAGACAACATATATAAGGGTCTTTTTTTTGTATTCACTCAACCATTTTGTATCTTTTGGTTGGAGCATGTAATCCAGATCCATTTAAGGTAATGATTGATATGTATGGTCCTATTACCATTTTCTTAATTGTTTTGGGTTTATTTTTGTAGGTCTTTTTCTTGTTTTGCAAATAGAGAAGTTCATTTGGCATTTGTTTTAAAGCTGGTTGATGGTGCTGAATTCTCTTAGCTTTTGTCTGTAAAACTTGTGATTTCTCTGTTCCATTCTGGGTAGAGTATTCTTGATTGTCGGTCTTCCCTTTCATCACTTCTTGCAGAGTATTCTGACCTACTGAGTTTCTGGTGAAAAATCAGCTGATAACCTTACGGGGATTCCCTTGTATGTATTTGTTGCTTTTTCCTTGCTGCTTTTAATATTTTTTCTTTGAATGTAATTTTTGTTAGTTCGATTACTATGTCTCTGTGCGTTTCTCCTTGGGTTTTTCCTGTGTGGGAAACTCTGTGCTTCCTGTACTTGAGTGACTATTTGCTTTCCCATGTTAGCTAAGTTTTTGACTATAATCCTTCAAATATTTTCTCAGGCCTTTTATCTTTCCTTTTTCTTCTGAGACCCCTATGAAACAAATGTTAGTGCATTTAATGTTGTCCCAGAGGCCTCTGAGACTGTCCTCATTTCATTCTTTTTTCTTTATTCTGCTCCTCATTAGTTATTACCACCATTCTATCTTCAGGCTCACTCATTTGTTCTGCTTCAGTTATTCTATCTATTTGTTCTGGCATGTTTTTCATTTCAGTTATTGTGTTGTTCATCACTATCTGTCCTTTAGTTCTTCTAGTCCTTGTTAAACATTTCTTCTGTTTTCTTGATCCATGCCCGCATTCTATTTCTGAGATTTTGGATCATCTTTACTATCAGTACTCTGAATTCCTTTTCAGGTAGGTTGTCTATTTCCTCTTCATTAATTTGGTCTTTGGTTATTACCTTGCTCCTTCATCTGTACCATATTTTTGGATGTCTCTGTTTTTTTTTGATGGGGGTGTGGTCTGTATTTCTGTCTTGCTCGTTGTTTGGCCTAAGGCATCCAGCACTGGAGTTCGCAGGCAGTTGGGTGGAACCAGGTCTTGGTACCAAGATGAGGACCTCTGGGGGATCTCTTGCTGATTAATATTCTCTGGGGTCTGAAGTTCTCTGTTAGCACAGTGGTTTGAATTCGGTGCTCCTGCCACAGGAGCTCAGGCCCAACCCTGGCCTAAGAGCCAAGACCCTGGTTACTCAGGGATTCTGCCCATCTCCTTAGGTAGTTGAAGTTCCCCACCAGCACCTTGTAGGTGCCCTAGTTGTGATGAGATGCAAACTCTGCATCCTCCTACTCGGGCATCTTGAAGGAAGTGCCTGTTTGAACCTTTGGGTGGCTCTGAGGTGCCATTACTCTGTGATCCTGACTAGAGGGGATAAATGAGTCCCTAGAGCATTAGAGATTGCGTTACAGGTGTTGTGAGCCAAGTCCTTACAGACGAGTCTGAAGGGAGAAACCTTTGCACTGGGGCACCTGGGTGTCTCTCATCCCAGGGCTCCTTGGAAGCATTATATATTTCTTATTGGATAAGGCAGGTTTGGATAAGATTAGAGAAAAAGGAATACATTTTACAAACTTAACTGAAACTTGTGAAATATGTATTTTGTTACTGGAATGTAACATCAAAATATTGTTTTCTGAGAGAGATTCTTGAGATCTGATATTTGTCTATCATGAATTTAAAAACCTTTACAGAAATAAGAATTTAGAGATCATAAAGTTACATCTTTCTGCATGGTTTCCTAGTCTTTGTCAATAAACATAGACATACATACTTTATGTAATTATAATCAGCAGATCTGTATTAAGTTGTGCTTTCATTTTTGTTTGACTATTCTGAATATTGAGGTGAGGTGAAGTCGCTCAGTCGTGTCCGACTCTTTGCGACCCCGTGGACTAGCGCCTACCAGGCTCCTCTGTCCATGGGATTCTCCAGGCAAGAATACTGGAGTGGGTTGCCATTTCTTTCTCCAGGGGATCTTCCCGACCCAGGGATCGAACCCAGGTCTCCTGCATTGGAGGCAGACGCTTTAACCTCTGAGCCACTTAGTGCTACAATTTAACTCTTCTGCTATTTGGTGTATATATATGTTTGAGAAGCTTTATATTGTGAATAGCCATGCACTGCTTGGGCTTCCCGGGTGGCTTAGATGATAAAGAATCCTCCTGAAGTGTGGGAGACCTGGGTTTGATCCCTGGGTTGGGAAGAACCTCTGGAGAAGGAGACCGCAACCTACTCCAGTATTGCCTGGTGAATGCACATGGACAGAGGAGCCTGACGCGCTGCAGTCCGTGGGGTCACAAAGAGTCTGACACGACTGAACGACTAAGTACAGCACAGCTGTCTTGGTAGTCCTTTCATTGTGTAACCAATTATTTAGTGGTGTTTTCATGGCATGTATGCCTCAAAGCAGAGTTAACCTATCAGAGAATATCTTATAATCATTAAAAAGAACAATTTTAATAGTTCTTGTCAGATTCGTTATTAGATTGTTTCCTAGAAAACAAATTTTAGAGTGCTACCAGAAATGTACTTAAGGGTATGTGTTTTTCTGGCTTTGTGATCATTGAGTTTTAGAACTCATTTATTTTTGTAAATTTAATAGTTGTTTGAAACCTACTGTTTATTGCTAGGGAGGCAATACTTTTTTCTACATGACAGGTTACCATTTAAATATGACTTGATAAACAATATAAATTACCTTAGGGACTTAAATATTGCCCTTATATTTTTTGTCTGCATTATTAGTGAAACTAATCACATGGAATCTTGTTAGTATCATTTTAATATATTTGATGGCTTCTACTTGCTCTGAACTTTTGTAGGCAGAAGCATTTTATTTATGCAAGTGTAAACATTTTCTTCTAGTTTTTAAAAAATCCTTAGTTCTCTTGCATTTGGGATTTTATGTTTGCTCTGAGGTATGATTGAACCAGAGCATATCTTTCTATTTTCTGCAGATATTCTCTTTTAATTGTAAAATATCCTCATTGGATTAAAAATTTTTAAATACAGGTATATAAAGTGAGTCATCTCATCCATCTGGTCTGATGTCCCAGGTACTAAAGATAAGAACTAATACCAGTTCAGCATATAATTCTAGATATTTTTTCTGTGTATTCTTAAATTTAAATATCAGTACAATCAATATATTTTTACAAAACTGGACTTACACACTTTATACTGTTCTCTATCACATCTTTTTTCTTTTGTTGCTGAAATGTTCATTAACGTTTGCCTACTTCTCAGTATGTAGTCATCTCTAAATGCTGTTTTAATTTTTCTTGATTTAGTTCCCACAGAAAGAGGAAAGCATAATGTTATCTATTGACACTTTACTCTTTTTAAAGACTGACTAGTATTCAGGTGTATTAGTGTCTTCTATTTCATTCCCAGTTGATTTTTTATTACTATAAACTGTGTTGCTGCTGCTGCTAAGTCGCTTCAGTCGTGTCCGACTCTGTGCGACCCCACAGATGGCAGTCCACCAGGCTCCACCATCCCTGGGATTCTCATTCTCCAGGCAAGAACACTGGAGTGGGTTGCCATTTCCTTCTCCAATGCATAAAAGTGAAAAGTGAAAGTGAAGTCACTGAGTCATGTCCAACTCTCAGCAACCCAATGGACTGCAGCCCACCAGGCTCCTCTTTCCATGGGATTTTCCAGGCAAGAGTACTGGAGTGGGGTGCCATTGCCTTCTATAAACTGTGTTAGGGAACAACATTGTTTAAATTTATCTTGTCCTCTTAGTCTTAATGTGAATGTTTCTGTTGAAATAAATTACCTAAAAATTCAATTACTGAAGAAGGATACTGACAAATTATCCTCTCAACATCATATGGGGTCCCTATTTCCCATATCTTTGCTTATACTTTGCAATCTTTTAAACTTTCTCATTCTAATAAGTGAAAAGTAATCTGTTTTTATTTCTTTGTATTATATTGAGTTTGAACATTTTAAATGTTTTTAGTCATTTATAATTTCTTATGTGACTCTCTTTCATGAGCATTTAATTCAAATTTAGTTCCATTATTTTTAGTTTTTATTATTTAATAAGAAATATTCTTATGGGAGGCAGTATGACCTAATAGTTGAGCACATGAACTGAAGATCCAGACTGCCTGGATCTGAATTTATTTCATTACTTTACTTGCTGAGTTACCTCATGGAGGACTATATATTTTTCCTTATGTACAAAATAGGATGCTAGCACTTAATCTCATGAATTCTTATAAGCATCAAATGAGTTAATGCATATTAAGTACTTTACAAGACCAGTACTCAATCAACATCAGTAAGTTTGAGCAAAACTCTGGGCAATGGTGAAGGACGGGAAGTCTGACTTGGTGCAGTCCATGGGGTCGCAGAGAGTCAGACACTAAAGAGCGACTGAACGACAAGAAGAATGAAATTTTCAATGAGCGTAGTAATGGTTGTATTTTTTTGGCTTTAGTATATCAGCACCTTTATTTGCAGTTGAAAGAAACTCAATTTGAATTAGGTTAAGCAGAAATGGTAATTAATTTATTAAAAAGTTATTGTAAGTGTGTCTCATGAAACACTTGCACCAGTGACTTGAATGTCGTCATGGTACTGTTTCTTATCTATGCAGAGGCTTCTGAATATTCATCTTCTGTGATATTCAGTATGCCTTTTCTATGTGGTGGAAAAACAAGAACACCAGTAGGTCCCAAATTTTACGTTTATATAATTTCAGCAACCAGAGAGAGACCATTCTGACATTTCTTTCTAGTGTCAACTCCAAAAATCCCTGAGGCTTCAAATCTGAGCTAGGAACCTATCCCAGTGGTAGTCTTTTCAGGAATGAGGTGTGGTACTGAGATTTATCTAACTATGGAGAGTAAAATTTTATATCAATGGGGGCACATCATATGGAGGATAATGGTGGAGGGACAGTTTCCAAAAAAGGGGTACAAACCAAATAATATTCCTGCTTAATTATTTTCGAAGATAAAAAAAAAATTTATTGAGATATAGTTGCTTTTTCTACTGTAGAGTGAAATCAATCAGCTATACATATACAGATATCTACTCCCTTTTGGACTTTCTTCTGATTCAGGTCATCACAGAGCCTTAAGTATGAGTTCCCTCTGCTATGCACTATGTTCTCATTAGTATGGCTGAGTTTCTTTGTTATAGTATCAATAGTGTATATGTGTCAAGCCCAATCTCCAATTCTTCCCACCACCCCTTTGCCCCTTGGTATCCCTATTTTTGTTCTCGACATCTATGTCTATTTCTACCTTGCAAGTAAGATTCTGTACCATTTTTCTAGACTCCATATATGTGTTAATTTATGATATTTTTCTGACTTCACTCTGTGTGATATTCTTTAGGTCCCTCCATGTCTCTACAAATGACTCAATTTTGTTACTTTTTATGGCTGAGTAATATTCCATTGTATATATATACCACATCTTATTTATCCATTTCTCTGTTCATGGACATTTAGGTTACTTCCATGTCCTGGCTGTTGTAAACAGTGCTGATGTGAACACTGGGGTGCATGTATCTTTGAATTATGATTTTCTCTAAGTATATGCCCAGTAGTGAGATGCCTGGGTCATACGGGAGTTCTTTTTTTAATTTTTTAAGAAAACTTTGTACTGTTTTCCATAGTGGCTGTATCAGTTTACACTCCCATGAGCAGTGCAAGAGGGTTCCCTTTTCTTCATACTCTCTCCAGTGTTTATTGTGTATAGATTTTTTTTTTTTAACAATGATTTATTTATTTATTCAGTTTGGTCTATGCTGGGTCTTCACCACTACTCAGGCTTTTCTCTAATTACGATGAGGGGGAGAGGCTACTCTAGTTTTGGAGCATGGGCTTCTCATTATGGGGGCTTCTCCTTATGGTGGCTTCTCTTGTTGCAGCACGCAGGCCTCTTTAGTTGCAGCAAGTGGGCTCAGTAGTTGTGGCTCCTGGACTCTAGAGCACAGGTTCAATCAATAACTGTGGCACATGGACTTAGCTGCCCAGTGGCATGTGGGATTTTCTAGGATGGGGATTGAACCCTTGTCCCCTGCATTGTCAGGCAGATTCATTACCACTGACACTCAGGGAAGCCCTGTAGATTTATTTTTGATGCTGGTCGCTCTGACTGGTGTGAGGTGATACCTCATAGTAGTTTTAATTTGCATTTCTCTAATAATGAGTGGTGTTGAACATCTTTGCATGAGGTTGGTGGTCTTGTGTATGTCTCTTTGGACAAATGTTTGTTTTGGTGTCTTATGCCCATTTTTTGATTGTGTTGTTTATTGATTTGATAATTGAGTTGCATGAGCTGCTTATGTATCTTGTGGAGAGTAATCCTTTGACAGTTGCTTCATTTGCTATTATTTTCTCCCATTCAGAGGATTTTCTTTTTGTTACCTTTATGGTTTCCATTGCTACATTTAATTAGGTCCAATTGTTTATTTTTGTTTTTATTTCCATTACACTAGGAGGTGGCTCAAAGAGGATCATGCTTTGATTTATGTCAAAGAGTGTTCTTCCTATGTTTTCCTCTGAGAGTTTTAGTGTCTGGCCTTGCATTCAGATCGTTAATCCATTTTGAATTTATTTTTGTGTATATTGTTAGAGAGTGGTCTAATTTCATTCTTTTACATGTAGCTGCCTAGTTTTCCTGACACTATTTATTGACAAGACTGTCTTTTCTACATTGTATATTTGACTCCTTTATCATAGATTAGGGGACAGGTGTGTGGGTTGATCTCTGGGCTTCTGTCCAGTACCATTGATCTATAGATCTGTTTTTGTGACAGTACCATACTGTCTTGATTACTGTAGCTTTGTAGTATAGTCTGAGGTCAGGAAGCCTGATTCCTCCAACACCATTTTTCTTTCTCAAGACTGCTGTAGTTATTTCGGGTCTTTCATGTTTCCATACATATTATAAAATTTTTTGTTTTATTTTTGTGAAAAATACGCTTGGTAATTTGATAGGAATTACATTGCATCTGTACATTGCTTTGGGTAGTATAGTTATTTCCACAATATTGATTCTTCCAATTGAAGATCATAGTATATCTCTCCATCTGTTTGTGTCATTGATTTCTCTCATCTGTGTCTTAAGAGTTTTCTGTATACAGGTCTTTTCACTCCTTTGGTAGGCTTATTCCTAGGTATTTTTTAATATTATTATTTTTTAATTGGAGCATAATTGCCTTACAATGTTGTGTTAGTTTCTGCTGTACAACAGTGTGACTCAGCTGTAAGTGTGCCTGCATCTGCTCCCTCTTGAGCCTCTATCTTACCACCACCATCCCACCCTACTAGATCCTCACAGAGCACCCAGCTGAGCTCCTGGCGTGACACAGCAGCTTCCCACGAGCTATTTGTTTTATAAATGGTAGTGTATATATGTCAGTGCTGCTCTCTGTTCATCCCACCCTCTCCTTCCCCTGCTGTGTCCACAAGTCCATTCTCTGTCTGCATCGCTATTCTTTTGCCCTGCAAATAGTTCATTAGTACCATTTTTCTAGAATACAAGTGTTAATATGCACTATTAGTTTTTCTGGCTTGACTTTACTCTATGACTGATTCTAGATTCATGCACATCACTACAAATGACCCAGTTTCTTTCCTTTTTATGGCCATGGAGTGATATTCTATGGTATATATGTACCACAACTTCTTTATCCATTCATCTGTCAGTGGACATCTAGTTTGCTTCCGTGTCCTGGCTATTGTAAATAGTGCTACAGTGAACATTGGGTACATACAGTGGGATTGCTCAGTCCCTGTTATAGTGTCTTTTTTGTTTTTGTTTTTTAAGGAAAGTCCATACTGGTATCCTTAGTAGCTGTATCAGTTTATATTCCCACCAGCAGTGCAAGAGGTTTCCCCTTTCTCCATATCCTCTGCAGCATTTATTTTTTGTAGATTTGACGATGGCCATTCCTATCAGTGTGAGGTGATAGTTCAATGTAGTTTTGATATGCATTTTTCTAATAATGAGCAGTGTTGAACATCTTTTCATGTGTTTGGTGGTCTTCTGTATATTTTCTTTGGAGAAATGTCTGTTTAAGTCTTTGGCCCATTTTTTGATTGGGTTGCCTGTTTATCTGGTATCGAGCTGTATAAGATCCTTGCTTATTTTGGTTTGTCAGTTGCTTCATTTGCAAATATTTTCTCCCATTTTGAGGGTTGTCTTTTTATTTTGCTAATGATTACTTTTGGTGTGCAAAAGCTTTTAAGTTTAATTAGGTCCCATTTGTTTATTTTTGTATTTATTTCCATTACTCTAGGAAGTGGATCAAAGAAGATCTTGCTGCAATTTATTTCAGAGTGTTCTGCCTATGTTTTCCTCTAGGAATTTTATATTTCCTGGTCTTATATTTAGGTCTTTAATCCATTTTGTGTTTATGTTTGTGTGTGGTGTTAGGAAGTGTTCTAATCTCATTCTTTTACATATGGCTGTTCAGCTTTCCCAACACCACTTACTGAAGAGGATTTCTTTTCTCCATTGTATGTTCTTTCCTCCTTTGTCAAATTTAAGATGCCCATAGGTGCATGAGTTTATCTCTGGGCTTTCCATCTTGTTCCATTGATCTGTGTTTCTATTTTTGTGCCAGTACCATACTGTCTTGATAACTTGTTTTGTAGTATAGTCTGAAGTCAGGAAGGTTGATTTTCCAGCTCCATTTTTCCTTCTCAAGGTTGCTTTAGGTATTCAGGGTCTTTGTTTCCATACAAGTTGTAAAAATTTTTGTTCTAGTGTTGTGAAAAATGCCCTTGGTAATTCAGTAGGTATTGCATTCAATCTGCAGATTGCTTAGGGTAGTCATTTTCACAGTATTGATTCTTTCAATCCAAGAACATAGTATACTCGTGTCATCTTTGATTTCTCTCATCAGTGTCTTATTTTCTGCATACATGTCTTTTGTCTCCATGGGTAGGTTTATTCCCAGATATTTTATTCTTTTTGTTGCAGTGGTGAGTGGGATTATTTCCTTAATTTCTTTTTCTGATTTTTTGTTGTTTATGTATCAGAATGCAAGGGATTTCTATATATTAATTTTGTATCCTGCAACTTTACTAAATTTTCTCTATACAGTATTGGGCTTCCCTGGTGGCTCAGACAGTAAAAAAAAAAAAAAAAAGTTTGACGCCTGTGTTGGGAAGATCCCCTGGAGAAGGGAATGGCTACCCACTCCAGTATGACAGAAAGAATGGGCAGGTCTAGTATACTGTCATCTGCAAACAGTCAAGAGTTTTCTTTCTTTTCCAATCAGGATTCCTGTTGTTTCTTCTCTGCTTGCCTGACTAGGACTTCCAACACTGTGTTTAATAATAGTGGCAAGAGTGAGCACCCTTTGTTGTTCCTGATCTTAGAGGAAATGCTTTCAGTTTTCACCACTGAGTGGCCTTTATTGAGTTAGGTTCCTTCTATGCCTAATTTCTGGTGAGTTTTTATCATATATAATTGATGAATTTTGATGAAAGCTTTTCCTGCTTCTATTGAGATTTCCATATAGTTTTTATCTTTCAGTTTTTCACAATTTTGTGTCTCATATTGATTGATTTGTGTGTATTCATACTCAGGATATATCCCACTTGATCATGGTATGTGATCCTTGTTGATGAAATTTTAAATAGGATTGTTTTTGTGCTTTTTCGGATAGCTTGTTATTAGCATATAGAAAGGAACAGGTATTTCTGTATCCTGTAGACTTACTTATTTTATTCTGATTTTTTGGTGGAGACTTTAGGGTTATTCTATATATAGTATCCTGTCATCTGCAGATGTGGGTTTGCCTTCTTCCCTGGCAGTTTGGTTGCCTTTTCTTGTCAGATTGCTGTGGCTAGGACTTTTAATGCTGTGTTAAGTAGATGTGGCAAGAGTGTGGACATCCTTGTCTCTGATTTTAGAGGAAAGGCTTTCAGCTTTTATGTACTGTGTGTGATGTTAACTGTGAGTTTTTCATAAATGGACTTTGTTATGTTGAAATGTGCCCTCTATACACAACTTTTATATCTTGAGTTTATATCCTGCAACTTTGTTAAATTTGGTGTGTGTGTGTGGGGGGGGTGATGGCTGGGAATCTGCATTACCCTCTTTACATATTGCTAGATTTGAATTTTTTATCATCTTAAAATATTCTTATTGGAATCACTTAATGTATTTTGTCTCGAATTTTGTCTCATTCATTTCAGTCTTGGCTCTCTTGTTTTCTTAATAGCTCCATGGTATACTTCTTTCATTTTATATATTTAAAATAAACATAAGTGTACATCTTGAACTTTCACATAAGTCAAGGGTAGGCTATGAAGTATAGTTGATTTACAGTGTTAATTTCTACTGTACAGAAAAGTGATTCTTATAACTACATAAACTTTTTCATATTCTTTTCCATTATGGCTTATCACAGGTGATTGCATATAGATAATTCCTTGTACTATATAGTAGGATCTTGTTGTTTATCCATATATGCAAACGTATATAACAGTTTGCATCTGTTAATCCCAAACTCCTCCCCATCCTTCCCTCCCTCTTGACAGCCACATGTAAGTCTATTTTTGTTTGTAGACATATTTATTCTAGATTCCACATGTAAGTGATACTATATTTTTCTATTTGACTTAGTATGATCTTTAGATCCATACATGTTGCTATAAACGACATTGCATTTTGGGGGGTAACAATCCATTGTATATATGTACCTTATCTTCTTTGTCCATTCATCTGTCAGTGGACATTTAGGTTGTTTCCATGTCTTAAACATTGTAAATATTGTTGCTATTAATGTGGTACGTGTATCTTTTCGAATTATAGTTTTATCTGGATATATGCCCAGGAGTAGGATTGCTGGCTTATATAGTAGTTCCATTTTTAGTTTGAGGAACCCCAGTATTGCTTTCTATAGTATCTGCAACAGTTCACATTGCCACCAACAGTGTAGAAGGGTTCCTTTTTCTGTACACTCCATCCGGCATTATTTGTAGACTTTTTGATGATGGCCATTCTGACTGATATGAGATACCTCATTGTAATTTTTACTTGCATTTCTCTAATAATTAGTGATGTTGATCATCTTTTCAGATGCCTGCTGGCTATCTGTATGTCTTCTGCCCATTTTTTGATTGGATTTTAAGTTATTGATTGAGGTGTATGAGCTGTTTGTGTATCTTAGAACTTAAGCCCTTGTTGGTCACATCATTTGCAAATATTTTCTCCCAGTCAATAAATATTTTCATTTTGTCTATAGTTTTCTTTGCTGAGAAGCACATCTCTTTGGGGTCTAGCTGCTTTAAGTGTCATGTTTGTATGATCATGTTGCACAAAGCAGTAATCTGTTCATTCTCATGTGTGAATATACAGTTTATTTATTCATTCTACTGTTGGTAGTCATTGTTGGCTGTTATACAAGTACTGCCATGGACCTTTCATCATTTTTTGAGTGAATATACATACACATTTCTATTGGGTATATTCCTAGGAATGGATATATAGTTATCAAGAGTGGTTGAATCAGTTTATACTCCTACTAGCAGTGAATGAGGTTTCCAGTTGCTCCGCAGCTTTCCGTACATTTAGTATTGCCTTTTTCATTTTAACCATTGTGGTACCATTTATATTTAAACTTTACTATTGACACAATTGTAGATTCACATTCCTTTCCTTAAGAAATAAGAGATATCTTGCACTTTTCCCAGTTCCTTCACTGGCAGCATTTTGCAGATGACACTGTAATATTACAATGAGGCTATTAACACTGATGGAATTCACAGTTCTTAGTTTTCCCCAGATGTGCATTAAGTTGTATACAGTTTTGCCCCTATTGGAGGTTTTGAGTATCAACCACCAAGTCAAGACAAAACAGTTCCAAACCCACAAGGACCCTTCTTAATACCTTTTTATAACTACATACATCACCTGACTTGCTCTCTTCTCACCTCCACCCGTCTGTCCTGTTTCTAACATTTTGTCATCTCATATTCTTATATGGATGGACTTACACAGTAAATAACCTTTGGGTTATTTAATAACCTGAATAACATAATCCCCAGCAAGTCACCATCAGTTTATTTTTAGCTTTCCTGTGTTACTTTTAGAAGTGTTCCTTGTGGAAAAGATTAGGACTGAATTTTTTAAATTAACTATCTTTAATGAAAGTGAAGTAAAAAGTCACTCAGTCGTGTCCGACTCTTTGTGACCCCATGGACTATACAACCCATGGAATTCTCCAGGCAAGAATACTGGAGTGGGTAGCCTTTCTCTTCTTCAGGGGATCTTGAACCCCAGATTCCCATACTGCAGGCAGATTCTTCACCAGCTGAGCCACAAGGGAAGCCCAAGAATATCTTTGTTTGATTCTATTAATCTTTTTTCTCCTAGTTCACCTTTCACTCTTCTTTCCTGGACTGATCATGTGTCCTCCTCCCGACCACAGTATTTTGGATGACCTGTACCTTTCATCTGTTGAGTTAACTGTCTCAGAAAAAAAATTTAAGACCCATTTCTGCCTGTATTTCAGCATTCTTACAGTATTTTTTCATATGTCCTTTTAAATTATGTGTGCAGCGATGAAAAACACTTAAGCAGCATAAATGTTTTTAAAATGTGGGGCCTCTTCCATACGCCAGTATATCCTTCCAGATTATTTTTCTGTTCATTTATCTTGTTGTGTAACACATGGGATATATTTAAATTTTTAAATTTACTTAATATATATCAGATAGTATTCCCGTTAGTATATTCAGAACTACTTCATTCTCAACTGCAGGACAGTATCTTATGGTATGAATGTTTCATAAATTAAACTACTCTGTTAAGACAGTTCTCCATTCATTCTATAGAGAAACATCCACAGGCATATTGTTATATGCGTTTGTTTAAATATTTCTGTTGGATTCATTCTTCATACTTACAGGCACTGCCATAGTTTAATTATGCTTACCTTTATTTTTTAAATATTGTCCAATTTTTGTCCATTTTGACCTCCAGATAAATTTTAGAATTACTTTGTTGTACCTCAAAAGATACTTTTTTATTATGATTACAGAAACTTTAAAAACTTAATTTGGGGATGGAATGAGTAGGAATAACAGCTTTGCACTAGTCAGGGTTTTTGTCTACTCTGAACATTTAAATATGTTAATTTTTAGTAAAAACCTAATAAATGTTAAGCACTTTGTGACATATTTAGAGAAAAATCAGCATTTTCTCTCAGTTATCTATTGAGAGTACATTCTTTGGCATCTGTTAAGTATAAACATAATGTCAGTTTCTGATTTTTTTTGTTTTAGACAGGTATTTTTATTTCTCTTGTTCAGGGTCCACTACTTCTTGAATGAATTCTGTGCCTTCTATCAATTCTGGAAAACTTTGCTATTCTCATTGTATATAGCTTCTCCTACTTGCTTAGCAGTCATCTATTCTGCATTGTCTTAATGCTGTAACCTTTTCATAAGAGGTTGTTTTTTTTCCTTCAAAATTCCAACAGTTATATTTGTCATTCTGGAAATTTGATTTAGCTTGTAGATTAAGAGGCATAGATTCTTGACCCAAACTGCTTGGGTTTAATTCCTACCTCTGTCTTTCTGTATTTTTGTGACCTTGGAAAGTTATTCAGGCCTTGTGTTACTTCTTAAAATTGTACATATTAAATAATATAGGTAACAGTGCCCTGGAACAGTCTGTATGCATGCATGGTAAGTCAACTTCAGTCATGTCCAACTCTTTGTGACCCTATGGACATACCCTGCCAGGCTCTCCTCTTGGAAGACTCTAATGATACACAATTAGCTGTATAAGTATTAAATAATCATTTTCATAGTACATTGTTTCTTCAATTCATCCCCATTTTAGGAATCAGTTCAGTTCAGTTGCTCAGTTGTGTCCAACTCTTTGCAACCCCATGAATCGCAGCATGCCAGGCCTCCCTGTCCATCACCAACTCCCCGAGTTCACTCAAACTCAGGTCCATCGAGTCTGTGATGCCATCCAGCCATCTCATCCTCGGTCGTCCCCTTCTCCTCCTGCCCCCAATCCCTCCCAGCATCAGAGTCTTTTCCAGTGAGTTAACTCTTTGCATGAGGTGGCCAAAGTACTGGAGTTTCAACTTTAGCATCATTCCTTCCAAAGAAATCCCAGGGCTGATCTCCTTCAGAATGGACTGGTTGGATCTCCTTGCAGTTCAAGGGAC
>SJYT01002793.1:160047-175982 GCA_006410635.1 Cephalophus harveyi
TTCCAAAGAAATCCCAGGGCTGATCTCCTTCAGAATGGACTGGTTGGATCTCCTTGCAGTCCAAGGGACCCTCAAGAGTCTTCTCCAACAACCACCACAGTTCAAAAGCATCAATTCTTCAGCACTCAGCCTTCTTCACAGTCCTCTCACTGGTTGTATCTATTTTGTTCCTGAGGTTTGTGCAGTCCTAATACTTCTTTTGTTTCTGCATGCTCATCTTCAGTCAAGTATTACCTGTAGGAGTACAGGAATAGGGCATATAGCTCCAAAGCAGTGTTGAGCTTGCATTGTCAGTTTCTCAGAATGAAGGTGGGTGGCAGTGGGCTAAGAACTTGGACAGCAGATGTATTAAAATTTCAAAGCCCAGGCCTGTGAGCTAGTATTCAATAGAGCAAAAAGTCATTTGAACCCATATTAAAATATGCTTCTTTTAATCACTGTTTCTAAATGGAAGAAATTTGGGGGTTCACTTAGTTTATTCATTTTATACACTTCTAGCAACAAAGTATCATTACTTTATCTTACCAGAACTTAACCATCTGAGTATATTAAATAATATGAAATAAAACTTTGTGAATAGAGCATATTTATTATTTACTTTCTAGGACTATCTGGTATAGCTTTTGTCAGCTTGTATCTGGGTTTATAATGAGAGTCAGATAATACTTCCTGGGTTAAAATAATTTTAAAATTATCAAAAACTTTGACCTAAAGGATTTTAATTTTAAAATATAATGAAAACAAGCAAAGTTAGTTAATACTGAATGTAAATGTGCACTTTGTATTCCTTGTTAAACTTGTCACTTTTTTCCTCTAGTGATGTTTGATTTCAAATAAGCTAAGTCTAGTTGCCTTTAAAATTATACATGACAGGTTATGTCTGTGGGGGTGAGGAAGTGGTCCTTGCTTTGTAGCTCTGATAATCCTTTTTACTGCTTTGAGATGAACTTTGGTAGGACAGTTTGAAAGCTAACATAATTAGCGATGCTGCAGATCCACTCAGAATTCCTGCTTCCTCTGTTAAACAGATGTTTCAGGGAATGTATTTGTTACCAGTAGGGAACTGTTGATTATTCCAAAGAATCACTATAATATCACAGAAAGTTTACATTAAACAACTTTAGGGTAAACTAGTGACCAGTGTAACTGACTTGCCTATAGCAGGAAGTGTGTACCTCCATAGAGTGAATGGGTTGACATTTTATTCACTGCTGCCACCCAAGAAACTGAAAATTCACAAGCAGGCAAGGAAAAATTATTCATTTAAAACCAGAGCTGAATTAAAGGCAATAAAGTACTATTATAATATGCTCTAAAAATGTAGATATCATACAACTATGAAACATGGAGAGTAGAGAATACGAAAAGTTGAAGAAGCTCCTTGATTATTTGAAATTTAGACAATGAGGGGGAGAAAAAGCCCACTATCTAATTTGAATATTACAGTAAGGGATTAATTGATACTGATAATACTCTTAGTCTCATCTTTTTAAGAGATACTAGTGTAAAAGTAAACTAGTATTGAAAAGTACACACCTCCCTAAGCATCAAAATGGAAGAAAACAGCTCCTATAGTGAAAGAATTTATATTAAGTGATCTATGAAAATATTAAAAAAATGATAGAACTAGTACCAAACATACTGAACTGATAACAGTTTTGCTTAAGTCATCCCTAAAGAGATTTGAGGTTAGTTCACAAAGTACAATTCAACCTAAAACAAGGATTCAGAGAGGTTAGAAATAAAAGGATAGACAGAAATGAGATAGTTGCAGCTAAAAATAAAGGGGTTATATAGTTGCCAGCGAAAGAGTTCAGACCCCAAAAAGTTAAAATGACACAGGATGATATGGAACCCTGGAGACCATGATTCTCCGTGAGGATAACCACCATTAGCTGTGCAGCCCCAAACACAGCAAGTTTTCACAGAGCAGAAACTACCAACAAGGTAAGGAGAAACATAGCGTGGTAAGAGACTTGATCATTCCTCTCAGTTCAAAATAGGAAGTGTACTTTCTTTTTGAATATATCACCAGAAATAACAAAAACAGCATTGTGTCACCACAATGGAATGTAAGAAATTAATAACAAAAGTGGGCCCCTTTCACCTGAAAGGTTAAAAACATGCTGTTATCATTATGTATCTAGCCTGGTGGCAGACGAATTGGCTGTAGCTCAAGTCACAGTATTTCAGAGTAATACTAACACGCACATCATTTTTCAGTGATAGACCAGTATGATACATAAGTTTGTATATCAGCTTTTGATAAAAATTGAGTATATTTTCCTATGCAGACAGTTTTTACAACTCAATAGTAAGACATCCCAACTGATAAAAACAGGCAAAGGATTTGAATAGACCTTTTCCCATAGAAGATATACAAATGGCCAACAGCCACTGGAAAAGGTGCTCAGCGTCATTAGGGAAGTGAACACCAAAACCGCAATGAGATATCACCTTCATATCCACTAGGATGATTAAAGGAAGATGGCAAGGATGTGCCAGATAACAAATAAGCATGTTATGATTCTTTTTATAAGAAATGTCCAGAATAGGCAAATCCATAGAGAGAGGAAAATAATTAGTAGTCACTTGGGGAGAGGAGTGACTGCTAATATGGTTCAGAGGTCCTTGACTCCATAAAGAGGCAAGCTTGCTTTCTGGAATGATGAAAATGAAATTAGATAGGGGTGATGGTTGCATAACTGGGAATTATACTAAGAACCCCTGAACTGTATATACTTAAAAGGGTAGATTTTATGGTATGTGGATTATATATCTCAAAAACAAAAGGTGGTAACAGTATCTGCAGAAAGCATCTATGTCCTCTTGGACTCAGAAAAGAGGGAATAAGTTGAAGTTATTAAAACTTCATACTGTGTCTCAGAACTCTGGCTACTAAGGAGAAGGAACTACCCATCTGGTGCCCTTCTCTCTAAACGGAAGAAGGCAAGACAAATTTGAGCAGTACATACAGTGAAGCAAAGAAAAAAATTTGGAGAGTATACCCTTACCAGATAAAGGTCCACAACTAGGCACAACACTGATAGGAGCCTTCACCCTTTTTTTTGTCTTCTAGAGGAATCTTATTATAGAATTTAACAAGGAGCCGATGGGGGTAATCAGCATTTAGTAAATTAAATCAGCAAGGACTCAATAATACAGCCTTCATGTGGTATGTGTGCCTGTGTGTGTAAATAAAAAGCAGTTAAAAGGTATGATGGAAGGCTTAATTTACAAAACCAAACATTGGATATTAGAAATAGGCAAACCAGCATGAAGAAAACCATAAAACATCCCTGTGATGGAAAGCTACATTGGAAAACATGGAAAGCTTATTAGCACACCAATGTAGGAAGATTTCGTCGTCAGCAGGATGCCACTATTAGGCTTTTTCCAAGAAATAGATAGCAGGTGACTAGTAGGTTCCAGTGCAAAGAATACATAACAACGCACCCTACCAGATATTAGGACATGTTATAAAGTCTCTCTGTAAAGAACACAGTGTGGTATCAGCACATGAATAGACAGACTAATGCAAAGAATTTTTTAAAATCCAGAAGTTTAGTGATGATAAAAATGAAATTTTAAATCAGTGGGAAAAATAAACAAGTATTCTGACAGCTAGTCATATGGAAAGGATAAAACTAGCTCAATCTGTCATACTACACATTAATTCCAAATGAATCAGACGTATATAAAAAAAAATGAATTTACAGAAGAAAATGAAGGTAAACTCCTTGATAACCTGGGAACAGGAATACTTCCTAACCTGGATTCAAAAGCCAAAAGAAGTATAAAAATTTAAATCTTTATTTCATCCACAGAATATGAACACTTCAAGAAAAATATCAATCCCTGTCAAACTCGTCCAAACAACAGAAGAGAGAGGACTTACAAACTCATTTTATGAGCCAGCATTACCCTGATAACAAAATCAGATGAGAACACACAGGAAAAGGAAATTTCAGGTCAATATCCTTGATAACTGTAGATGCAAAAATCCTCAACAAAATATCAGCAAGCCGAATTCAACAATACATTAAAAGAATCATACACCATGATCAAGAGGATTTATTCTAGGGATGCAAGAATTATTCAGTATCTGTAATCAGTGTGATGCATCACATTAAGAAAATGAAGGATAAAAATCATATGAACATCTCAGTAGATGCAGAAAAGTATCTCCCAAATTTAATATCCATTTATGATAAAAACTTTCAATAAAGTAGGCAGAGAGCCATTACCTTAAAATCATAAAGGTTATATATGCCAAGCCCATAGCTCACCTCATATTCGATGGTAAAAAGCTGAAATGGCTTCCTTTAAAGATGTGGGACAAGGATGCAGACTCTTACCACTTTTATTCAACACAGTATTGAAAGTCCTTGCCAGTGCATTTAGTCAAGAAAAAGAAAAGGCATCCAAATTGGAAAAGAAGTAAAACTTGAAGATGACATACATAGAAAACCCAAAAAAGAGTTCATAGAAACTATTATAACTAATCAACCAATTCAATATAGTTTACACAGTCACTATGTACAAATCAGTTGTGTTTCCGTATACTAGTAACAAGGAATTAGAGAAGTAAGAAAACAATGCTATTTGCAATTGCATCAAAAAGAATGAAGTACCTAAGAATTTAACTCAGGAGGTGAGAGATGTATACACTGAAAATACAAGACATTAAGGTAATTGAAGACACAAATAAATGTAAAGATACTCTGTGCTCATGGATAGTATCATTATGTGCTCATGGATAGTATCATTAAACTGTCCATAGTACCTAAGCAATGTACAGATTTCGGTGCAATCTCTAACAAAACTGCAATGGCATTTTTCACAGAAATAGAACAATTTTAAAATGTGTATTAAACAACAAACGACTCCAAATAACCAAAGCAATCTTGAGAAACAAGAACACAAATAATTATTGCATACCTGAAGCTTATGTCAGTTATATCTCAAAAGTAAACCTAAAATTAAGAAAGAGCAGCCTAATAGAAAAATTAGTAAAAAAAATATAGTCAGTTCACAGGAAAAAGAAAAGCAAATGGTTCAACAGATGAAAAAATGTTCTAGCTCCCTTAATTATGCTCATGAGAAACTGGTAAAAACTCAGTTTGACAACATAGTCTCTTGGCTGAGCTCTGGGGAAAATTCAGGCACTCTAATCAGTGCTGCCAGTGGGGAAGAATGGTAGAATTCCTATGAAAGTACGAGCATTTCTAGCAAAATTATATGCATGTATTCTTCAATGCAGCAAATCCTACTGCTAGAATTCCCTCCCAAATGATAAGACTGTTCACTGCAGCACTATTTGTAAACAGTACTGGAAATAACCCAGATGTTCATTAATACATCCAAACAGGGATGTGGGGGAATAAAAAGGCCAATTGGGTATAGAATAGTATGGAGCATGCTAACTTTTATGTAGGAATATAGAGCAATACGAATGAGGGTATGTTTAAGGATATATGTATGTGTATGCACACATACATTTGCTTATATTTTCAAAAGGAAAAGGTAAACAGTAACTTACCTGGTTACCTGCATGGGAAGGAAGAGAGGTTACATGGGTTGGACAGATAACAGACTCTTCTTGATGTGACTTGTTCTTACAGTTTTACTTTGAAGACACTTAAAAATACATCATGAAAAGCAAACCAATCTCTAATAATTGGAAGGATAAAAAGGGAAGTAAATGGACCACATTATATGTCCAGTAACATAATCAGAGAAAATTTTTTTCAAGAGATTCTGAAACACAATTTCAGTTAGACAGCCCTTGTGGATCAACTGGGGCCTCCCTTGTGGCTCAGTGGTAAATAATTGACCTGCCAGTGCAGGAGACACGGGTTCGATTCCTGATCCAGGAAGATCCCCTGGAGAAGGGAGAGGCTACCCATTCTAGTATTCTTGCCTGGAGAATCCCATGGACTGAGGAGTCTGGGGCAGGTACAGTCCATGGGGTCACAAAAAGAGTTGGACACGACTTAGTGACTAAACAAGTCAGTCTATCATGGTGACAGAAATCTTCAAAATCTTTAACAGTCTTTTGTTAGTAACACATTGGCATTGTCAGTTTGCAACAGTTGTACGCATTGCAGATTAAAACAAATAGGTTACAGTGGAAATGTAATTAGGAACTAAGATTTTCAGTTTGAAAGAGCTACAAGTATAAAAATAAATAGTGAAGCAAAACCTCCAACCTTTCCATGTACAAATAAGTTTGTAAGAACATGGTATTAAAATCCTTAGCCAGTGGGTCTTTTTTCTTTTGGCAGTGTAAATGCCTTTACTATCAAGTCCATAGTCGGGTGCGCTCTATAATCTCTTGGCATCTTGTTTCCCTGACTTTTCAGTGTGTTGGAAAGTTAGGCTGAGTCTTCCCTAGAACTCTTTGCTCCCATCTGTAGCCACACTAACTAACTGACTCACAGAGCTGGCAGCAACAGCCAGACCTTGTAGCTTTACCACCACTCTCCTCTCTCCTGCCTGATTCATTTCCTTTCTTCCTTGGTGCTACATCTGAACTTTTAACAGAAGTCCCCTTTTCCAGTTTTTTGGACACTGTTCAAGGTAATCTGTGCAGTCAATGTAGCTTCCATGGTAGGATTTAGGGTGCCACTGCAGAAGTATTTGGTAGCAGCGGTACAAGACAAGAACGCCACTGAAATCATGGGAAGGCCTTGGCAGTGGAATTCTTACAGCCATTTTAGTGACCCCAACTTCTCTCTTCCTACATTGCGAATAATTCGTGTATGTGGCTTTTTTCTTTTTTTTAGATGGCTACTCATATGAAAAGGAAGCAATGGAAAATTGGATCAGCAAAAAGAAACGTACCAGTCCCATGACAAATCTTGTTCTTTCTTCAATGATACTTACACCAAATAGGACTCTGAAAATGGCCATTGATCGATGGCTAAGCGAGACCCATCAAAAATAAAACTCTCTATATTGTGTTATTTATATTTTCTGTGATTTCACTTGAGTGATTTAAAGGTAAACTTTGTAAACTTAGTTACCTATTAAAAAGCCTTTTCATATAATAGTGAATAAAGTGTTTGTTAACCTATAGAGAAAGTTTTACTTTGACTTCAAATTGCAATGCTCAAGTTTATTCTTGTTATAGATCATATTTCAGTATAACCAAAGATCAGAATAATCTAGACTAGAACATAATTAAATCCTAGTTAAAAACATTTCATTTGATAACTCTCTGGAATCCTTCTAAAAAGATTTTTAGCAAAATAATTATAGATTTGTTTATGAATACATTGAGAAAATCACTTTGATATATATACTGAGCACTTTTTTTAGCTTCTAAGTTTGCAAGGTAGTAATGATTTTTTTCCCCATTGTCCAAACCTAGGTACAAGTTAGATAGCATAAATTATCACAGATACATTAAGTTGACTTTGCTGAAACATATAAAATGGCAAACTAGCCTCCTTTTAGAATATAGAGTTCTTAAAAAGTTCTCACATCATAGTTTAAGCTAAGGTGACTATACATTTGTACACAGTAGGCTGATAGCTAATACAAGCACCCTGACAAACATTTACTCAGAAGACTTCAGGTTCTGTAAGTGGAGGTTATACTGCCTCTCCCTCCCTCTTGCAAGTTGTTCACCAGAATGGAAGCCGTTAGTGCAAAGCCTGCTAAAACTAAATAAACTCAAGGGCAGGGAGGGACCAGGACTCTGTACTTACCCCCAAACCCTCATTGTAATTGTTCTGAAATTTGAAAACACAAATAAAAAAGCAATGTAAGTATATATTCCATCAAAAGACTTGTTAAAATTGGTAGTGCTCTCACCATTGGACCAGATATCTTGTGTTTTGATAAAATAATACTTACTTAAAGAAAACACAATAAAACACAATAAAAAGAAAACACAATAAAAGATCTGTTATCTTTTAAATGTTTTAAAGAAGGTGATTTTCTTTTCCTACATTTCACTAGGATAGTTTCTAGTTGAGTGGCTGAAAACTAAGATGCCAGTTTACCAAAGTGAAGTGTTCTGTTTTTCTCTACCAACAAATCAAAGTTAACTACTCCTCCCCACAAAGCACAGGCAAACAAAAAATCAAATCTAAAACCATCCATAGGAAAGGACACCACCCGGCCCCTCTGCACCAGGGGCCACTGGCCTGCAGGACTCGGCAGGAGCAGCCCCACCCGCCCCCGCTGCTTGGGCCTCAGCTCTCACCAACAGCTTCCCAAGGAGACGGTACTTCCTGGAACTATTGGACCAAATACATTTACTCAGAATCCATCATAGTAAATTCTAATAGTCACACTGGCAGCCTCACAGGAAAAGGCATCCTATAAGCATTTATCTGTTACTAGATTTTCCCCTCCTACCCTGTTTTGTTTTTTGACCTTGAGTTTAACTATATGACTTTAAATAAAGACTGAAAATACTTTACCTTAAGCCTTGCTAATAGCAGTAACCATACAAAAACTTGAAGTTGTTTAGGCTTAAGATTCCAAGGCAGGGTATTTTAACACAATTTAATGTTCACACTCATTCATACGACTTTGAAACTGAAATATGTGGGTATAAACACGTTTAACTCAGAGATTAATACACATGTGAAGAACAAAATTTCACATCAGCACAGTGTTCAATGTATCACCAAAGTGAGAGCTAAAAACTGAAGATGCCACGTTGCCAGTAAAAACAGCCGCCAGGATTTCTGGAATAGACATTTAGAGGCTCCTCGTGCATGCTCATTTCAGGCAAAAAGACTAATTTTGACCTTGAAATATTTTGGGATTTCTAGACGCCATTATCCTTGTTCTAAAATGAAATAAAAGTAAACATGCATTTGTAGTATTACTGAAAATCAGGCTATTCCCCTTTTTTAGGGACACGATCGCCCAGGATTAAAGTGAGGCAGATAGCTGACATCAGGATCTTCTCCACTCAGCCACTGTTTCATTTAATGCAAAACAAACTATTGTCTTTATTCCAGACAGACAAGTACAGTAGTTGTGCAGAAACAAAACTACATAATGAAAGAGTAAGACTTCCACAACATTAAAGAAAACAATAAATAAGCCATAGTAGTTACAGCAGAGCCTCATGAAAAGCCTCTTAAAAAAAAAAACTATACAGAGTACACTGTACACTGGAACTAATGCTGAAGAATGACACCAGAAGATTCCTATTCGTACAAGACTATAATGATGCTTACAGGAACTTCATTACGACTCTTCATTTTTAAAACATTCTGTAAATATAGAACTTCCTTCTCTCCAAGTCTAGAAAATAATTTCACATCCCAACATATAAAACAAACACTCCCACCTCTCTCAAAACTAGCATTTTAACATCCTCCAATAGCATATCATTTTCATATAAAAATACCTTTAACTCAAGGATCATTCCTGTACCTTATCTTTACAAATGAATAATACATCAGTTTGGACTTAAGTAGCACCTCAGAGGTGTTCATATAAATGAGATAAAGTGCCGTTACTTGGATAATGTTAACGTGCCCTATATATCGCCCAGTGCAGTAAACAGCATGGATGAAGCTTAAAAAGCACATGCAAATATATGACTTCCAGATTAACTACTTGAAATAGTTATATTTACAAGTCTGAATACAACTTTAGCTATTTCATATATACAACATATAGCTCTAAAGTAATGACTATAATAAAAGCAATAGCCAACCATACCTTAAGTATCCAAATTAAATACTGTCCTTAGAGGACCTTGGAAGGCTTGTTGCAGGAGTGCTGTCATTGATAAAAGCAGTTTGGGAATCAATTGAGAGCTAATTTACATGTCACCAAGAATGCTGTATAAGAATACAGATTACTACTACTAAAACTGTTTTAGCCCAAATTCAACTTAACTGCCAATCATGATTCCAGATGGTTTATATCATTTTCAAATATTAAAAATACATTGAAGCAGGAATGTAGTTCCAAAAAAAGGTGCTATAAAAATATTTTTATGAGAACCGTAACACAGAAATAAAAGTTGATCTCTTTAAGGGAGCTGCTATGAAGAGAACATTACCTGGATGTTCTTGTATTTTGCTTAAAAAAAAAACCCAGCTGTATAATATGTAAAGTCACATTTATATTCAGATAGAAATTACTCAGGTCTTTTATATACATATATACACACACACACACACTCTGACCCTTGAACAACAGGGGTTTGAACTGTGCAGGTCCACTTTTTTTTCAGTCAGTATAGTACTACATGATCCACAGATGGTTGAACACAAGGATGTGGAACTCTCCAGAGGACCAATCCATGTAAAGCTATACATGGATATTTGACTATGAAGGTTGACGCCCTGAACCCCTACATTGTTGAAGGGTCAACCGTATGTATACATACATATATATATAAAGATTTGACTTATTGGAACTGTTACTTGAAAATTTCCTCTTTTCCAGGACATATCACCTGGATATTATGCCATGAGTTAAACTATTACTAGATATTTACATTATCTAAGAAATAATGTAACCTTAACTACATAGCAAATGCTAGGAGAAAAGTGATAAAAACCAATTTTGTAAGAAAAGCATGAGTTAATGTCTTCCTGGCTGTCTTAAAATTTTAACTTAATAGGCATAGCTAGTTGCAGTTTTCCAATTCTGGTTAGCATTCTTATTTCTGGTGACTTCTAATTTACTAAAGAAATTTAATCAGCAACTTTCAGTATATCAATGGCATCTGATCCACTCCAGAGGGGAAAAAATATATGGCTTAAAAGTAATTTTTTTCATGTACAACCATTTAATTATTACCAGGCACCAACACTCTGTCTTCCAAATACTACAAATGGGTCTCTCTTAAGGCTCACACATTTGATTCTATGAATGATCGCTTTGGTTTTGCTGAAGGGAGGTGACTCCTGTGGGCTTCACTGCTGATATGAGACTGCTGTTTAGACATACTTTCCTGATACAGATGTGAAATGGTCTTAGATACCCTGCTGTCCTGACAGTGGACTGGCATTTGGCACTTCTTTTCTTCTAGCTCCTTCACCTGGGCCCCGTTGTGGACACCTCCACCCAAGGTAGACCCAGGGCAGGCTTTGGCTTGCTTGAGAGAGGGCTTCTCAGAGTTCGAGGCCTGCAGGCCAGCTGCAGAAGGTAGGCTCGTCAGCAGCCCCTCTGGCACCGCACAGTGCCAGGTGCGGCCAGGGGGATGGTTCTGCTGCTGGAACCTCGCGGTCTTATCCATGATGCCCATGAATGGAGTATTGCGAGGTCTGTGCTCAGCTGTGCCACTCGGAACCTGGCTACCGACCTTGTCTTTAATTCGAGCATCTGGTCCTTGGACTTTGAAGCCATCCGAGAAACTGCTGCTTGAAGCCAAACTACTGGTGGAGCTTGACATCTTGATGCTGCTCGATGGAGAACCGGAAGAGCCTGAACTACTGAGGGAAGTCGGGTGTCGGGTGTCGCTGCAGCTCACTGGCCCCCCTGGGTTTAGAGGGACCACGTCCACAGCCACAGCAGCATGAGCCAGAAGCCTCTCTGCATTTTTTATCTTGCTTGGTAAAGGATACGCAGCGTCGCCCTCACTGTGCTGCGGGTGGACTGCGGGGCTGGGCCCCAGCCGATCGCTGAAGGGGCCGGAGGCTGCTCCCTCCAGATGCAGGCTTCTGCTACCAGCGGGGGCAGTGGGCAGCCTTCCGGGCATGGGGCTCGGGGGAGGATTCAGCGGCGAGACCTGCGTCTTCGCGCTGCCGTTTCTCACACCCGCAGGCCCGGAGCCCAGGTGCTGGCTGGTCTTCACGATCTGCGCCTGCTTGGTGGGCTGCACCGTCAGCCCCGGCTGAGCCACCGCCTCCCTCAGGGCTTTGCCGGCCCCCGGCCGACTCTGCAGGGGCGACACGGGCCTTATCTTGGGCTGGAGCCCTTCCTGAAGGTTTCGGATGTACGGGGAGGGTGCGGATGAGGATGGCGGGGGCCTGGGAGCGAGGGAAACGGCTTCTTCCGGTGGCGACGTCTCCTCTTCAGCCTCCTCAAGGTGAAAGTGGTCGCTCAGGCCGGGCGTCGGGGCATACTCCTCGTTGTCCGAGTCGGTGGGTGGGGCAGGCGGGGGCGCCTGCTGCTTCTGCTGCTGGCTCCTCTGGAGCTGCTTGCACTCCTCCTCCACGCGGGCCTGGAGCCGCCTGATCTCCTGGTTGGTGGGACAGAGCTTCACCGCTTCCCTCAAGTCAGCCAGGGCAGCCACGAACTGCCTTTATTTTAAAAGATACAATTACAAGTCACGTAAGAAAGAACTCTGAATGCAACTGTTCATAAAGCAGCTCTGCTTTAAAAGAAAAGGTAGCTGAGTGAGTTCTGTGTGGGTTTTGTGTGGATGGAACCCATGGAACTACCTTAGACTCACTCAGCTAAGTGGGAGCACCAAATTCTAACCCAGACCCATGCAGTTCCAGGGCCCCAGCGTCTCTACAAAGACTAGATGTTGGGGGTGAGCTCAGCATAAAGCAAGGGGGTTAGAATCCTCTTCACATCACCTCCTCCGCCCCCCGCCCAACCACCTGTCTCTGGTTGGCCGTCTGACTAGTCACAGGGACTAAGCTAGGAACTTGATGTTGCAGTACAGGTGGAGGGGAAGAATAGTTAAGACATGTCTCGAGAAAGTAAAAGTTTAGCCATTGCTAATGGTTTCCACTGCTGTGCCTTCTGGAAGCTACCTACTCAGAAACAAAGGGGAGGAGAGGCACTCGGTGGTGCTCATGAATCAGAAGCCCCCAAAGCTTTGAGGCCAGAGCAAGACAACAAGGCTTCACTAGCCTCCCATCTAACCCCAGACGGTACCTGCTACTTCTCTTGGCTCTCGCCCTGGCATAAAAGGCTTCGTAGGACTTTGGTTTCAACTCAAGGGCCTTGGAAGCAAATTCTTCCGCCATGCCGAAGTCCTGGTATCAATATTTAAATACACAAGTCAGAGGCAGCACTGAAAGATGATGACAGCCAACTTTTTAATAGGAGTTTTGCTCTTGAGGTTGACAGAGAATTGGGACACAATCAGAGCAAGGTGAAGGGGAAGGCAAGTCAGGCTTTTTGTTGTAGAGTTGGGTGACAGTTAAAGTGTATTAATGTTCTTATGGGAAGAATCCAACAGAGAAGCAAAGATTGTTAAACTCTGGAGAGAGAACAGTGTTGGAAGCAGTGGAGCAAAGTGAAGGCCAATGAGAGCCGGCACCCAGGGGTTGGGGGTGGGGAGCCTTGGGGGGCACAGATGCCTCAGGAAGGTGGGAAGAGTATATGGGTGCAGAAGCAGGAAGGTCACAGGCTTGCTGGAGGCAGGATGCAGTTAAAAAGAAAGTGGTACTGAAACAAATCTAGTTATGAGTTAACAGTGAGTTAATTATGGTTAATTATGAACTAACCAGTTCCTGGCTTACCTTTTAAGCAAACATAATAAACACTAGGCAGACTGTATGTAATGTATTTGTGTTGAATTTTACAACGATGCCCTTTCCTTCTGAACCTGGGGGCAGACCACTCATGACAGCTCTGGCCACATGCAGCTGGGCAGAGGTGGAGGAGCGGTTTGCATGCACTCATCATCACTGAGACACAGAAACCATACCCACGGGCACTCCTCTCAACACCATGGGGCGGGGTGGGAGCCGTGACCTAATGGCAGTCACCCCAGACAAGCAGCTCCCCGTGTACCAAGCTCACAGACTGCAACTCAAGACAGGCAGTCTCATGACCAGGGCGTGGAAGGGCAGGCCTCCTCCACCACGAGAACAGTCTATGGCTGAAAGACTGGAATACACCATGAGAACAGTCTATGGCTGAAAGACTGGAATAAGGGGCTTACATTTGTTTTTCTTCGGCAGCGAGACAGATTGAGATAGAGGGAAACTCTTAGCTCATTGAATGGTCTCATGTCCTCTCCGAATCCTTCTCGAGGAAACTTCCTTAAGGCATACTGGTACCTTTGGGCTGCCTCTTTCATCTTCCCTTTCTAGGAATAAAAAAACAGAGAAATTTATCTTTTTCAGACGCTGCAAGATGAATAAGGACCCTGATGAGGACAGGCTGTGGCCAGAACCAGCCACAAACCAGCAGAGCCACGTGGCCTCACTGCCCACATAGGTGTCTGTGACCAGAACCAAGTTATAGGGAGGGATCCATAAATCGCCAAACCCATAGCTATCAGTCTTAAAACACTGGACGATCGTCCCCGTTATATATTTTCGACAAACATTTCACGAATGAGCTCAAGTGTAAGGACACTTTCATGCTAAGCGTAACAGAAATCAGTCGGAAAAATGATGGCGTTCTCAAGGCAAGTAGAGTCTTGTGGATAAACCTAGCGCTTGCTGGAGAATAATAATTTTTCTTTTAAGAAAAACTAAAACATGGGCTTTAAAATCCCACACAGCACCGCACATCATTTTCAAGGCTAAAGAAATCCATTTGCTCTGTCAGGACTGTCTCACAGCAGGTATGAAGTCTGTTGAAAATGGCTTGGTATTTCTAACATAATTGCCTACCAAAATTCATATTAAAACCACTTCAAAGCCACAACAATACACACTCTGAACTCAATTTCAAACTGATTCCAAGCCAGGAACCCTGCTGGGTCATGCTATACGCCTATTTATTTAAAAAGAAAAAGAAAAGAAAGAAAAGAAAAACACAGCAAGTGCAGCTGCTTCATGGCAAAAAGGATTAAAATGGTCACGATGTATTGATAGTTTTTTTGTTTTCATAATCTTTTAATTCTGTCTAATCAGAGACCTGGAAAGAATGATGATCTATGGAAATGGCCTATTTCTCTAAACTCGGAGCTGGCAAACTACAGTTTCTGGGCCAAATCTGGCCTGCTACCTATTTCTGCAAACACTGTTTGGAACCTGACCTGGCTCCTCTGTGTGTCATCCCAGCTGAGCCTGTGCCACAAGAGCACAGTTTGGGGTGGGGGTGGGGTCCAGGGTGTGTGGTGTGTGTGACAAGAACCACAGAGCAAAGCCTAACATAGTTACTCTCCTCCTCTCTCCAGGCTAAGTGTACTGACCTCTGATCTAAACTGGATGTCTTAGTGTGAAATTTGTTCAAGTCAAAATCACTACTCTTTAAATTGTCTTTACATTTCTAAGGGAAATGAGAAAAAAAATTATTTGCCTCCTGAGTAACTATTATATATTATTGACTATTTTAAGTAAAATCTCTCCAGAAACAGTTTCAAATTCCAGAGGCTTATAGATACTAAAATGAAGACAATAAAGGCTTGGGAGATTGCATGATTCTTTTCTTATGAAAATGTCCCCTGAGTGTTCCTTTCCCATGTCTCATGATTCCAGGCGCCAAAGAATTTCCTGTAGGACGTGCCCGTTAAACTAGAAGCTACTCTGCCCCCATAGCAAGGCTTCAGGCCGTAAATCATAGTAACAGCCACAAGGATTTGTTCAGAAATAATGGTTCTCAGACACAAAGAGGAGTGCGTTCCACCTGGAAGATTCTGCTGTTAAGATATCAAAGCCCGGGCTTGAGGCCAGGATGGCACCTCCCAAACGTCTCCTCGCTGAGCTACGTGCATCCCGTGTAGCAGCCGCACAGCTATATCCATTACACCCCCAACTAAGAGGCTGCCTGCAGGCCGTCACGGCATCCCAGAAAGGGCGACACCACTTACTTTGTACATCACGTTTCCTTCCTCCATCAATTTCTGTAAAAGTATAATCAAAATATCAGGTTTGGAAGTAGCCATCGCCCAGGCAGCATTTCCTGCAAAATAAACATGTGTTCAGAGGCACTCGGGCGGGCTTGGAGGCAAGGCGTTCCATACTTTAATACAGCACAGCGAAGCCTGCATGCAGCAGGGCACCCAGCCTCAGAGCACGCTGCAGCATGTCCTGCAGACCCCGGGCAAGGATACAACGAAGAGCAGAGCGCCCTTCGGGGAGCTGCACGCC